>OU015499.1:136707822-136832822 GCA_907164885.2 Dolomedes plantarius | reverse complement strand
ATAATTCATACAATAGATCATGATTATACAATGCGATAATTATTCTAGTAGAAATTTATTTTTATGAAATAAAATCTACAATATATTTATAGCTTAACGGTATAGAAAACTAAGGAATTTACCTGGAATTAATAAGAAAGCTTTTCTTCTTTTACCAGCCTTAAAATCATCAATAAATATGGAAATATCCAATTTTGAAGTAATGTATTATTCATATGACAATATTGCCAATATATCCAAACTGAAGATAACCTGTCTTGATACATGATGGACCTCAGATAGGTCTTGATTAACTTCAGCTTTGAGAATGATCATTCAGCACTAGCTACAGATACTAGAATAGTCAAAATAATCATCATAACCATGTAGATATATGGATAAAAATGGTCAATACTGTTCTCAATGAGACCTTCCTGAAGTTGATGACAACTATGGCAAATTTCTTCATCATAATTTTACTTTAATCGATTTACGCCATGAATAAACTCAAAATTTTGCTCATATTTTTTCACCTCTGAAAACCTTGAAGTACAGCCATATGAAATTATGTCAATAATCATTTAAAAATACTCTGTTTTGAGTATGTCTTTTGGATTTTCCCTCCTGTCATCTGGTATTTCATACTGAAATTTTTTTTTTTTTAATTTCTTCCTCCTCTGAATTTCCTGAAATTCTTTTAAAACATTAAGTTTTTCAGCAGTTTCATTTGCTGTGATCATTGCTGACACCATTCTACAGTTTCTGTACTCTGCTATCCACGTGATAAACTGTTCAAAGTGTTTTATACCTGAAAGCAGATCCATGTGTTCTCTTTGCCATAGCTTACTTATAAAGTTAATTTTTACCAATATGTTATACCATGTAACTATTAAAACGATGAATTCATATCATAAAATTTAATTCATTAACGTTTAAAAGCTTTTCCTTTCACTCTCAGTTGTCATTTAAACTCATAACAAAAATATGCATATAAATATGTATTTTCCGTCATTTCAGCCACGCAACACCCTAGGTGCTGCGTATTTCACCTATATGTAGAGTCGTCACTGACAGGAGGCTTTCAAGATGTTAAATACCGAGGCAAAAAATAGGCCATTAATCATTTCTCGGGAAATCAGATAATTCTGAATAATGTCTAGTACCTCCTTGAAAATGTAACATGTCCTAAGCATTCTAGTAAAAAAAAAAATTTAAAAATGGGTAAAAGATTAAATTACATGAAGAAGGCACTGTTAAAAAATCAACAGAAATCTGCATTTAGTGCTTCATGCAGCATAAATGCAAGATTCTGTAGCAATGATAGAATGAAAATATAAGATACAAAAACCAAAAAAATCCAATTAAACGAAAGTAATCAACCATTCTCTACATCAGGAGGGCTAACCGTGTCAGTTTCCTCAAGGAGGAACTTTCTGAATAAGATGTAGGTCTAGCCAAAAAACATCCGAAGGCTCCGAGATCCCCACATTGAAAACAGAAAGTCAAAAATATTAGAAATTACCCCACAACAGTACACAAAAGAACAGAACGAACAAACTCACCCCACTTTGATAATTTGAGAAGAGACGGTTGAAGTTAAGAACCAGATATTTATCCTTAAAAATTGCAGCATGCAGTAGAAGTGTGCTACTTACCTAAATGATATGTAAAGAAATACGTCTTGAAAGAAAAAGTTGAAAAGCCGACTTTTAACTAGCCTTAAAATAAATCCGATTCTAGGTACGATTTTTTTTTTAAATTTTAGGTTTCCAAAGTTTGGGGGAAATTATTCTTGTGTTGGTTTTTCCTAAAAATATTACATGCTTCCAAGAAATCATTACTGTTATTGCAAATGTTTTTTATTCTATACAGTTGTGAGTGAAAGATATTATAATAAATTTTATAGCTTAAATTGCGGTGGAAAATAGTAAACACAATGATTCAAAATTTCTACCTATTAAAGATTGTGGGAGGATTGTTGTTGCTTTTAAGTATCAAAATTTTTACAGTCATAACTGGGTAATATTTCTAATACTGATTGCATTTATCAACTTGAGGAGTATAGTGAATTTGTTGATCTGGCTTTGGGATATATTGTAACTGGGGATCTAAGTATTGGTAAGGATCTCTTAGATTAAAAGATCTTCTAAGAAAGGGCTCAAAATTTAGGGTAAAAAATAAAGTTAATTTAAAGCAAATTATAAGTTCCATTAATAAAGATTTAGATTATTTCATTGTAAAGTTAGCCAGAAAATACTATTGGCCTAACGAAGGTTTCCAGATGTGGAAGGTTAATATTATACAAGAAATTAAAAAGTATTAGCAAGAGCATAATAAAAGCATGCAAGACTATTATCTAAAAAATGATATACATACTAAAATTAAAGAGCTAAAAACTAAGTTAATAATAACAGTTGTTCATAAGGCTGCCAATAAGAATAATTTCCCTAAAATGTTTGGTAATCTAAAATTATTTAAAAAAATTGGTATTTAGACTCGGGTATACTTTAAGGTCAGTTAAAAGTTTTTTTTTTTCAAGACCAATTTTTTTTGCATATGAATTAAGTAAGTGGCACTGTTATTCTACTGCAGTGCTGCAATTTATAAGGATAAATATCTGGTTCTTCCTGTCAACTGTCACTTCTGAAATTATTGGGGGTAGGGTGAGTTTGCTCATTCTATTCTCATCTTTTGTATACTGTTCTGGTGTGATTTCTAATACTTTCGACTTTCGACACCATGTCGAAACCTCGGGGCGTTGGGATGTTTTTTGGCTAGACCTACATCCTATTCAGAAAGTTTCCCCTTCAGGTAACCGACTTGGTTAGGCCTCCTTATGAAGAGACCGGTTGATTACATTAGTTTTTATTATTTTTTTTTTATTGGAGGGGTGGGGTTAATGTTATATTTTGATTCTATTATTATATTCATAGGTATATATGCAGTTGTGGTCACAACTTAATGCAAATTTATGTTGGCATATTCATGGTGTCATATGGCATTTTCTTGCATACCATTTTACCCCTTTTATATGTCCTGACCTACTTTTAAGTGATTATTTTGTTGAGAAACCTGATGGTGGCTCTGGATTTTATCAAAATGTTTTAAAGAAAACATGAAGTTTATAGATAAAGTTAATAAAACTTGAATAAAATAGCTTTAAAATATTTTATAAAATGTTTGAATGAGTATATCGATGTATGAGCCGGCAAAGTTATAGATGAGAAAAGACCTCCTCCTCCTCTGGCACCTGTTATTAAAGTAGGCTTGTGCGGAACTTCTCATAATTTCTCTGTCAGTGAGGCAGATAATAATCAGCCTCTTGTTCTGTCTAATCTAATCACAAATGTTATTGATTGTAATTGTCTACCTCAAGGAATGGGTAGTTATATTCTAAAAGTTCTAAATGGTCCTAATCCAAACCATACACCTGAGATATCTTTAGGATTGTTTGTATTCTGGCATATGCTCAACAATCTATTATTGTTATCTGCCCTATATCAGTCTGTTAATATTTTATACTTCAGTGAGATTTATATAAAAGAATTTTCCCATACAATTTATTTTGAAAGTAACAATAGCTCGTTTGTTAGGCAGTATCTTTATCATTTGGTCATATTTGCTTGTAATAAAGATAATAAATGTTTTGTCAGTATCTTCACCTGAACTTACATGTACAAAATAGAGAAAAACTATTTTCTCATATCTCAGGAAAGAAAAATAGGTTTTGGTAAGTAATTTATAAAAAGAGCATAATCATGTTTGTATATGAACTAAACAGTTTAAATTTCATCATGTATTGAATTTTATATGATTGTATGTAGATTATGTTTTTTAATTTACTTATCCCTAAAAAAATCTAGTTTGTGTGAGTATTACTGTTTTGTATACTAAGTATGTATGTTTCTATAATCACTGTTTTGTTAAATATGGTATTAAACTTTTGCAGTTTCGTTCAGTGCATACATTTATTACTGATGAATAAAATATTCTATACTCTTATCATCAAAAATGATTTAAATTGACAATTGCTTTTTTTTTTCTCACTGTTTATGAGGAGGATGGTGTAATTTTCTCTCAAGAATAATAGCTATAGCTTAATAGGTATAGCTTGATAATAGGTATAGCTTAATCTTCATCTGATTTCCTGTAGCACGGATCTGGTTTGTAGAGTTCTGACTTAATTATTTCCAGTCTATGTGGATGTCTTCAAATCATTTGATTTGATACACAAAATGAAAAATGTTATAAAATTACCTTATCCTGTAAGAACAAAATGGTTTTCCAATATTCTCTGAATTACAGAATCGTTTTATTTATTTTATTTTCCAGTATAAAGATAATTCAAAATAATCAATGTAATTCGAATTATTCTTAAATTTTAATTTTAACTCTTTGCTTTTCTAGATTTATAGCAAAATTATTTTATTATTATCAACAACGAGTTTGATGAGTATTTAAAACACAATATAAGTCAATTCACATTTTTGGTCCCAATGTACATTTTTATAGGAATAGATCATTTTCATAGTGCATCTTTATAGAAATAGATCATTTATTTCTAGTACATTTATTATGTAGTAGTCCCCCTTCGTGCTTACATAGCTCGCTTAGTGGATATATTCAAATCAGAATTGGAAAAATGTTTACAAGTTCTAATTACTCAATCTTGAAGAATATCATAAATCGGTAGCATTACTCTTTAGTCATAGACTTTGTTAAGGGCTCTTTGGCCCAACATCCACTATGACTGCAATAGAAAATAAAGGCATTTTATCCATGGAAATGCACGTAGGAGCATTATTAAGAATGAGTTTTAATTTGGAAGCTTACGTAACCAGTGAATATCCATCTCACAAAACGGAGAAAGTTTTAAAAATTATTGATAAATGGGAAACACGTGCCGAAATCAGAAAAAATTGTTTGCAAAGTTTTGTAGAAATACATAAATCCAAAAACATATTTTTTTAGAAAATTTGAACTTCATTTAAAAACCTTACATAAATTTAACCCCCCCCCCCCAAAAAAAAAATAATAATAATAATAATAATAATATATTTTTAAAAAATGATAATATAAGAGGAAATTATACTAAATTACTTTTCAAAAATTTCTTTGATTATATTGCACTTTAAATTAGTAGAAATCACCCAGCACTCCCACTTGAAAACTTTTTTTTATTCTGAAAGAAATTACAATGGGAAAATAAAGATATCACAATTGTGTACAAATAAAGATATCGCAATTGTTATAAATTCAATAATCATTTATTACGAAGCGTTAAAGACATTTCAGTGCGAAAGAATACCGTTCATAAACAAACAGCCTCTTGCACGTCTTGAAACGAGAGAGTACGGTTACCTTAAAATCTGAGGTTACCGCGATGAAATTATTTTTCGCCACACTTCAGGAATCAGTACGAGTAGCGTACTTCAGACAAAATTTTAAATGGAAAGATATGTAGTGTAATTATTTTTCTAATGAAATATATATTGTATATATATTTTTTTTCCTGTTATAGTTGTGAAATTGTTTTTTTTACTATAATACCGATCTGTGTCAAATCAGTATGTGTCTGGTTGAGATTCAAGTCACTCCCTACATTCATTCGGCATACAATTTTACTTACAAACCTGAGTGTCTACAAAAATAGCGTGAGAACTAATAGGGATTAAACTTCTTTAAGCAATTCTGAATTAATATTTCTGGGAAAATTTAAAATTGTTATCACAAGTAATTTTTAAGGAGCATCGCATCGTAACTGTGGGGAATCATTTTGTTTAAAATTTTCATTATGTGTTTATAATCTCGTAATACAATATTTAAAAGGTGTTAGGCTGGAAAAGACCTTATCAGCCGTGTATTCCTGACGTATATCTCATAGACTACAAGAGGTCCACAGATAACTGTTTTGAAATGTTTGATCCATATGTGGAGAAGCGCATAAAAGCACAATTGTACAGTAAATGAGCGGAAAGAAATTTGAAGAATTTATACTATTGTCAACTCTAATGTACACCAAAGAGCCAAAAAAAACGAGTGCAGGCGTACGTATGCAAACGGAGATATGCAACCAATCAACGTACCTCGATGCAATCGGCAGAGCTTATATTAGACAACAGGTGTCTAGCAAAGCTGTTAGGTCGGTTCCTTTTGTACAATGGCAGGTTATTACGATTTATATAGCTGTGATCGTGGTGTTGTAGTCGGCGCACAAGAGATGGGACATAGTATCTCCGAGGTAGCTATTGCAATTTAGATTTTCGCACACGTCCATTTCACGAGTGTACCGTGAATATCGGGTATCCTGTAAAACATCAAATCTCCGACAGCGGTGCAGGCTGAAAGAGAACTTGAAATAACTGGTCCGTCAACGACTGGCGAGAATCCTTAACCCTTTCCGGCATGGTGGGTTAAAAAGTGTCCCACCTAATTAAAAATCTTTTCCTTAAATTCTATTAATTTTAGCTGTATTTTAAATATAGAATACAATTCGTTTTTTTTTTGTTATAATTTTACATTGTATATGGCAGAATATAGCAGGGTTATTCAGTTTTGCATGAAAATTGGCTAAAGTAATCAATAAAAATTGTCTTTACGACTCCTCATTGTTTGAAGGATTTTAAAATATTTATATACGTAAAATGTTATTAATTTTATTTTTCGTTGTTTAAACTTGTTTTCTAAACAAAAATTTATCATTTATAATATTTTTTAACGTTTATTTTTAAATTGAATTACGTGGCATAAAATGTGTCCCTCCACACACTTGAGATTTTCACCGATAGATGGCAGCACTGCAACTTACCGTTTTGAATTAATTATATTTTCTCCGTTAATTTGGGCTGGTTTTCAGCCATTTTAGTACCAAGCTGTGACTGATACTTAAATACAGAAGCAGTTGATGAACAACAGAGGCCATCCAAGAGCCTTTTGTCCTCACATGCCAAAGGATTTGCTAGAAAAGTGCCTCAAAGAAATTGCGTCCTTGAAAAGCGATTGCACGACATTGTGGGTGGTCTAGCTGAGAAATTCCAGCGAGACAGGCGCAAACCTCGACGATTGCTGAAAGTAAAGACAATATGTCGACAATTGAGATCTGGGAATGCTAGAGGTTGTATTCTCGGAAAGTTTAGATGCGAGACCTTGCAACGTTTTCTGTGAAAATTCTCAGAGACAGAAAGAATCTCAGCGAGTTGACTAGAGTGTCACTACGATTCATCAGTGTATTAATTTTATTCCTTTTGGTTTTTGTCACGTGTCGTTTTGACAGCATGTCAAGAAAAATACTGACAGTTGAGGAGGCATTAAAATTATTCGAAGAGTTGCCTTCAGACATTATTCAAATGTTCTGGGTCAGAAGGGGAAGAAATAATTGCAGTCTTTAAAAGAATTACTGAAGAGGTTGATGACCCCCCCCCCAGTAAAACCCCTCGAGATTTAACCCTACACTGCATGGTGAGTCATATATGAATCATACCATTTTCGACTAAGCTGAAACCAAAGTATTTAATATTTTCCGCTACTGCATAGCTTACCGTATCTGCTTCAATCCGAACTACCTTTTATCACTTATTTTTGCTTGTAGACGGCAGCACATACGCAATTTTATGTCCTTATGTTTAGCTATTCTGTTTGAATAATCTGTAGAATTCCACGTGGGGAAGCTGTATTTATAAACTGAAAAAGAGTATTAAACAAAGGAAAATATATTCAGTGTATAGCTGCAAGGTACGTCTAATCACACGTTATGATATTTTTCAATTTGATCGATCTTATATTTATGTTTTGAACAGTAATAGGTATGATTGATATGTGCATCTTTATGCATTGAGGGGATCACTATTGAATTCTGTCGACAAAATCTTTGCGGTACAACTGGTTATGCCTCCAATTTTGAAATTTACACTGGTTGTGAGCATGACCCAAGGAAAAGATTGTCTGAAGAAGTTGATCTCGGAGCTTCAAGTAATATTGTGGTACGATTGTGTATAAACATTCTTAGAAATATGAACTACTAATTATATTTTGATAATTACTATAATTCTCCCCAACTTCAATATTATATGGCTAAACAGGGTATTTTCAGCATTGGTACAGTTAAACGAAATCGTGTTTCAGGATGCAAGCTCACTAATGATAAATAGGTGTCAAAACAACCTCGAGGCACAAGTGAGGAATATGTCACATTACATGGTAATATAGAAATTTCAAATATTTCATGGAAAGACAACAGAAACGTCATTTTTCTATCAACATACGTCAGAGTTAACTCAGTAGAGAAAATAGACAGATACGACAGAAAGATTAAAACAAAAGTTAACATTGACTGTACAGCTGTAGTAAAACACCATAACAAGCATATGGGTGGTGTAGACATGTTGGACAGTCTAATCGGGCACTACAAAATAACTCTGTGGCATAACTCTGTGCTTCAATAAAGAAAGAAAATGTTTTGAAATATTTCACGAGACTTATACCACTATTTTATTTTACTTTATGATTGTAAGTTGTGTTATCTAAGTTTATAGTAAATTTCTTTAGAAAGATTTGAATTGTCATTTTAGTGTAAGAATTATTTTTAGAATTTTCTAAAATTGAATTTTTTCATCATTTTTCTTAACGCAATATATCCTATTATAAAAAATTACGCTTAAAACGCCTTAAAATTTTGCATACTTTATATATTTATAAAGGGAATAGAGTGTGCTCATGATTGCAGATTCATTGGTTTTTTGTTTACATTGGTATAAATTGCAAGTAACCATGAAATTTAAGTGATTTTTATGAACATCAGTACTTTAAGAGCTACAAACTCTGAGATACACATAGTTTGATCTTGTCTATTCCGAACAGAATGTTATTATCTTCATTCTACAATTTATAAAGTGGTAATATATTTGTTCGTTTTTGAGTTATCATGTATTGTAGAATGTCAAATTTTCACCAAATTTTTCCAGCTTTTCCCCCTGAAAAAATATTTTAATGTCACAGCTAAATTTTTTATATTTTTTTTTCAAGTTTTAACTTAAATGTCATTATAAAAATAGATAAAAAGACAAAATTTTAAAAAATTCAAAAACTCACCTCCGAAGGTTTACGGATACCTTAATGCATGATGATTCATATATGAATCAAACCGATTTTTTCTATAAAATAAAAATTTGAAGAATATTAGTTTTTTCAATATTTTTTCCAATCTATTTGATTAAAGATCTATTACCAAAAAAAGTTTTGTTTGATTTAAAAAAATCATGCAGTGTAGGGTTAAAATGAATTTTTTTCATATTTTAAGGAAAATTTCTTTTGCATTCAAAACAGGAATTTTTTTAATTGATCATTCTAAATAATTGTGATATATATATATATATATATATATATATATATATATATATATATATATATATATATATATATATATATATAATGTGTGTGTATGTAATAAATATCGAAAATTTACTTTAAAGCAATTGTTGGCGGTATTTTATAGTATAATCTTATTTTTATGGATTTATATTATTTACTGCATAACTATCAGCGTAATATCCACTATGGTGTAGCGAATGTCGTTGTTGCATGGTGGGATAAACGGTGTCCCACCTCCCCCTGTAAAAATAAAAAAAGCAGAATATTTTTGGAGGACATAAAATATCTAAGTGCATCTGACTCTTTTTACAACATTTTTTCCAGATTTCAGTTGCATTTTAATAAAGCGTGTCGCAAAGGGATAAACGAGATAGACGTGGAATACTTCCTCAAATTGCTGCGAATTTCTATACTGGTTCATTAACAAGTGTCAGCGGGCGAACTGTTCAACGGACCGTAAATGATATGGGCTTTCGGAGCTTCACCCAATTCGTGTACCATTGTTGACACGTCTGATCTGACGAGTCTTGCTTCCAATTATATCGGGGGATGGACTTTTACGGGTATGGAGAAAACCTCATGAATCCATGAACCGTACATGTAAACTGGGGACTGTTCAAGCTAGTAGAGCCTCTGTATTGGGATGGGGCGTGTGCAGTTGGCGTGATATGGAACCCCTGATATGTCGACACACGATTGTAGACGTATGACAGGTGACAGGTACATAAGCATCCTGTCCGATCATCTACACCCATTCCTGTCCATTGTGCATTCCGACGGACTATTCCGGCAGGACAATGCGACGCCCCCACGTCCAGAGTTGTTACCGATTAGCTCTAGGATCATTCTTCTGACTTTTGACACTTCCATTGTCCACCTAAATCCCTACATATTAACATAATTTAGCATATCTGGGATGCCTTGCAATGTGCTGTTCAGAAGAGGTCTCCACCCCCTTGCACTCCTATAGATTTATAGACTGCCCTGTAAGATTTATGGTGTGAATTGCTTCCAGGATATCTTCAGACATTAGTCGTCCATGCCACGTCGTTTTCTGGCTCTTCTGCGGGCTCGTGGGGGCCCTACACGATAGAAGGTAGCAATACCAGATTTTTGGCTCTTCAGTGTATAATATACACCATATACCGATTAAAATATAGAGACAGTGTGGTGAAAAATATCTGTAACCATCAAACTACATTCGAAACAATTATGTCTGGACAAATCCATCAGCGACGTTCTCTTTGTTATTTCCTGTAATAAATTTACATATTTTATTAGATTTATAAACTTTTAATATGTTAGTAACCAACCATTTTCAGTAGATGTTAATCTCTGGAATTTCTCGAAGCATTAAATTGAATAGTTAACAATGAAATTATAATGACTGACGGACAACTAAAAAGAATATAAAGCGGAAAATATCAATATTGCTTCTCAATTATTGATCGGGACGATAGCGGGAGATTCCTACAAACCGAAACATTTCAAATCTCAGCACGTCATTGTTATCTACGAGGGCAAAACAATAACAATGGCTAAGGAACGTGGTACCCTAATTACAATAAGTTTTCAATGCTCAGTAGTTTAATTAATCCAGAACATAGTTTATAACATCTTAGTTTATAGATATGTCGTTTCTTAGGACAAACATTTATATATTGCTATTGATTTCACGTTAAAAATAGGTTAATTCCCAATATACGGTGCCCCTTGTATTTCACTGCATTGGAACCGCCATCTTGGTTCCGTCTCCCTCCGCCAATTTGGCGATGGGAGACGGAACCAAGATGGCGGTTCCAATGCAGTGAAATAATTTAAATGACAAAATGCAGAACTTTCATTCAAAATTTATCCAGAAAATACAAAAATGAAGTTAAATAAGGGCAGTCGATTTTATTTTTTTAAATTTTTTTGTTGCCCAAGCAGAACGCGTATTTTTGGAACGTGAAAGTCCGAAAAGACCCAAAAATATGCATTTTTAAACTGTACGACCACACTAAAGCACAAAAACACACAAATACAAAATATGAAAGCTGAAAAATAATGAGAAATTTGTTATGTGTGAGGGTGCTGCCGCCCCCCAACCCCCGCTAAAAAAAGTCTATATTGCAAATAATTCATTTAAATAAATATAAAATACATCTTGTTAAATATATCAGCAAGTAAAAAAATGAAAGTTCTGCATGTTGTCATTTATATTATTTCATGTTAAAATTTAAAAAAAAAACCACTTACCGGTTATTCACTTTCGGTTTAGCTTCTTTTACGATTTGTTGATTTTTCGGTGTTTTTGGATACCCCCAATTCGTCTGTAATCCAAGAACACGGCCTTTTTTTTACCCACAAATAAGTAAATTTTAAAACCGTAATTAAATCCAATTTACTCCCTTCGAACCGGGAACCACATCTAATGGATCTTTTAACGCAGTGTTCAGATCTTTCCTCTGAGTTATAGTCATTTGCAAATTACAATTAAGACAATAATAAATATTAGCTATTAGCTCAACATAAATACAATAATCTATAATAGTTCTCTTACCCGCATTTTGTAAATCCCGAAAAAAATCCAAATCAACCCTCCCATTCGTAAAAGAAGCCATACCTCGCAAATAAAAGTACGTCCGATCGCTGGAATTGCAATCCCGAAAAGAACATTCAACAGTTTAATTTTTTGAAACAGGCGCGTTATATAAAATCCAGATAACCCTCGTTTACAAGTAAATCACAAGCTCTGATTGGCTGCTAATTATTCAAATCGGAAGCTTTAACTTAAAAGTATTTAACAACACAAACCACATTTGGCATTTTATCGTCAACTTGGCAAAAATCTAAAAAATATCGCCATCTTATTGAAATCGAGAGCAATGAAAGTGTAGACACAGAACTTCTAATAGAGGAAGTTAAAAAGTTTAGTGAATTGTGGGATATTAAATGTGAAAAGTACAATATATTTACAATATATTAAATTGTACACAAATTAATTACACAAATTAAATACACAATTTAATATATTTACAATATATTAAATTGTGTACAATATATTTACATTATTCTAATTTTTTGAACCATGTTCTGAAGTATTCTAATATTTTGAATTTTTTTTTCACTTGCTGTTTTAAATATATTTTCTATTTCATTGTAATATGTTCATATTTTTATAATCTACAAAATATGCAGATTTGTATTATGATAATTTATATTTGATATCATTGATTATTTATTTGATAAATTAGATTTGCAATTCCCTTGACCATATTTTTCTTTCATTATTCTAATTTTTTGAATCTGAGCTGTAGTCTGAAAACAGACTCAATCCTACCTTTGGAAAATTCAGTACAGATGTGACTTTTAAAGGAATCTAGCAGACCGTTAAATACATAATGGTGGGCCACTTCCCTAAGTGGAAAAAGGGGTCAATTTTTAGGAAAAGACCACAAAGAGACTATTCAAGGCCCGGGGTGTCAGGCTGACAAAAAGGAACGCATGCCTGGAGGTGCCAGGTGACATTTATTTAACGGATCACGACGATCAGGTTTACAATATTTCAGATAAATTTACATTAGTCATATTTCAGTCTCGTATTAATTTTGATGTTTCTCAAATGTAATTAGATAAAAACAGCAGAGCATAGCAGTATATAACTTAATTAAAAATTAAACACAAATCTAAACAATATGCTAGAAAGTAAAAATTAAAAATATTTTTTGATTTATTAAACTTTTTATTAATTTCCATTTATTAAATTTTTAAATATTTATTGTTATTTTTTAAATATCGCATTTTCCATTCGCATTTATTGTTAAATGCAGTCATTTTGCCATGGCAGTTTTCCGACATCACTAATGAAATAGTCCGCCCATGTATTTCTGATCTGATTTAAATTGATCCCTCCTTGATTTTGATGGGATCCTTGATTTTGGCGCTGTCATAAAATACTTCGATACATAATGTATCTTCAAATTTATATTAATCTCTTTTGAGAACATAATTATGAAGAACACAACACGTTTTGATGATGCTTATAGCAAAATCAGGTTTTACGTTTAGAGGCCTATGTAGTATTCGCCATTTGTTGCTCAAAATTCCAAACAAACATTCGACATATCTTCGAGCTCGAGATAGTCGGTAGTTAATTTTTTTTTCTTTTTTTGTGGGACAAAAATTTACCGCTGTACGGTCTCAAAACATTTCTTGACAAGGAAAATGCTTCATCTCCAACAAACACGTAGGGCAGGACTGGGTGATTCATCCCAGGCAGGGGTTTACCTGTTAGTATTTTCACGCCTCCGCTTTCTAATTTTTTATTGAAAGAGCTATTTTGGAAAATTAAACTATCCGAATCTTTGCCATGGGAGCCAATATCTACGTACAAAAAGTTATATTGTGAATCAGCAATTGCTAATAACACCACAGAAAAATAATATTTGTAGTTGAAGTATAATGAACCACTTCTTCAAAAGAGTGTTTGCTCATTCGGAAGTAATTAAAAACTTTGCTTCGTCATGACACAAGTCTTCATATATTAAGGAAAATGTCCCTTTTAACAACCTCGAACTCACCAGTGGGTGCACCCAATAATTTCTTTTTCTGTATTTTAAATACTTATAAACAAAGTACGAAAACACAACTCTTTTTCTTGAGTACGCTTCCAACTCTCGTGTCCTCAATTTTACAGCTCGCGTTCTCTAATTGTTCGCTCGTGTACACCACCTGTCTGTCACGTGAATTCCACAGAACAGCCAAAACCGCAACGGGATCGCCTCGTGTGAATTGAAGCCTGCGGCACCGATGCGAATTCACACCGGCACCGGATCGCTCGTGTCCACCGAGCCTAAATGGTTACCTTAAAAGCATTTTACAAACACAAACCACATTTGGCATTTCATCGCCAAATTGGCAAAAATCTAAAAAACTTATCGCCAATCTTCGGCACCGAGTATTGGGAATGAGCCAAAAATACGAAAAGAGCGTACTGGTACAGCTAATAAATCATTCAATTTTTTTTCTCCTGTCTTTACAGGTGCTCCGTAAAGATTGTAAGTTGCAGTACAAGAATGTCGTGTCCACAAATTTAGAAGTTCGACGTATTGCTTGCTGTTTGTTTTCTGATCATCATGTACAGCACGTCGCCATGCCAGAAGAGGAAATGTCGTGTATTTACAGCGTAAGAGTACCATCCAGTGAAATCCATTCCTGCGAACTGAACGCTGATAAAGCCGAAGATGAATCCCCTCAATGTGACACATGTAGATTTAGTCTAAATATAAAAAGTTCCAGTTCGCAGATTCCCCCTCGCACCCAAGAAATTTTTGAATGTAACTTATGTCACGGAAGATTTTCAGAGTTGGCCGACTTAAATGCGCATCATTCGTACCACATTGCTGATAATAAGCTCTGTACCCACACTGGAGAAAGCAATTTAACATGTACTGTATGTCAGAAAAGATTTGTTGTACAGGGTAATTTAAAAAGTCATCTCCGCACCCACACAGGAGAGAAACCTTACGCTTGCACTCTATGTGAGAAAAGGTTTTCTCAACAGGGTAAGTTAAAAAGACATCTCCTCACCCACACAACAGACAAACCTTTCGACTGCACTGTATGTGGGAAATTTTTTTCTGCGCAGAGTGTTTTAAAACTGCATCTCCGCACTCACACTCGAGAGAAACCTTATGCCTGCACTGTATGTGAGAAAAAGTTTTCTCAACAGGGTTCTTTAATAACACATCTCCGCACCCACACAGGCGAGAAACCTTTCGATTGCACTGTATGTGGGAAAATATTTTCTCTAAAGTGTCATTTAGTAGTACATCTCCGCACCCACACAGGAGAGAAACCTTTCGCCTGCACTGTATGTGAGAAAAGATTTTCTCGACAAGGCAATTTAGAAACACATCTCCGCACCCACACAGGAGAAAAACCTTATACCTGCACTGTATGTGAGAAGCGATTTTCTCGATACGATAATTTTAAAAGACATCTCCGTACCCACACAGGAGAAAAAACTTTATGTGGATGCACATTATGTGGAAAAATGTTTTCTGAGCAGAGTGTTTTAAAACAGCATCTCCGCACCCACACAGGAGAGAAACCTTACGCCTGCACTGTATGTGAGAAAAGATTTTCTCTTCGGTGTACGTTAAAAACACATCTCCTAACCCACACAGGAGAGAAACTATTCGACTGCACTGTATGTCAGAAAAAGTTTCCTAAACAGAGTCATTTAAGAGTACATCTCCGCACCCATACAGATGAGAAACCTTTCGCTTGTAATGTATGTAAGAAAAGGTTTTATGAAGTGGGACAGTTAAAATTACATCTCTGCACCTACACGGGAGAGAAACCTTTTGTTTGCACTGTATGTGAGAAACGATTTTTTCGACAATATGATTTAAAAATACATCTCCGCACCCACAGAGGAGAGAAACCTTTTGCCTGCACTGTATGTAGGAAAAAATTTTCTCAACAAGGTAATTTAGAAACACATCTCCGCACCCACAGAGGAGAGAAACCTTTTGCCTGCACTGTATGTAGGAAAAAATTTTCTCAACAAGGTAATTTAGAAACACATTTCCTCACCCACACAGGAGAAAAACTATTCGACTGCACTGTATGTCAGAAAAAGTTTTCTAAACAGAGTCATTTAAGAGTACATCTCCGCACCCACACGGGAGAAAAACCTTACGCCTGCACTGTATGTGAGAAGCGATTTTCTCGATACGATAATTTAAAAAGACATCTCCGCAGCCATACAGGAGAGAAACCTTTTGCCTGCACTGTATGTGAGAAAAAATTTTCTCGACAAGGTAATTTAGAAACACATCTCCACACCCACACGGGAGAGAAACCTTTCGCCTGCACTTTATGAAAGAAAAGATTTCCTCTCCAGAGGAACTTGAAAACGCATCTTCTTATCCATGGAGGAAAGACTTTTGGTCTGCACTAAATGTGAAAAAAGGTTTTCTGAACTCTATCATGTAAAAAAACATGTTCGCATCCACAGAGAAGTGGAATATTTCGTCCTCATTGTGTGAGAGAAAATATTTCTTTCAACTGTACTTTAAAAACACAACGCCCTACACTTTCAGGGATATAACTATCTTTCTACTATCCTATGAAACGGAATATTTTATCCCACCGTTGGGAAAATATCTTTTAAAATTGAATTCAAACTCAGATTTTACGGTGTTTAAATTCGGTATTGTACGTGATATTTTGGCATTTAGTATTTTATGAAATTATATTTTGAAATTTTTAAAATTCATCGATGCGCTATCGGTCATGACTCATGATCCTTGATGGGATACTTGACCCACCCAAGTGATTGGAGTAAAAAACACCTGTCATACCTCTTCACACTGTTGGAAGGGGTTTCTTGAAACGTCACTTATTCAATACTTCTGGTTTTTGTTTTTGCATAATATGAAGTTATGGTTTTTAAGATTTAACTGCTTTTTTCTACATATGCTGTGTTCTGTAAATGAGAAATTAATATTTATATCATGAAAAAAAAATATTTTATGGCTTCATATCAAAACTGAATTAATTTTCGCTTGTGTATAAATTGCACCATGTCTCGTCTATTGAATAATGGACTCGTTCGTTGACAAATGGGTTTTGCAATATACGAGTGTCATTTCAAAAGTAATGCACAGGACAGCGCCATTTCGTCTTGTCTGATACAAAAAAGATTTCGCCATTTGCAGTTGAGTACTAGACGAATATTCATGTGTCTTTAAAGGTTTTCTAACGTGATTTGTTTTGAAGTGACAAATTTTTGAAATAGAGTCTACAGATGTCTCGGGTAATGCGAGTGTTTAAGATCAAAGATCACATATAAAGCTTGAAAGTTTTTTTTCTTGGTGGATTCCTCACTGCTTACCATCTGGACAAAAACAAACGACTGGGCATTGCACTGTTGTTGAAACGTTTGCACAGTCAACGTTTTTCCACCTTAGAAGAGCTTACTTGAGCCGTTACCCGAGTCATTAGTGGATTCAACGAAAGTAGCATGTTGCAAGGAATAAATAATCTTCCTAGATGTTTGACTCTGTTGAGAAGCAAGGGGCTTACTACTATATTGAAGAACTGTCGAGAGAAATTGTCAGAAATTAACAAGTTATAAAAAATCTAATTTAGTGTGCATTACTTCTGAAATGACCCTCATATTTACACTGGAAATGTGATCATGTTTCACTGAGAGTGGCACCGGTAATCGGAGAGGAAACCTTTGGAAGTAACGTGTCATTATAAGACGAATTCTGATTGGTACTTAAATCAAGTTTATATGAATTTGTTTGTTTGGCAAATTTTCTGGGCAGCTAACATATGCGATAAATTTTTTGTCTTAATCAAATTAAATTTAATCTTCTACGAAAAAATACGAGTGTATCTAAAATTCGCAAAAATGATGCTTTGAAAGTTTATTTTTCTACATCGACGTGGGTCTTAAGGAAAGTTCGATCGCGTTTGAGGATAAAACTTCTGTGTTTGTAAAATATTAAAGGAATGTGTTTAAAAAACCCATGCAAATAAATGGTTATGCTGGATATTCAGTATTAAAAAAAGAAATTGTCGAAATTTGGTGAACTAGAAGATGATTCAAAAATAGAACTAATAATCTCGAAATTTGTGAATAGTTTTATTATTTTTTTCGGAGCCAAAGATTTTTATAAAATTATTAAATTAGGATTTTGCTTTTGAGATTCCCTCCCACCGCTGACATGGCTTCGTGGTCGAGACGCTGACAGGTTGGAGGGGGTAGTTTCGATCCCAATTATGCCGTACCCGATGGCAGACAATATTCATATTGGATTGGTAGGTAAATCCAGGCGTAAACCGTGTTGCTGTCATTTTGTTTGCTTCCATGGGAATAATCGATAACCACATTCGCATGACATGGCTGACGGAATTTTGTCTCGATGCCAGATCCAGTTTTCCACTTGACCCTCGAATAAATACGTCAGGAAATTTAGTAAAATGGTAGTACTGTAATTACACTTTGCTGTGAGTACATAAAAAATGTGCGATTTTAGAAAATAGAAGAATTGTTCTGATCACTCAAAATTGCGAGCAAATGACGGTGAAAGTTTGTTATATGGACCGAACGTGCGAAGACCAATTAATTTCATCTATAGAGAATTTATATAAGTTCAAAAAGATTAATATAAAACTTAACTACTCGTTGATAATAATTCAAAATTTAAATGCAGAGAATTCGTTATCGAATCATTAATTTAATGTTAAATTATTCAGATTACTTTGGAGTTTGTTTTTGATCACACAAGTTTTGTTAATAGTTGACTTAATCTCGAATTTAATAAATGGATATGCTGGAAAATATATTTCTTAGCGGATATATTTTTTTAGTGTAGGGTGAGTAGTAAGACTTGTGCTTAAAGTTTGTTTTTGATCACACAAGTTTTGTTAATAGTTGACTTAATCTCGAATTTAATAAATGGATATGCTGGAAAATATATTTCTTAGCGGATATATTTTTTTAGTGTAGGGTGAGTAGTAAGACTTGTGCTTAAATAATAGTTGTTGCGTGAAAATACCACACATATATTTTAAAAATTACGAACTTATTTATTAGGCTAAGTTATCAGAAAAAGAACACAGTCACACATAGAATGCTTGTGTAAAAAATTTAACAAATGAACCCACAGTACGAAAAATAAAATATAATAAAATACACGTGAAACTTGGTGTTACAAGGAGAGCCACTAGTAGACTGCAGTTCATCAGCAATTTCTCCTCTCCGGAATGCTCCGGAGTTTCTACTCTCCGGAATATATATATATATATATATATATATATATATATGGTAATAGTACGATAAAAAATTATCGTAATTTAATTTAATAAGGAAAAAACATTTCAATAAACAATATTTTATCAAATAAAAAAGTTTCTATTTAGAGAAAGAAAGAAATCCTACTTTGGGTGAAGCAATGGCTACGGTGAGTGTATGTAAACATATTGGAAGGAGATACTCGAGATAACCGGTTTCTGGACCGAAACCCTTTAGACAGGAAGTTTTTGTACGTCACAGTCCATTATTTGTAAAATGAATAATTAGCTTCCTGCACCATTGGAGTCCTTGAAATGAACCAAAGCCATAGTGGAAATTACATTTCTTCAAGAATCCTTCATATCCTGCAGTAGTGGGGTTTGAAAAAAGAAACACTAAAATCAATGGTCACTGATGGAGGATCGAATATGGTTAAAGTAGCGGAATTTGCTTGTGGTAGAATGTAATATGTTTTGCACATCTCCTCAATTTAGTCGCTTACCGTTCAGTTGAAGCCGTACCAGAGATCGTGTAACTAAATCGAAAGGTGAAGAAAGTTGTGAGCTGGTTCAAACACAGTGTTCGGTTTTCTCAACACTGTTTGAACCAACAGAAAGTAATCCGAAACTGATGCAAAGTGTAGAAACACAGGGGATTCTACATACGAAATGATCGAGCGTTTTCTAAGACTCAGTTCAACACTCAACAACATCATCCGCCGACACACATCAGCACCAAGCAAGACAACAGCTGCAGAGAACCAAGATTTGCAGGAAATCATCCAGCTTCTTAAGCCTCTTCTAAAAGCCACAAGACAGCTATCAAGAGATAAATATCGCGATTCCAATAGCAGTAATCCGTAGAATAGTAGCAATAAAATTCCAGTATCGCGATTCCAATAGCAACCATAGTAGAAAATAAAATTTCCAAGATGTCACCTACGTCTAATGTTGGCCTCAAACTGAAGGAAGGAATCTTGGAAGCGGCAAAAAACGGTTCATTGTTGAGAATGTAATAGTACTGGCCGTAATTACGTTATTGGGCCCCCGATGGAAGACATTATACTTGAGGGACTCAGAGATTACTACCAAAGCAATTCTACAACTGAAAGGAATTTTGAAAAGCGCCCATTCACCGAAAAGTGGACACAGTTCTGATTCTGACAATGGAGAAGGATCTGAATCATCTTTCTTTAGAGAACACTCCAAAACGGTTCAGAAAACTTGTAAACAACGGAGTTCTTTAGGTAGCTCAGATTTTCCTGATGAGCTTGCCTTTTATTTGCGATCCCCTGCAGAAGCTGACATCAACAAATGTGCGCTTTCTTTTTGGAGTAAATCAATTGGATTGTACCCGGAACTATGTAGGGTTGCCAAGCGATATTTGGATCAATGCCACCTGAAAGAATTTTTTCTCAAGCCAGCAATATAATTAACTCAGCCAGAAATCGTCTCACATTGAATAAACTTCTTTCCTCCACTCAGTGGGAGAAGAATTTTTTTTTTTAATTAATGGACAATAATTGTTTTTATTCATTTTTTGTTCTTTCTAGAATTCATTTTTATATGTTGAACAATTTTTGATTTTTTCACGCATTTTTTGATTGCTTACATTACAAATTGCTTTGTATATATTAGAAATTATTTGTATTTAAAGAAATAAATAATAATGTTTTTAAGTTTAATTCTTTTGCCTGATTTACTTATGTATCTTTTTTAAATTAAATCTTTTAGATAAGCTATTCACAATTTAAATAACTTCTGGGCTTTCATAAATTAAAATAATTAATGATAATATTTTAATTAAGTAATTTTTTATTTTATATTTGGATACAATAATTCACCTGTCTTCAAGTCTATACTTCTATTATATACCAAACTCAAGATATTTTAAAATATTTAGCCTTGTTTACTTGATTGATATGAAACTTTCTGACAGGTTTTATAGTGGAATTGACTTTCAAACATCTTAGTGAGATGGAATGATGTGGTATATAATTCTTCCCGACGCTACGCCTATGAGGCCAAACGCATATCGCATACGTCTTAAAGTCCGATTCAACTCTGAGGGAGTACGCAAACTCTGACGTAATCTGGTCGCCACAATAGAATTATAAAGATCTCTGGAATATCTGCTGACAATTATCGGCTTAAAGTAAAAGCATATGTGAACAAACAACATGGAAGTTTTCTTCAAATTTCTGAATAATTACGATTTCTTCTTGACACATCAGGGATTCTTTCGCTATTAAAAAAGATAGAATTAAAATTGCTATTAAAGAAGGTAAAATTAAAAAAATTGAATAGGGGATTTTTTTCCTTTTAAAATAAAAATTTTTTGGGCCCCCAACGTTCGAATGCCCCTAGGCCCGGGCTTACCGGGCCTAATGCAACATCTGTGCCTGCAGTGCTTTCCCCCCTCTCCTTTTGTAGGTGTGTTTTCAGTTACCCCCTGACTAAAAATGTAAAGAAAGGCGTGAACTTCTGGCCAATAAGATGTGCAGTCCATTTATCAGTTCCTTAAAAAATCTCATCGCACCTGCTTAGGTGTATATAAACACAAGCGACCTTGCTGTTTCGGCATTTACGCTGAGAGTGTCTTGAACACGCTTTTGACGATATTATGGCTTACTCAGAGATAGAGTCATGGCTAGACGAATTGATAGAGTCTGGACAAAACATCTTTCAAACTAACGAAGGTATTTCTTTCTTTTCAACTTTCAGTTTATCTATAGTAATGTACAGGAGGATTTTTTTTTAAACTGACACTACTCTGAGCCACCTGTAGCGTGATCTATCAGCCAGAATTCCACCAAAATTGATAAAGGGACTATGGACGACATGGGAAAGAGTTTCCATGAAGAGAAAAAAATAGTTCCAAAAGCCGCCGATAGGAGATTATATGGCGCTGTTATTGTCGGCGCACCCAAAAATTTGCATAAAACGGAAGTAAAACATCAAAATACAAATTCCCGATTACGTACTCGACAGCAGCGCCAGTATTTTGGGCTATAAAGATCGGTGCAGAATCTGTTGCGTCCTCGCTTTACAGAAGAAAGGGTCAGCAGTCGCTTTTTTCCACTTGCATGGCCACCTCGCTCCCCAGATATAACCCACGCGACTTCTTTCTGTGGGGTTATTTAACCCTTCAGCGGGCGCGCCAATTTTTGGTACACCAGCAGGCGCGCGTTGCATAAAGTGCAACGTCTCTTTCGACCTTGATTATTCCTTTTGTAATAAACTTTCTTTTTTCAAATTGAAAATATTAATTCTGCATTTTATGACAAGATATAAAATGTTGATAATATTAAAAGCAACCATTAATTGTTGAAAGCAAACCATTCAAAATTATGAAAATGTTGAACTTTATACACGGGCGCGCTTGCTGAAGGGTTGAAGTCCAAGGTGTATCTTGGTGAAGTCTCTGACTTGGCGGTCCTAAAGGACTACATATTCCGGACTGTGACGAACATTCCTGTTGACATGTTACAACGCTCGACCGTCGAGAACTTAGTGTTCAGGATGGAGTGTGTCGTCCACCAGGACTGTGGTCACATTGAAGGAGGCAGAAGTGGATTTTCTGCATAAAGCGATGCTGCAGTGAAATTTCTTTGTCATTCATTTGTCTGCTTATTACAACATTTTCGGTAGTCACCTCTTTATGTTTATGGCCCGAAATACAGGTGCTGCTGTCGACTACGTAGTCGCGAATTTTCATTTTCACATTTTACTAGAGTCTTGGACAAATTCTCGGGTGTGCCGACAACAACAACAGCGCCATATCTTCCCCTATCGGCGACTTTTGGAACTTGTTTTTCACGGAAACTCTTTCCCATGTCGTCCTTAGTCCCTCTATAAATTTTGGTGGAATTCCGGTTGATAGATCTCGCTACAGGTGGCTCTGAATAGTGCCAGTTAAAAAAACGTATCACCCTGTAAATATCAAAGATTAATTTCACTCTAATTTAGTACTTTAACTGATTTCTTTTTTATAATTGTAGAAATTTTTACTAAATAGTTTTTAAAAATCTGAATATTGATATAAAACTTTTGATATAAAACTAGAACAAAACTGGAAAGGAATAATGTGTCTTAAGCAGTTTGCCTTGTTCCTCAGTCTGTGATATATATTTTATGCCGAAAGTTATTCCTAAGTCAGTAACGTTATAAAATTCACTCCCTAACTTAATTTGACTGATTAATTTCCAACTTGTTTAACCTCTATTAAACGATCCGCAATTTTTACATCCACCCTCAAGCGCATTCCCAGCTAGAGCTAAAAATAACCACGGGAAATAGTTATACTTCTAAATTGTAACCATATGAGGCCATAAAAGCAAATCCGAAAATTGATGAGTTTGCAATACGGATGACCACTGGAGAGTTCATTTTAAAAAGTCGGGATGTTATGTCACGTATGGTTGCTTTTCTACATTTACCTTCACTATTTACCCTGGGGGCCGCTCGTCGAGGGTCGGACTCAAGTCGCTGTCTCACAGAATGGCTTAATGAAAATGTTTTTATATACCAAACTCTGAAGTATTATTGAATTTTGACCATTTGTGACGACTACACGACTACAAATTTAAGATGTGCCTCCAGCTTTAATTTTTGAACATTGAACACACACACATACACACACACACACACACACATATATATATATATAATGTATGTATATATATATGTATATATATGTATATATATATACACTCAAGAGCCAAAACATTATGACCACCTGTCAATAACGAGTTGGCCAGCCTTTGGCACGCAACACAGCTTCATCCCGCCTTTTCATGGATGCCACAAGTCCTTGGTAGATGGCCGGAGACAGATTGTACCAGATGTTTAAGCAACGGTCACGCAAATCCGAGATATTGCGAATTGGTGGTCTTTGAACTCTGAGCTGCCGTCCCATGACATCCCAAGTGTGTTCTATCGGATTGAGATCCGGTGAGTTAGGCGACCAGGACATTAACTGGAATTCAGCATCATGTTCCTGGAACCACTCCAACACAATTTTAGCCTTGTGACACGGGGCGTTGTCCTGTTGGAACATTCCATTTCCAGCTGGAAAAACAGAGGCCATGTAAGGGTGAAACTGGTCCGCAATGATGTTCAGATACCCTGTAGCATTCATGGTCTGCTCTACCACAACCACGGGTCCCAGAAACGCCCAAGAGAACGTCCCCCAAAGCATAATACCGCCACCACCGGCCTGTGTATGACCTACTGTACATTGAGGGAGCAACAGTTCGCCTGGAAGACGGCGTATCCTGACACGGTCATCGGCGTGATGAATGACAAACCGTGATTCTGTTGTGTGTATATTGTTTAGAATGATTATCGGAATGGGCACTCGGTACCATTTCGCCGTATGAAGAATGAATACCCATCATAACATTTGAGCCCGTAAAGTGGATAAAATTATTTTCATTGCAACCCAAAAAAACAAAAAACAAAACAAAATGGTGATAAATGTCAAGAAACATAACGCAAAACTGAGTCAACAATAAAAATGGAGGCAAGAACTATTTATTAAATTATCTTATATGCAGTATGCTATCAAAATTTACATTGCCTCTTAGGTCTCTCATTGTATTTCACATTTTCGATAGTTGCCAATTTAAACAAGTTCCGTATGAACCTAATTCCAAAACAAATTTGCAGTGAGTAACTTTACCCACATAAAAATATAAATATATAAATATGTACCTTAGTATCACACAGTTACAAATAGGTTGGCTGGCGCTTAAATTACAATCTTATAAGGAGCTCCACGAATAAAAAAATCTTAAAAAAAAAAAACTTACAGCGCTGCAGGTTAAACTAAAAAAAATATGAAACAGGAAAGCAAAGGCAAGATAGTAAAGCCCCTGGAATAGAAAGAGGGGATATAAAATGAGGACTGTTCCCATATTGAAGTTGGCCATCTCTTCCATCAAATGTTTCAAGAGTTCCAACGGAGCGGAGATAGGCGTCGGGTAGGTAGAAGTCAGGGTCAACCCCCTGCGATGAGCGCCGAAAAACCGAATAACTTTTTTCCTTCAGAATCGAAACGACGAACCGCCGTGCCTTCTCTCCTCAAAAAAAGCGCGGCCCGGGAGCCCCTGGCTCTGGTTAAATAGTGCTATCTGGCGCCGTTGTTTCAAAACGCCAAACCACCTCAGACGCACCGAAATCACTTCATATCACACTGTTGGTTCGTGTATTAATTTTTTCTTGCATCATTTTCGTTACTTCAGCACGCTTTAATTTCAAACATAATTGGCGCTACCACTTGCGCCGCTGACGCACTGTATTCATGCGCGTCGGTGAAATCAGTAAAGGCGCCGCAACATTCCTCTTGCCTGCGAAAAACATCGCTGGCCCCGTCCGTCGCGCCCCTCGAAAACTGCAAGGCCAGGAGGTATCAGGTTACGGCACGGGAACAGATAAGGAAGCTTTTCTAAACACAGATATTTTTACCAGGGCCAGATAAAAAAGAGTCAGAGAGAATATAATTACTTTTTACACTTTTACATTTTACTCTTTAAACCAGCCAACCATATTTCCTTTTCCCTACGCCACCAGCTTACAATAATTAATTTACATTCCTTGGCATTAACAATTATACTTGGCATTTACACAAATTAATTAACTACACACACATCATTATGACTAAAACCTAACACAGCAATTAGCATAACAATATCCCCCTTGAACGAAAAAAAAATTAAACGCAGGGAAATTTTTTTTTTCAACCCGCACGAGTCAAACAAAAACATAAGGAAAATACCCGAGAGCGAACAGCATCCCCGGAACTGGACGCCGAGCGCTGACAACACACCTGCCCCCGCTGCAGAGTGTGAGTCCCCTGGCAAACTACCATAGCGAACAGCCGTGCGTCCACGACCGCCAACCCCTGAGAGTGCGAAAAATCTCGCAACCTAAAACTCAAATTAACTGGCAAAGCAAAACGAAAACTACACGGAGAGAAAGTGTTATGCTAATTGTTACATGCCAAAAAAAATTACAACAATAGATTTGCGTCACAAAAACTAGCACTGTTATAAACTAAAATCTACAAAAAAAAATTACGCTTGGTACACATGCACTTTTATCTCGCGATCAGAGACACAATTTCAATTCAAACAGAAGGTAAACAGCAATATTAGCTACAAAAAGAATTAAACACACTATATACTTAAAGTTGCAAGCAAGTGTTCTCAAAACAACAAAATGACCACCCTGGCAAAAAAAAAACTCGCAGTAGCCTCTCTGTAGCCGGGAACCTCTGTGCCAAGTCGACTTTGTACTACTTTGCCTAACACAGGCAACTACATTGAACATAGACTTGGTTCACACAAAAAAAAGACAGTATACTTTGCTCGTATAATACACAAGAAAACGCAAAACAAAAACATATGTTACCACAAGGTGTAAACGAAGATCGTCCGTAGACGCTTAACAAAAACAAAAAATACCCCTCCAACATCTTTCTCTCTTGGGAATAGCGTGGAGTGTAGGAGACAAAATCGGGGGTCACTTTACATGCTGGGATGACATTGGCAAGCATGCATTTGCCGCACAATAGGTTGACAACTAAAGAGTTGTGCAGCACTTCCCATAACAGGGGATAGGTCGAGACATCTTCTCTGAAGAGTTACAATACCACATATGATAAAGTCCACCAGACCTCAGGCTTGAACAGGCCAACATTGCCGCACTACAGTTGCCACGGGTGATATTTCATGAAGGCCTGTTACACCCGGAAACAGTTTTTTTTTCTTTCGTTGGTTGTGGAAGCCATAATGCAGTATTCGACCACAAACCAAAAACAAATATAAATACACTATTAAACATAATACAAAAAAATTAACTTGGCCGACTACCAAGTGCTAACACCTTGACCTGTGGTAACATACAAAAATTACACTATTACACTAAAAAAACTGGAGAATAGAACTTACATGTACATGCGGTCGTTATATTATTATGCTTGAAAACACCGCAAGAGCTTAGCCTGAAGAAGGGTTCTGCCTAGCCTGCGACCTGGTAACCATCCTAGAAGGGGGGGAAGTTATCCCACCTTGACCTCCCCACTGGCGTTTGCTGCGTTGAACCCTGCTGGCGCTGTGCGTCATCAGAAGCAACCCTGGGTGCGTCCCTTGGCACATTATCCTGACCCCTGCTCGCTCTGACCGCTCGACTCTGCCCCATCCTAGCAGAATTCACATAAACTCGCGTCTTACGCTTAGGCAACCTAGGAGCAGCACTTAAAATTATTTCGTCACTACCCTGGGGCTGGGTCTCCTTACCGTCAGCTGGCACATCAATCTCCTCTGGCTCCGGCCACGCAGGAAAAATCTTTCTATCTGGGACTCTAGATAACCTATCTACATGAACAAGCTCCTCGTGGGAAGGATCTGCGACTAACTGTATTTTAAAGTTAACATTTGAGGTCTGCGCAACTACTCGAAAAGGGCCTTTATTACATTTTGAAAACTTTTTGCACAAGCCTGGCTTAATTGCTGGGGAAAAAAGCATAACCAAATCACCAATTTTAATTTTCTTATCTATAGCGAATTTCTTTCTGTAATTTTCCTGTGATTTGGCTGAGGTTTCCAAATGGGATTTTACAAGTTTAAAGGTATTTTGAAGGGCGGGAACTAAATTTTGACAAAAGGAGGGAGCATCATTATAGTTAATTTTACTTTCCCCTGCTAGAATATTATAAGGGAGACGCAGATCTCGACCATAAGTTACGAAAGATGGGGTCTCTTTGGTGGATAAATGTACCGCAGAACGAATAGATAACAGGGCAAATTTTAATTTTACATCCCAGTCTGTGTGGCTGTTATTTACTAAATGTGCTAAGGCTGAGGAGATTGTGGCATGCTGTCGCTCCACCTTCGCGTTCCCGGCTGGATGGTACGCAGAAGTAGCAATGTGACGTATCTGGAATTGATTATATACGTTTGAGATGGCCTCTCCGATTAAATTTCGATCCCTATCCGTGATTAGCGTCTTGGGGCACCCGTGACGAGAAATAAAGTCAACGAGCGTCTCCGCTATTGCGTCGGATGTTAAGTTAGCAACCGGGTAAGCCTCGGGCCACTTGGAAAACGCGCATACGTAAGCCACTATATATTTATTCCCCTGCTCCGTCTGTGGATAAGGCCCTGAAATATCTAAATGCACAGTTTGCATGGGAGCGTCCGGAATCTTTGCTCTTTGCAACTCAGCTAACCCCCCTGGTTTATGTGCCCGC
The DNA here is from genome assembly GCA_907164885.2 of Dolomedes plantarius. Taxonomy (NCBI): domain Eukaryota; kingdom Metazoa; phylum Arthropoda; class Arachnida; order Araneae; family Dolomedidae; genus Dolomedes; species Dolomedes plantarius. Next base: position 136,804,429 of record OU015499.1, on the reverse strand, counting down.
TTCTCAAGGCACTGCATACAAGAGCTCACAAGATTTTTAACATGGGCACCTAACCCTGGGCAAAAAAAATACTGTTTTAAACGCTGGTAAGTTTTATAGTGACCCATATGACAGGCAATTAACGACTCGTGGGCTAATGAAAAAACTTTGTTTAAAAGACTAATGGGGAGAACAACCTTTTCTTGGGAATCCCTCCTGGATTTTCCCCTTAAATCAATACAACTTAACACTTTATCATTATTTACATAAAATTTTATATACTCAGGCTTAATATTTACATTCTTTTCTAATAAATTTACAATTTTCTTACAAAAAGGGTCCTTCTTCTGGGCTGCCCTAAGTTCAATTAAAAAATTCTCCTCCATGACTTCAAAGAAAACCTTCTCTTTAGAAATAGTATAGCACTGTTCGCTGTCTATAGGATCCTGGATAACGTTTAACTCCTCCTGGATTTCAAAATTAACATAACGGGAAAGAAAATCTGCCGTGGAGTTACATTTACCTTTAATGAATCGCGTTTCAAAGTTAAAATCTGCTAAGGAACATAACCAACGGGCGATACGGGATGTGGGGTCTTTAAGTTTAAGGGCATGGGTTAGAGCAGCATGGTCAGTAAACAAAATAAATTTAGTGTTGAACAGATAGCATTTAAAGTAATTAACTGCCCACACTACCGCTAGCAGCTCTCTCTCAGTTGCGGAATAACGCGTTTCAACGTCTTTTAACTTTCTGCTTGCAAAGGCTACAGGGCGTGGAAAATTATCATCGTCCAACTGCGCCAAAACTGCACCGGAGGCATAGCCTGATGAATCGGTATAAACAATGAAGGGCTTACTTAAATCAGGGAGTTTTAAAGTTGGGATCGCTGCAAGACCGGCACTTAAATCATCAAACTCGGCTTGCGCTTCCCTAGACCACAAAAATTTACCTTTATCTTTAGTTAGATTGGTTAAGTGGAGGGCACGTTTAGCGAAGTCGGGCAAAAATTTTCTATAAAAATTGAGGGTACCTAAAAAACTTCGGACTTGCTTACGAGAAGAGGGAATTTTAAAATTTTTAATTACTTTAACGTTCTTATCCATGGGAGAAATCTGCCCATTTTTAACTTTAAATCCCAGGAAAGTAATTTCAGTTTTAAAAAAGGAACACTTGCTAGGCTTTAATTTTAAATTATGCTGCCTTAAACGGTCAAAAACCAACTGCAACTTACTGAAATGAGACGGAATATCCTTAGAAGCAATAGCAATGTCGTCAATATAAATCTGAATGGAGAGGTCACTCAGGTCTCCTAACACTACATTCATCAATCTTTGGAACGCGTTGGGACTCGTCGCAAGTCCAAAAGGACTACGGGTAAAATTAAAAAGACCTTTATGGGTCGAGATTGCTAACTTGTACTGATCCTCCTCTTTAATTACTTGCTGGAAGAAACCTGAGGTCAGATCAAGCGTAGAAAAATACTTGGCACCTGCCAAAGAGTCTATTGTTTCATTTATATTTGGAATTGGAAAAGAGTCTTTGATTAGCTTCTTATTTAATTTTCTAAAGTCAACAGCAAGACGATACCCACCATCAGCTTTTTTTATTAACATAACGGGGGCCGAAAAGTCAGAGTTAGATGGCACTAAAATTCCACTTTCTAACAAATATTCAATTGCTCATTCATCTCATTTCGGAGATGATATGGCACTCTATACGGTTTAGATTTAACAGGCTCATCATCAGTTAAATTAATATCATGCGGAATAGTAGTACAACCGGGAAGCTCTAAAACAGAAGCAGCGAAGATGTCTGAATTTTGCTTTAAAAAATTTTGCACTTTGAGTTTTAATTGAGGAGATAAATGATTAAGTTCAAAAGTAGTATCCCAAGTTAAGTCGGCATGATCTAGAGTAGCAATCTCACCTTGGTCTACATAGTTTACCGAAGAAAAATCATTAAGCTTAAAAAGAGGCTCCACAAAACCTAACTCGGAACCTTTATTTACATGGACGTGGCTCGTACCAAAATTTGCTAGGCGTACAAAAAGGGATTTTTCCGCATTTTTGCAAATGGCATTAGCAACCAAAACGTCCGAAATATGCGCACTCGGCGTGATTAAAATTAAGTCAGAATTAGAAGGAAGCGGCGATTTAACGCATGCCGGAACAACAACCTGCTCCCCAGGGTTTAATATAACCTTACATTTCGAAAAAACCTTGATTTTTGGTGACATCTCTATTTTTGCATTAACAGCGTTAACCTCCGTTACCTCTCTATCAACGGCGACACTAAAGGGAATAAAGGTGAAATCCGGGCACACAATCATACTCTCCTTAAAATCAATATTTATGTTATATTTAGCAAGGAAAGGAATCCCCAAAATGAGGTCAAAATGACTGGATATGGAACCGTGAATAATATTAAATTTTCGCAACATCGAAAATTTGCAAATTCAAAATACAACTCACATTGCGACTCAATCTGTAATGAATTACCCGAAACGGTTCTAAGGGGAATGCTGCACTCCGACCCACTCAAAATTTTAAAATGCTGAACTTGCTTCTTGCCAATTAAATTTACAGAGCTACCCGAATCTAAAAGAGCAATCAAAATCTTATCTTGGGCAACAATCTCTACGATTGGCCAATTAAAAGCCTTTGCGCCCGCTGTGTTTGAATAATTCTCGGCATACCGCCAGTTTGAAGGCCCCATAATACCACTAGGCTGGCTTCCTAACGAGGGCTGTAATAGTTTAAATTGCCCTGTACATTTCTAGTATTACCTTGGCCTCTGAAATTATTATTTTGCCTCGAATTTTCCTGAAACTGGACGCGCCTCTGCTGTCCGTTAAAGTTTCTCTGAGTAGAAAAATTTTGATTGTACTCGTTCTGCCTCCCTCGGAAGTGCGGACTAGGAGACCTGCCGAATTCTCCCCGCTCCCTACTCGGTGACGGGGAAAAGTTTCTCCTCGCTAATTGACCCCACTCAGAGTTGTGTGACTGAGTAAAAACGCGCCGCCCCCCGCTGGGAGACTGGTGAAAATTCTGCGGCTGCCGCTGATTTCTCCGCTCGCGAAACGCGGAACCCCTCCTAGAACTAAGCTCTCGCTGTGGGCACTGGTTTCTGGCGTGACCTAACTGATGACAGAAGAAACAACGTATGGGAGGTGAAGGCTGGGGCGAAAGAGTTAAGCTTTCCAACTTTGACGAAAGAAGGCTGACCGATTCTTGTAGTTTTACTACTATGTTTTCTAAACTTGCCTGCCTGTCGTAACTAGGGGTGTCTCTATCTTGAGCCATAGCGTACACGGTAGCTGGGGGCTCGGGCTGGATCGAATTTTCAACCTCTTTTATTGCTTTCTCCTCCCGACATGCAATGTCAATAAGGTCGCTCAGTTTCTCTGGATTCCTCGCTATTACTGCCCTACGAATAGGGGCCAACATGTTTTTTAGAAGCATAGCCATAAGCCACTGGTCTTCCATGTCACGACGTGCCGAATCCGGCAAATTATGTGTCCTTACCACAACTCTCACCTTTGATCTCGCTACCGCAATAAATTCGTTTACAGGAGTATGGTTATCCTGTTTCAGAGCCCAAAATTCAGCCAACAGGGCTGCCGGGTCTTTTTCAGATTGGAACCTATCTCCTAACGTTTTAAACAGGTCCTCAACCGAATTTATTTCTTCCCTAAAATTGGAAAACACAGTTTGAGCCTGACCCGCAAGACGCTGCTGTGCAGCAAAAAATTGATCCTCTGGAGACCACTGTAAAAATTTTGCGATCTCCTGAAACTTATTTTGGAATCTCGTAAAATTTAGGTGTGGGTCAGCACCCGTAAAAGTTGGAATAAGATCTAGGTGATTGAGCAACAAATCGCGCCTCTGGAAAGTCATAGCGCGCGCTACCCGTTGAGTCTCCTCATCCTCCACATCGTGTCTCTCAGAGTCGGCCTGACTTGCCGTTTCAGAACAAACTGAGTTAGGCATACTAAATTCGTGAATTTCCCTTCAAACCTAAATTTATCAAACAAAATACTCAACTTTTCTCTCAGTAAAACACTATAGGCAATTCATCCCCCAAAATTTTCACATACAAACTGGCACTATACTTTTTACACCATTATACACTAGAATACCCCAACATGAATACATTAAATCCCCCAAAATATACATGGATATCATCAATATTGACATTACACACAGTTATAACTCAATCATTATCTTTAACACATTATCACCATTTGGAATTTTTTTCTCACTTAAATTATAATACTAATAACAAAATTACGCTGCTACTAGCACTTAACATTGCTGTGAGTGAAACCCAGAAAAGGTCACCGCACCATTGTTGTGTGTATATTGTTTAGAATGATTATCGGAATGGGCACTCGGTACCATTTCGCCGTATGAAGAATGAATACCCATCATAACATTTGAGCCCGTAAAGTGGATAAAATTATTTTCATTGCAACCCAAAAAAAACAAAAAACAAAACAAAATGGTGATAAATGTCAAGAAACATAACGCAAAACTGAGTCAACAATAAAAATGGAGGCAAGAACTATTTATTAAATTATCTTATATGCAGTATGCTATCAAAATTTACATTGCCTCTTAGGTCTCTCATTGTATTTCACATTTTCGATAGTTGCCAATTTAAACAAGTTCCGTATGAACCTAATTCCAAAACAAATTTGCAGTGAGTAACTTTACCCACATAAAAATATAAATATATAAATATGTACCTTAGTATCACACAGTTACAAATAGGTTGGCTGGCGCTTAAATTACAATCTTATAAGGAGCTCCACGAATAAAAAAATCTTAAAAAAAAACTTACCACAGCGCTGCAGGTTAAACTAAAAAAAATATGAAACAGGAAAGCAAAGGCAAGATAGTAAAGCCCCTGGAATAGAAAGAGGGGATATAAAATGAGGACTGTTCCCATATTGAAGTTGGCCATCTCTTCCATCAAATGTTTCAAGAGTTCCAACGGAGCGGAGATAGGCGTCGGGTAGGTAGAAGTCAGGGTCAACCCCCTGCGATGAGCGCCGAAAAACCGAATAACTTTTTTCCTTCAGAATCGAAACGACGAACCGCCGTGCCTTCTCTCCTCAAAAAAAGCGCGGCCCGGGAGCCCCTGGCTCTGGTTAAATAGTGCTATCTGGCGCCGTTGTTTCAAAACGCCAAACCACCTCAGACGCACCGAAATCACTTCATATCACACTGTTGGTTCGTGTATTAATTTTTTCTTGCATCATTTTCGTTACTTCAGCACGCTTTAATTTCAAACATAATTGGCGCTACCACTTGCGCCGCTGACGCACTGTATTCATGCGCGTCGGTGAAATCAGTAAAGGCGCCGCAACATTCCTCTTGCCTGCGAAAAACATCGCTGGCCCCGTCCGTCGCGCCCCTCGAAAACTGCAAGGCCAGGAGGTATCAGGTTACGGCACGGGAACAGATAAGGAAGCTTTTCTAAAGACAGATATTTTTACCAGGGCCAGATAAAAAAGAGTCAGAGAGAATATAATTACTTTTTACACTTTTACATTTTACTCTTTAAACCAGCCAACCATATTTCCTTTTCCCTACGCCACCAGCTTACAATAATTAATTTACATTCCTTGGCATTAACAATTATACTTGGCATTTACACAAATTAATTAACTACACACACATCATTATGGCTAAAACCTAACACAGCAATTAGCATAACAATTCATCTGACCAGGCAACTCTCTCCCACTGATCCATGGACCAGTCGCGATGTTCCCGGGCCCAGCGCAGGCGCAGTTGGCGATGACGCTTGGTCAGCAAAGGCACACGAGTGGGACGTTTGCTGCGTAGCTCCATATCCAACAGTGTCCGCTGAACAGTGTGCTGCGATACTATTCTACTTGGCCCTGCATTGTATTGGGCTGTCAGCTGAGCCACTGTCTGGCTCCGGTTTTGCTTCACCATGCGAGACAGTCTCCGACGACCTTTTTCTTTGATAGCGTGTGGACGTCCAACACCATGTCGTCTACTGCTGGTTTCACCGTCATTCATCCACTTTGCATAAGTAGTAACAACTGTAGGTCGCGAACAACCCACGAGTCGTGCAGTTTCGGAAATACTTGTTCCGAGCCTTCGAGCCATTACAATCTGCCCTCTATCAAAGTCGCTTAGATCCGCAGCCTTTCCCATCACACATAGAAGTAAGTGAAAGAATGATTCTTCAGACTCTCCAGCAGCAGTTAAATACCACTTCCACCTGATCACGTGCTTTCCACGTCATCCAGGCGAATTCATTGCAAAATGTAAGGGTGGTCATAATGTTTTGGCTCTTGAGTGTATATGTATATATATATATATATATATATATATATATATGTATATATATATATATATATATATATATATATATATATATATATATATATATATATATATATGTATGTAATATTTTAAATATTATGCCCTCCATTGTAGCATTTAAATTCCCTTTCCTAAGTCTAATCCCCAGTAATATTAATTTATCTGTTAAAAACCCTTAGCCACAGAACTTCCCATGGATAGCATGCCTTTGCATTTTTACACGTGTATATGTCGGAATTCTGGAGTGGGTTAGCCTCCTGAGCCCCTAAATCTGCTGACCCTACAAATAATAGTCACATGTCTACCTCACCCCCTCGCGTTTAATGTTGAAAGGTGATACTATTTTCCCAGCCGTTTTTCTGGAATGAACGGATTTATTTTCTCTCTAATAAAATGTAGTAAGAAATTTGCCTTGATTGCATTTAAATCTAATTTTATTCCTTTCAGGCTGAGTGTAGCTCCAGCCATGTAAATATGAGATAGTTTTCCCTTTCAGGTTATAATTTAAGGACGTGATGTAATGGGGATATTACACACACACACATAATAATTTGGCCACTCAGTGTGTGGGTGCGTGCGCGCGTGTGTGTGTGTATGTGTGTGTTTGTGTTTTTGTGTGTGTAAGTAATTATACGCTAGTTATTTACAGTGCTAAAATTTAGCTTTTCCGCATGACAAATTTTTTCCTTTCAAAGGATCATAAAATCTATGACTAGAATTTTAAATATATGATTCATTTTCGATGATCGACAGATAGAAATGTCATTTTAAAGCTTAAAGAACTGTTTTTACTCAGTGTCCGCCATGTTGGATCTCATTATTACGCAACAGAACTGCAACAAGACAAGAGTCGACAATGACTGCCCAACAAATGGAAACATTGTTGGAAGCAATGAAAAGCTACTTCTCCTACGAATTTCCTTCAGTCTAAAACTGACCCCCTTCAAAGATGTTGCTCGCAGTAATCTTTGGAGTTTTTTTGCTATTTTTAGCGGTTTTTGGTGCTGCTTTCTTAAAGCTTTGCGCAGGCTTTTTCCTGGCGAACGAGGCGAGAGTTCCTCAGCAGTAAGCTTTCCTTCTCTCTCTCAGTTCAATTTTAAAAGCTTTCGGATCAACACATTTTGCTTACCAGTAAATCGCCGCTGTCAGGTTATCACGATATGTCAAGGATGCTTGGTAGCCATTCTTGTTGGATTCATTCAGCTCAGTGATATCCTACTGGGAAAACTGTCTCATAAAATGTTAACTTTAAATTAAAAAATAATAATTTTTTTAAATTAAAAAAATGTTGTAACGTGTAGCAGAGAAAGTAATTTTTTTCATATGTAAAATCTTTGCCTTTCAAAAGAAACACGAATCATATTTATAGAGATATCTGACTTCTACCCTGTCTAGGATATATTTGTATCGAAGTCACCCTCTAATGAGGTAGAAATGGCACTTTTTGCACTAGATAAATAACAAAGTATATTATTCCCTTGACATATAACGTGCAGTGTAAAAGCAATACTGAGTAAAGACTGGTACAAAATGTTATAAACAATATACAAGGAAATGAAGTTCAAGTACTCACAATATATATAAAGTCACACCAGTGATGTTGCACGGTAATCCACTATTCTTAACACAACAAACTCTTTATGCCAAATTGGCGAAAACTCGCTTAGGCTCAGAAGCGATCTAGCAATGAGCCACTGAAGGCAACTCGCATAAACAGCTCCGAACAAAAAAGTCTCTCCCGGAATCTGGCTATGCGGTATTTATAGTAATGGTTTATGCTGAATTTAGAATTTTTTTTGTAGCTTCTTTAGATATATGCAAATACAATGATCGATTATTCTTAATCGATCATCAGGTAGACCATACATCGGCCTCCCTCGAAAAAAAATTCATTAGGTAACTTAAGCCTGAATGACTTCACGTAGCTAATTGAAAACGATTGCTGGTCAGACTTTTTACAGGAATGGCCGGCAAAGCCAAAAAAACCTCCACATATTTTTAAATTTAAATTATTCGGAAAAATTTTGGTATGTGTTTTAAATGTAAATAATTTCCTTCGGCACCTATATATATATATATATATATATATATATATTCAAGGTGCGACCATTAATTAGGACTTATCTAATAACTTATTACATGAAATATTACATGAAAACGGTAATATGCCGATATATATATATATATATATATATATATATTTCTTCTGTATGTCACTGAACCCCTCCTAAACGGCTGGACAGATTTTTATGAAATTTTGTGTGTGCGATTAAGTTGATTCGAGAATGGTTTAAATTCAGAATAAGACACCCCAAGCACCCCTAGGGGGGTAGGGGGCACATGCAAAAATAATTGAAAACGACTGATATCACTGTCGAATCATTAGTTTTCGGGGTAACTGAGATTAATAGTGACACTCCCGATGTCGTTTAAGTGCAAGTTCAGCCCCCCCCATTACCATAGGGGGGAGAGGAAGAAATATAAAATCTCCCAAATGATCAAGAGTAGTATGGAATCCAGAGTTTTCGGGGTCGCTGAGAGGAACAGTGGCAATCCGAATGCCGTTTAAGTGCGAGTTCGGCACCCCACCCCCCATCAACGTTCGAGGGGGGAGAAGAGAAAATGTCCAAAATGACCGACAGTAGTGTCGAATCCATAGTTTTCGGGGTCACAGAGAAGAATAGTGACACAACTGATGCCGTTTAAGTGCACGTTGAGCCCCCCCCCCATCAGCATTGGGGGAGGAGGGGGAAGGGAGGGGAAAAGGAAATGTCCAAAATGTCCGAGAGTAGTGTCGAATCCATTGTTTTCGGAGTCGCTGAGATGAATATAGGAAACTAAAAGTGTTGTTTATAATCAAGTTTTGAGTTAAATATTAGAGTGAATTTGTAATTTTATTTTATCATTTGTATACTGTACATATACTTTTAAATACCCGTAAATAAAATTACTTACATTTTACACTATAGGTAGAATTCATTCCTATTCCTGTGTAGTAAAAAATTGAAATTAATAAATACCTGGGCAACGCCGGATAAACAGCTAGTATATACATATATTGCGTTGTAAATTTCGGTTTTGGAGATTGCTACATTAATTCCGGGGAACGGAATTCTAGTTGCTGGGATAGTTCCGTGACGAAAGTATCGAGGTCGAGAGAACTAGATCCGACCTCCCGATACTGACTTAAAAGACTGACTTGAAGACAGACTTAAAATGTTATACACAAATAGTAATCTTTAATAAGGTCAAAGATGAAGTAATTTTCGCATTTATTTGACTTGAGCCTCCGATTATCTTTTATGTCACTGATAAGGATAAGACCTACAAGGGCGATAAGCTTACTTTCCATTAAGCAAATGCTGCAGAAAAGATAGAGCTTTGTCGCCTGTACAAGGTAGGATACTTCCATTCTCTTTGTAAGTTCTGTCGTATAAGCTCAGCGAAATACCCAGTAGAAAAGGAACAATTTGCTAAAACAATGACGTCAGTTGCGAAGCGAAACTTTTTAACCTTTTTCTTTTTAAATCAAATGAAAAAGATCTCTTCCACCAGGATTGTGGGAAACGGAATTCAAAAGATGTCAGTTCTTCCCGTTGATAGGATCGTCCGTTGCTGGAGCGCAGATGGAGGTCGTGAAATCTAACACGGATCACCATCGCCACAGATGATCGTTGTAGTGGAACCCCGCCATTCATGAACAGTAATAATATTGTAAAGTCAGGACTAATACTCTAAGAGATAAATATCAACAACTCCGAAAAAGATAATTATGTGGATTTATTAGACTGAGGAAATTCTGGAAAAGTATTATTAAACCGCTGTCTTCATAGTGCTGCCATGTTCTTTTAGAGACTCAAGAAGACTTAATTAACTCTTATATAAAGTATTTCCCATAGCTATTTTCTACTGAAGATTTTTATTGCAGCTCGTTGTCAGTCTCAAATAGCAAATGAACGAACACTTACAGCATAGCTAAAACGAATGCGACTTGGCTACCGGCTTTCGTGTTCCAAAGACTGATCCGATGGACAAAAAGTGTTCAAGTTATTTCTTCCGCAAGGACAGGCTGAATTCGAACTTCACAATCTATTGATTTCTGTTTGATCGCTATTTGATTCGGTTTCGTCTGCTTGCGATTACAGACTTCGAGATGTCGAGTTTTCGGAAAACAGTGACCGCGGTGAAGACGAGGAAGAGTATGTCGAAGCCGTCCGTGAGCGCTGCAGCCTCATGTTTGCCAACAACCTCGAACGCCCGACCTGCAAACTGACGAATACGGACGAGCACCATCTGGATGGAATTGGGTAAGTGGAATGCATACCTTTTCGCTTAAAGAGAAAAATCGAACTTTTCATGAGCATTATAAGTTGTATGCATTCCCATCGATTTATCCTGAGTCACGTTGAAAAGTGATCTTGATGCCTACTATCACCCCTCTGAATTTTTCGGTCGAATTCGACAATATCCTGTATGTGTATATATATATATATATATATATATATATATATATATATATACATACATACTGTTGTCTCTCTGTTTAACGACGATTTATTTTTACATGATAAACTTTTTCTTCAACATTTTATCTGAAGGAGGGAAACCTTCTGTGGGTGAAAACAAGTTTGGTTTCAATAACAGACCTGCTATTTTCTTCATGTTTGCAATGTTGCAATCATAGACTTGTTGCAGTGGGAAAAACGGGGGGGGGGATCTCGGAAGATCGTTATTCTTACATGGAGCTCTTAGTACGGGAGCTGAATCTATTGTCTCTACCATCTGTTGCCATGTGACTTACGAACTGTCCGATAGCAGCCCTCTCTCACTCCTTCCGGAAAAAAAAGTGTTCATGTTTAGAGAATTCGTAGTTGTGTGTAGGAGCTCATTCCAGTACGAATACTCGGTGAGCAGAGCAAAATGGCATCAAAGTGAAAGCATCTTACGCTACACGAAAAGGTGAAAATATTGAAGACTGGGAAGAAAGTGTTGGAATAGAAAAGTTCAATTCGCAAGACTACTTCAGCTACCCGAGTCTACTCTGAAAGGCATTTTAGCAAACAAAGAGGAAATTCTTGAAGCAGCACAAAAATTTGGTTTGGGATCCAAATCCAAACGGCAGAAAATTCAATGTGGCCGATCAGAAGAGTTTGATAAGGTAGTCCTGCAATGGTTTCATGAATCAAGGGCGTCCATTAATAAACATCGTGGCTAACAGTATGAAAATTAGAAAATTTACGATCTTGGAAGTAATGCACATGATAACATCAGCATGGAAAGAAGTTTCTTCATCCACAATAAAAAAACTGCTTTCGCGTTGCTGGAATTAACAAAGTACTTGTAGTGGGACTGCAAAGTACGGATGTAGAAATCAACGAAGACGACATTTCCCCTGACATATGGAGACGTCTTGTTGAAGATGAGGATGTTTCAATTGAAGATTTCTACAACTTTGATGAATGTGTTTTAACAACAGATTACAGAAATGTTGAACAAATTTATGAAGATATAGTTAACGAAAACACAGTGTCAGACGAAGAAGGTAAAGTTGAAGACACGGAAAACGAAACGATTCCACCGTCTTACACAGATGCAACTTCTGCTCTAGATGATCTCCGACGCTATATTACATCGAATATGGAAAATGACACATTTAACAATTTAGAAAATCTGGAAAAGAGAATACCGAATGTAAGGCGAAAAATGAAACAATCAAAACTTTTTGACCTTTTTAGAACCTAATTAATTGTAGTGTTTGTATTCATTTTTAAATGTAATTTAAAATAACTTTTTATGAATAATAAATATATAATAATTTTTATGTACACAGGGTGTGTCACAATTCTCTCCGGGGCTTGGAAGGCTTATAAAAAAACATATTACCAATACAGCAACAAAGTTGACTTTACTGGAGAAAGAAACATTACAAGTTATGTTTCACAAATTTGTTAGTAGATGGCGGCACTGGGTCTGATAACAGTAGTAAATAACGGAAACACTGACTTAATTTTGCACATAAGACAATGGCGTTTACAGGTTCACAGAAGGCTTACTGCGTGTTAGAATTTGCGAAAAGTGAATCTGTTATGACAGTTCAAAGACACTTTCGTACAAAATACGGATTTCAACCACCAACGGATAAAACAATTCATGCGTGGTATCGGAAATTTCAGGAAAGTGGTTGCTTGTGTGATGGAAGACGAGCTGGTCGTCCAGGCCCTTCGGCGAAAAAGGTTACTATTGTACGAGATACGTTTGTGCGAAGCCCGAGAAAGTCAATAATTCGTCAAGCGAGTGCGGAATTACAGAAAAAGCGAGTGAAACAAGAATTTGACTTTAGACTCGATATCTGCCGCATCACGAAAGGTTCACATGTTGAACATTTGTGAAACAAAACTTGTAATGTTTCTTTCTCCAGTAAAGTCAACTTTGTTGCTGCATTGGTAATATGTCTTTTTATAAGCCGTCCAAACCCCGGAGGGAATTGTGACACACACTGTATATAGATAGATAGATAGATAGATAGACAGATAGATAGACAGATAGATAGATAGGTCCCGTATTTCATTTATATACTCCAGTACTTCAATTAAACAAATCTATTCAAAATATGCTCTAGATTTATTTAATCTAATGAAAAATTATGACGATATCTAGTACTTGTACGGAGAATTATTAATAGCCGTATACGGTGAGAAGACCATTCGAGTAAAATTGAATACACAAATTCCCTTATATATATATATATATATATATATATATATATATATATATATATATATATATATATATATATATATATATATATATATATATATATATATATATATTATACGTCTGACTATTGTTCTTTCAGCACGAGTCTCTGCCTGTCTAGCCAATAGAGCTTCGATGTATTAAGGAGACAAATCAGAAAATGAATATATATATATATATATATATATATATATATATATATATATATATATATATATATATATATACACACAGTGGACGCTCGTTAATTCGAACTCGAAGGTTCTCAGAAAAAAGTTCGAATTATCCGATGTTAAGAGAAAATATATAACTTTAAATGTGTATCACTGAAGAAGAAACTCTCCTAGTATGTATAACCCCAGAAAATATATTATGCTATGTTATCTAAAGTTAAACATATTAAAAAGCAATACAGACTTACACGAATCATAAAATGAAGCAGAAGATATGCAGTATAAAGTAAACTTTTATTAAAAATATGAATTACACTTTGGGGGAAAAACTGTAAAATGGATGTTTGGTTCTGTTTATGATGCCTACATTGTTCAGCCAGCTTCTCGATTTAAAGTAAACATTTCAATTCATTTTTAGAGGAAGGTTCCATCTTAAATAAATGCTTTCAGAGTTTTAATAGAGTCCATTATGGCTTTGACCATTATGGCCGCATTAGAAATATTTTTCGGCAGGTAAGTAGAGAAAAGCCCTGGCAGTTTCCTACCGAAATTAGTGCATACGTCTTCGATTACATCAGAGCTTTGACCACATACAGTTTTATAAGAAATATTGTGCCTTGACTTAAATCGAGAAAGCCATCCATCACTGCATTTAAAATCTTCAATACCCATTCGAATTGCCTATTCATCAGCCTTCGTCAGCACTAGGGGTCCATTTATCGGAAAATTTCGAGATCTAACATCCTGGAAGCAGTAGAGCTTTTTCTAGAACTTCTTGGGACGCATTTCCCATGCGTTTCCTTCCTCTAGGAAATTTTTATTTTTCCCATGAATCTAAAATTGACTTCTTGTTTTTCAAATTAGTTGACAAGGCATTTTTTAAAATTCTATAGTCAGCTTCTAACTTTGCCATTCTCTACTTTCTTTAAAATTTCTACCTTTGTCTTCAAAGTTGGGGTTTTGTACTTTCCACGTGTAGACATCCTGAATTTTTACGCGTTCACACCATACAATGAGGAACAGAAACTAGACCACATTAACTTGTCTGCACTGCAGTTATAACTGACGCAGCTCCCTAGAATCTATAGTAAAGACTAGTTTTTCTGAAATTCTAAGAAAATCGATCCGAATAAAGGAAAATTGCTTTTTCTGTTTAGCACTAATAAGAAGGACAATAGCTACTAACGTTTAGCGGACATGCAATAGTCTAGGAATGCAGGCATGTGCCTCTTTACACAGAAAAGAAATTTTAACACACAAAATAATAAATACAGTGTGCATTTTAACCATTAAACGAGGAAAAAGAATTTTTTTTGTCAAATTTTTAGTTCGAATTCACCGAAGTGACAAAAATTTAGTTCGAATTAATGAGATATTTTTAACATTAATTCCAATACAAGTTTTTGGGGGCCTTTGGATTAGTTCGAATTAACCGAAAGTTCGAATTAACCGAGTTCGAATTAACGAGCGTCCACTGTATATATATATATATATATATATATATATATATATATATATATATATATATATATATATATATATATATATATAAATTATTTACACTACTTTGATAATACCTTGATAGAATGCATCGAATTTTTAGTGTGCTTTTCGTTTCAAATAGCAATTATTCTTCGATTGAGACCTATCGTCTTTAAAGGACTCTTTAGTTAATATAAATTAAAAACTGATATTTATTTTCTTACCTCCAAAATTATCTAATGTTTAAATTTTTACCATTTCTGCAACTAACTCGAATTGACTAGACGGAGAGTAGAGATGGACTTTCTAAGAACCAACATACAATGAAAGTCGACATGAAAGGACTTATAAAATATGTCAGTTTTCTGGAGGTCAGTATTAAAAACGCAAATACTATCAAACATTGGTCCATATTTACATTTATGTGGATCACTATTTTACAAATTAGACTCTCATATAGTCTATTTATTCCTTTACCCACTTATCTGCCCAACATTTTTTTTTCACGTATTCGTCGAGTGGTATACAAACTTTACTATAAATGGTAAAATTGAAGGAAGTCACGTCTGTAACTGCAGATGTTAATACAGTCGAACCCCGTTATAACGAACTTCAAGAGACCAAAGGTTTTGTTCCCTATATTCGAACCGTTAAGAAAAATGTTAGAGTTCACAAAATGTATAACTCGTTAGTTGCTATATGTATTCAATAATGATGTATTAAAAAATGATAAAATCTGTTAAAAATGATCATTAATGAATTAAATTTATTAAAATCGATTTCATCAATCTGACACAATAGTAATTAAATTAACTAAAAATGAAGACAAATGGAAATAAATTCATTTTACATTGAATTGTTGCTCACTGTTTTGATAAGGAAATAATCGGTAATTTTCTGCTGACGTGATGCCGATTTCAAAAACATTTTATGAATTTCTTTGTCCAATACATCAAATGACTCCAACACTCTTTCTTCCACTGTTTGTGTAGACAAAAACTTATCAATTACACGCATCGCTGCTATAGCATCTGAGATGGTGGGGATTTCGTCATTTATGTGCTCTTCATCAGCATCATATGTAGAATCTTCGATTTCAGAATGATTCATTTTAATTTCTTCCACAATAACTTCATCAGTCGGATTTTCACATGTAATGACTTCATCACAGGTTTCAAACAATTGCATGTCACAATCTGAGAAGGTTGAAATTTTGTGCTTTTCTATCCATATCGCGATAGGCAAATCTTCATCATCTTCTGTTTCAACATTCGTTGTATCTTCAACATTCTTAAAAAGTTTTAAAATTTTAAAATATTCAGTAGTAGACTGAAAAAAGGCTCGTTATAGCCGATTCTTAAGATTTCGGTGGTTCGCTATAAAAGGATAAATTAGCATTAAATACAATAGGAAAACGGCGGGACCAAAAATTTCGTTCGCTATATCCGGGAGTTCGTTATATAACGGGTTCGCTATAACGAGGTTCGACTGTATCAGGAAAGCTAGTGAAATAGGTTTACCAGACGTTAGGTTGATATTTGCAGTACAGAGATTTCGCTCGTTTCTTTCTGTTGGTTTCTAGGTCTGTGATTCACATACGTGGAAAGAGAATGGCACGGCGAGCTATAAAAAGCATTTAAATTTTTCAATTTTGTCTTGAATTGAGAGATTCTCAAACAAACAATGAAAAGCCTTATCGAACATAACACGGTCTAACAACAACGATGGGATTGCGTTCTTTATATTGAAATAAACTATTTAACTTTGACATTTACAAAAGATTATTTCTTCATGTGTCATAAGGGTTAAATGCAAAGCATTCATTCATCTTAACAAATTATGTTTCCGTTTAATTTGATTTTGAATGTATATGTACATACACATACACATATATATGTAGATAATATTTTTGTTTTTGCTTTTGTTTTACAGACGAAAGAAGGCTAGAAGACTGTATGATATAAAATGTATGTAAGAAAATTCGAAAAAAAATTTTAAAGGAATTTTTAAAAATGTGAAAAAAAAATTTAACATATGTTCCTGAAAACGTGAAAAAATTTTAATGTTTAAAAATGTACAAAAAAAAATTTAATGTGCTTTTGAAAAAGTTTCAAAAAATAACTGTATTTCTAAAAAATACAAAAAAATTGAAATTAGTACCTAAATATTATATGTTTATCTAAATTCAAAAGAATATATAATTTTTTTTAATATATGTATTATTAAGAAATGAATATTTAAATGTTTTTATATAATTATTAAGAAAATTTTTAAAAAGTGAGTGAAAAATATTTGTTTTAAGTATGTATATCTGTCAAAAAAAATATTTTTGTGAGAACTGTATATATAATACTTTTGTTTTATGTCTTCAAATGTCTCGGCTAAATGTAAAAAAGAAATTAATGAAAAATATTTGTTTTAAACGTATTGTAGAGTATTGCATTTCAACCTCTCCGTTAACAAAAGAAATTCTTCTATCTCGGCCTGAGACTCATCAAAAGAAATCCCGACAACTTAGGTGGCAAAATGCTGACGGCAATTTTCCTTTTGTTCATCCGATAGCCTTGTTCCACAGAACCTTAGGGGACATCGGTCATTTTTCTTGATTTAGTCATCGCCGCCGGGTGACACCTCTGATGTCAGGTTTAAATGACTGGAGACTCCAGGTGCTTTCATTCATGAACTATCAATTGTTAAGCAGCATCCTGGAGGCGTCGCGTGCCTAAACAAAAGGACTCGTGCCTTCGCATTTTACCGAAGCGGCCCTTTGAGACTCTTTGAAGTGGCTTGGAGGACAAACTAAAAAGGCGGCCGTATTAGACCCGGGGAAAATATTTCATTATTGCCCCAGGAAACCCATTTCCGTTGCTCACTTGTTCTAGATCATTCGACTTTCCGGAGAGTGATGCAATATCCGGTGGAGGTTCTTCTATAAAAGAGAATGGACCCCTCAGTCGTGGCTTGCGTCTTTTAGTTCCTGACACGTAGCGGATCCAGTTTTAAGAGCAGCCGGGTTTGCCGCCCTTAGAGGTTGAGTCCCTTGTGACTGTTTGCAGCGACGATTTAGTTCCTGCAGGAGTAAACATACTCCGCTAATTTGTCGGAGACCAGTCTTCGTGGAAGGAGCCTTTGCTACCTTATTTTCCAGTGAGGAGTCCTTTCTCCTTAATTTAATATTTTCATCGCTACCGGGTGCGTGCTGTGGTCACCGCCGTTGATATTATTGGGGAGCTTTTCCCATCAGGACGAAGTGCCGTTTTCTTCATCATTGAAACAGAGCCAGTTCTGCTAGCCTAGCGGACTTCTGTGTTCTTACTCCGCCCCACGCCGATTAAATCGAGTGTGATTTCCTAAGTTACGAAGTTCATCTTACATCTGTGCAGTGTACATATCTCATTATCATCAATTTTATTAATAAATTGCATTTGTTTTGTTTATGTAATGAGTGATGTATACCTGGTGTGTTTAAATCATCTACTGGTTGACACTACGAACCTCAGTTCGCTACAGAAGGTATATATTCATTCATAAATTTGGTGGCAGCGTTTTGACGAAAAAAAAAGCGAGAGTAGGAACATTTTGTTTTTCCTTAGTGACAGTCGCGTGTGTTCAGAACTGTGACTGTGCGAAAGTGCTATTGCGGGTGTGTATCCTGTGAAGTAGTGTAGAGCGGCTGACGTTCTTGTGAAATCTGCTAAACTGCTGCAGTGTTAATTTCCTTAGTGACATTCGCGCGTGTTTCAGAACTGAGACTTTGTGAAAGTGCTATCGCGGGTGTGTGTATCCTGTGAATTAGTGTAGAACGTTTGACGTTCTTGTGACATCTGATAAACTTGCTGCAGTTCCAACTAGATGCCAGTCTGCACATCAAATTGTGAGTACCATTCTGTTTCTCTTTTGTGCTGGTATCCAACAGTAGTTTAGTGAATAATATTTTGGTTGTTTGCTCAGAATTAGGAGAATTAAATTGTTGAATTTAATAACCTTAATTAATAGCTTGATCTGAACTTAAAAGGTGTTAAGAATTTTTTTTTAAATTTGATGTAAAATAAGAACTAGTGTTATTGTGTAAAGTAGAATTTTTATTGAAATAGTAGTGTGTTAAATTAGTTCCCAGAAATTAAGGAATGTAACTGTGCTCAAAAAGAAATAGTGTAACTACATTGTGTTTAACTATTTTGCATTGTGTATTTTTGTGATATGTTAAAAGCAAAGTGATTTATCTCTTATGAACCTTAAAATAGTAACATCGCAAGCGGAATTTTAAAAGTAATTTAGTTCATTTTGGTTAATGCATTGCATGTGTACGTTAATTGATAGTGTTGTGTAGTTGCATTTGTGTTCAGGTTTTAATGTAATTACTACCTCAGGGTTTATAATAGTGTGTAGTATTCTGTGTAGTATTGTAATAGCTTTGTATTCTGTCAAACATGGGTTTTCTTGTTCGTGCAAAGAAAGAGGACTTAGTTAACCTCGCTATAGAAATGAGTTGTGAGGTAGATTTGGGAATGCTGAAGCTTGAGATGATCAGAAAAATTGAAAGTTCAGCAGATTACAATGTAAAATTGGCTGAAGGGTTGTTAGCTGAAATTATGGAGACCCGTATAGAAAACGAGCAACGAGAGCGGGAAGAACGGTTAGCTCGACAAAAACGGGAAGATGAATTAGCTCGACAAGAGCGGGAAGAAAGAATAGCTCAACAACAGCGGGAAGACAAAATAGCTCAACAAGAACGGGAGGATAGATTAGCTCAACAAGAGCGAGAGTTTGAGCTAGCCAAATTAAGAATGAGTAGGGAGCCCCCCCAAGAGAGCCCGTCTGTTAGTCCTCCGAGACCTGCGGGACACTCATTAAGGCACATAATGCAAAAATTCGACCCGGAAGAAACTGATATAAGCCTGTACCTTTGCCTTTTAGAACGGCAGGCACAGCATTTAAAAATACCGGAAGCTGAATGGTCAGGCAGTTTAATTAGCCTGTTACCATTATCGGTAGCGGCCATTGTGTTACGGGAAAGAGTCGAGGAGACACAAAAATATTCCCATGTTATGAGCGTGCTTCTCGAGCGATTCAGGATCAGTCCTGAAGCTTTTCGTCAGAAGTTTGTTAGACACCAGTGTAAGCCAGGAACCCTATGGAAAGATTATCTTTTCGAAATAAAGACGTATTTCGAAGGTTGGATAGAGGGTCTCGGTGTTACAACTTTTGAGTCGTTAAAAGATCTCTTTCTGGTCGAGCAATGAAAACGGAAAATGGGGAGTGAAATCCGGGAGCAAAATATAAGGGATTGGGAGAATTACACGTCCCCTGAAACCTTGGTCAAAGACGCGGATCAGTTTGAGCTTATCAGAAAAACAGATAAGCCCCCCAACCAGCCGAAGAAATTCGAGGGACGCGCGCCCGACCAACGTAAAATGTTTGGGGCTGTAAAAACGGGAGAGAAAGTTGAAAAACCCCCCGAACAACACGAACCCGAACGAAATTTAGATAAGGTGAGCTCCCCTCGCCCAAAAGAAAACCGCCGTAAAGAATGGAACCATAAAGAGTTCGACAAAAGGCGCGTGACAGACATTAAGTGCTATTTCTGCCACGAGGTCGGTCATATTAGGCCCCAGTGTCCGTTATTAACAAAAAAAGAAGATGTTAACTCCATAAGTGCCGATTTGGAAATCACAGATCCCTTAAAACCATATGTGAGTATAGGGACTGTGAACGGCCAGGTATGTGAGATACTTAGAGATACGGGTAGTACGATTGATCTGGTTTGTAAAAGATTTATTTCGCCCGACGACTATCTCGGCGAGACAGTCTGGCTCACTCAGCCGTTAGACACTCGTGCCATTAACGTGCCCCTAGCGCGCGTAATTCTGAACTCCCAGTATGGAGATATAACAACAAAGGCCTGTGTCATTAGCGACAGGTCAAATCAACAAAGATACATATTGGGAAATCAAACGGCAGCTCTTCTGAGACAGGGTCAACAAAACTCTAAGAGCATGCAAATCAATGCAATAACGCGCTCGCAGTCCAAATGTCAAGAGAGCTGTACACAGACGCTTGAGTCAAACGATTTTCTTCGGGAGCGTTCGAACAATAGTCCCTCAGACGGGGAGTCAATCGTTTTGACACAACTGGAAAGGGGGGAGCAGGCGAATTTGTTAGTTCTACCCCCCCTCGACCGCGATGACCCAGCGTTGAGTCTATTAAATGTTTCCCCAGAGAAATTCGCAGACGCACAGCGGAATTGTGTAGAATTGGCCGCATTGTTAAAAAGGGTCGAAAGTTCAAGTCAAACCGGCGAGAAGGGTTATGTGGTGATAAACGGGTTGCTGTGTAAACAACAGAGGGACCACTTTGAGGATACACGAAGTCTTTTAGTTGTCCCACAGGTATTCAGTAGAACCGGGTTCCCGAAAAAGGTGCAATGAGACAATGGCACGTCTTCCACGAGCGAGTTAACGTGCGAATTTTTTGAGAAATTCGGCATCAAAGTGACGCATAGTTCAGTGGGGCACCCACAAAGCAACCCTGTAGAGATTCCACCGAACACTTAAGAGACTGTTAAAAGTCCTGTGTTTGGAAAACGGGGAGAGTTGGGAACTTCATTTACCAGCCTCGCTCCTCGCGATTCGGACTATAACGCATAATAGTACGGGATTCTCACCGGCCGAACTGTTGTATGGAAAAAACCTACGAACACCTGAAGTTTTATTGTACGAAGGTTGGATGGGAGGTTGTGAGGAAGAGAGACCCGTGACAGAGCACGTCCTTACCCTAGTGAATAGATTAAAAAGAGCGCGAGAGTTAGCTGCTCAGAAAATGGGTGAAGAACAATATAAGCGTAAGGAAGCGTATGATAAGAGCGCAGTTAAAAGGCATTTCGAGGTTGGAGATTTAGTTCTGATTTTCTCTTTATCTCGGCCTAGCAAAATGGCGCCGAAGTGTATAGGGCCAGGGAAAATTGAAGCTCGCATATCCGAGACGAATTATCGAGTGCAAACTCCCGGACCTAGACAGAAATCCAGCATTTACCATATTAATATGCTGAAGCCCTATATCAGGCGTCTCGAAACTATAAATTAGGTTTATGAAGGTAAAGTCGAAATTGGTACTGAGGATGATTTCGCAATCCACGTTTTTGAAACCGGTGCTACCGATTTCGATTACGAGGAGATTGTGCGCGAGAGCGAACTTGACGCTCGTCTAAATCTCACTCAAAAAAGGGAATTAAAGAAATTATTGTGTAGCCATGCAAATATTTTTTTCTAATAACCCAGGAAAAACCGAGAAAGTTACGCATGACATAGAGCTGATCTCGGATAAGGTCGTTAGGTCTAGACCATACAAAACGTCACACCGACAGAACGAAATCTTGAAGTTGGAGATTGACAAAATATTAAAATTAGGAGTGATAGAAGTAGGTGAGTCTGATTATACCTCGCCTATCATTTTGGTAGAAACCGATGGTCGTGAGCCGAGACCCTGTATTGATTATCGTAGGTTGAACGAAATAATTCGCACCGAATATTACCCCCTCCCCAACATAGAGGAAAGGGTTGCACAGGTTGCAGGATCTGATTTCATAACAATACTCGATCTTGCAAAGGGATATTGGCAAATCCCCTTGACAGAAAGGGCCCAACGCATTGCGGCTTTTGTCACCTCATTCGGGACATTCAGGCCTTTGCGGATGCCTTTCGGACTTAAAAACGCACCTTTCTTTTTCAGTAAGCTCATGGCTGACGTCCTAAATGGGTGTGAGGAGTATGCCGTTCCATATATCGACGACATCGCGATATTTTCTAAGACCTGGGACGAGCATCTGAGGCATTTAGATATCGTGTTAAGTCGTGTAGCGCAAGCGCAGCTCACAATCAAATCATCGAAATGTCGGTTCGCCCAAAACCATGTAAAATACTTGGGGCACATGGTCGGCGAAGGTTATCGAAATCCCGCCGAATTAAAGGTAAAATGCATTAGGGAATTTCCCCGGCCAGAGACAAAGACGAGTATCCGGGCATTTCTGGGTCTCACTGGGTATTACGCGCACTATATTCCAAATTATTCTATGATAGCGACCCCCTTAACCGATGCGTTAAAAGGACGGGAGAAACGCGCGGCGGTTGTGTGGGACGAAGCTTGCGAGGCAGCGTTCACCACTTTGAAAGACGCTCTTATAAAAACACCTGTGCTACGAGTTCCTGATTTTTCTGTTCCATTTATTGTCCAAACGGACGCATCCGATCTGGGAGCCGGGGTAGTGTTGGCCCAACAAATAGGCGATAAGGAACATCCTATCCTGTACCTGAGTAGGAAGTTCTCTGAGCCCGAAAGGAAATACAGCACCACAGAAAAAGAGTGCTTGGCGATCATATTCGCGTTAAAGAAACTTCACTACTATCTGGACGGAAGCGAATTCAAAATCGTGACCGACCATAATCCATTGGTATGGCTCAAGAAGAATGCCAGTTCAAATGGCCGTCCTTTTCGGTGGCAACTTATGTTGCAGCAATTTTGTTTTCGGGTAGAACACAAGCCGGGAAGACAGAATGCAAACGCTGACGCTTTAAGCAGATGCATTCCTTAAACGTCCGCGAATTACCTTAGATTTGTAAATGTAGTAGCCTAGAGAATTAATTGTTAGTACCATGAATTTATTTGTGTTTGTTTTGAGTAATCCAGTTAGTGCATGTGTACGTACTTGTTACAATTGTGTATTTTTTTGTGTAGTAGAAAAAAAACTGTTGGAACTGGTACATTAGATAGCAGAATTGGGAACCACCCACACGAAACATTGGTTTTCAATATGCAACCACATTGAAAACTTTAACGGCAGGGGGGTTATGTAGAGTATTGCATTTCAACCTCTCCGTTCACAAAAGAAATTCTTCTATCTCGGCCTGAGACTCATCAAAAGAAATCCCGACAACTTAGGTGGCAAAATGCTGACGGCAATTTTCCTTTTGTTCATCCGATAGCCTTGTTCCACAGAACCTTAGGGGACATCGGTCATTTTTCTTGATTTAGTCATCGCCGCCTGGTGACACCGCTGATGTCAGGTATAAATGACTGGAGACTCCAGGTGCTTTCATTCATGAACTATCAATTGTTAAGCAGCATCCTGGAGGCATCGCGTGTCTAAACAAAAGGACTCGTGCCTTCGCATTTTACCGAAGCGGCCCTTTGAGACTCTTTGAAGTGGCTTGGAGGACAAACTAAAAAGGCGGCCGTTTTAGACCCGGGGAAAATATTTCATTATCGCCCCAGGAAACCCATTTCCGTTGCTCACTTGTTCTAGATCATTCGACTTTCCGGAGAGTGATGCAATATCCGGTGGAGGTTCTTCTATAAAAGAGAATGGACCCCTCAGTCGTGGCTTGCGTCTTTTAGTTCCTGACACGTAGCGGATCCAGTTTTAAGAGCAGCCGGGTTTGCCGCCCTTAGAGGTTGAGTCCCTTGTGACTGTTTCCAGCGACGATTTAGTTCCTGCAGGAGTAAACATACTCCGCTAATTTGTCGGAGACCAGTCTTTGTGGAAGGAGCCTTTGCTACCTTATTTTCCAGTGAGGAGTCCTTTCTCCTTAATTTAATATTTTCATCGCTACCGGGTGCGTGCTGTGGTCACCGCCGTTGATATTATTGGGGAGCTTTTCCCATCAGGACGAAGTACCGTTTTCTTCATCATTGAAGCAGAGCCAGTTCTGCTAGCCTAGCGGACTTCTGTGTTCTTACTCCGCCCCACGCCGATTAAATCGAGTGTGATTTCCTAAGTTACGAAGTTCATCTTACATCTGTGCAGTGTACATATCTCATCATCATCAATTTTATTAATAAATTGCATTTGTTTTGTTTATGTAATGAGTGATGTATACCTGGTGTGTTTAAATCATCTACTGGTTGACACTACGAACCGCAGTTCGCTACAGTATGTATATGTGTCAAAAATATTTTTGTGAGAATTGTATGTATAATATTTTTGTTTTGTGTCTTCAAATGTCTCGGATAAATGTAAAATGAAAATAATCAAAAATATTTGCTTTAAATGTATGTATATGTGTCAAAAAATATTTTTGAGAGAATTGTATGTATAATATTTTTGTTTTATGTCTTCAAATGTCTCGGCTAAATGTAAAAAGAAAATAATGAAAAATATTTGTTTTAAATGTATGTATATGTATCAAAAAAATATTTTTGTGAGAACTGTATGTACAATATTTTTGTTTTTTATCATCAAAAGTGTTGGCTAAATGTAAAAAGAAATTAATGTAATTTTTTTTTTAAATGTATGTGTCTGTGTCAAAAAAATATTTTTGTGATAGTTGTATGTACAATATTTTTGTTTTATACCTTCCAATGTCTCGGCTAAATAAAAAAAGAAAAGAATGCAGAATGTGTACATGAAAATGTTTCTCAAAAGAGAAAAATCAGAATATTTATCTAGTCATGTAAACAAAATTTTACGTATATGTACGTAAATGAAAATATTTTTAAAAGTATATGTGTAATCACACAAATTTTAAAAATGTGTTGTGATATAACTGAAATGTGAATGCAAAATTTTTTTATTTTAAATGTATATGTGTAGGATAAATATAGTTAGAAGTAATGTATGTGTTAATGTTCTGTCTTATAACATCAGGAAAAAAATTTTGTGTAATCCTATCAATAGTTTAATATGAGGTTCTCATATCAACGAAAGATTAAAAATTTAGAGTGTACGTATAAAAATAATTTTTGAAATGTGTGTCAAATTTTTATAAATATGTTCAAGAGCAGTACGTTTAAACAAGGTTATTGTGAAAAAAAGTCTTGTGAATAATATCGATATGATTATGTGAGCTTTAAAAAATAATGTATGTATGTGTCATTGTTAAAATGTTTTTGAAGTTGTTTGTGTAAAAATATGTATTAATCAAACAGAAAAAAAAGAAAAACTTTCAGACTTGAACTTACAATTTTCACTCGCATCCAATCAACCAACTTGCAGAGGTATATGTTATGGTCAGCAAAAAACAATAGAAATAAAAAGAATACCACAACCCCTGATGTGTTTTCATTTTGTGTCTGTGGTTTTTTTCTACATTTTCAATATGAAGACAGTTTTCATGATGTATTCTATGATATTTTTAGTGGAACTTATCAAAGATTTGAGCAGTATATTACCTGAAACATTATGAAATGCGCTCCGGACAGCCGAATAGTAGTGCCTAGGATTCAGTACCGAAGGGGCTCGATTCAAGACCCAACAAGTGTCATTGTATGCTCTTGTGTCTATACTGAGTACAGACAAGTTAAATATGGAGACCGGAATTACCTCCGTGTGGTTTGTAGGGGTGAGAGGATGGACCGAATCCACCACATGTCGCCCCATGAGATGCTTGGTTAAAATTGTGGTGGCACCGTGAAAAAAGTCATCCCCCGATAGTAAATAGAAACGTGAGTAAATCAGAAACCACTTTTCTTCAATATACACTCATGGACAAAAAAATTAGCGCACCAAAAAATAATTGCGGGATCGTAACGAAACTTGCAATGAAGGTACATGTCGGGGAGATATGCAAATGATTAGAAATGCAGCGTGATTGCGCATTACGTATAGCCGGTAGAGGGCGTTGAACATCGTACTCTGTGGAGTATAAAACAGGTAACCAAAGCTTGTTTGAGTGTGCTGAATCATTTACAAAGGAAGAGCTGAGATAGACATGCCATTACGCCGTGTTCGAAGAAAATATAAGCAAGTTGTCGCAGTTTGAGAGGGAGAGAATCGTCGGGATGATGGAAGCTGGGTGGTCAGCTAGGCGAGTAGCTCGTCAATTAGGCCGCACTGATTGTGTTGTGAGGAGGTGTTGGGACCAGTGGACCCGAGAGATGTCATGTACAGGAAGACCAGGTTCAGGACGCCCTCGACAGACCAGTCGTCGAGAAGATCGCCACATCGTAAGAAATGCACGCGTACAGCCAA
Organism: Dolomedes plantarius; assembly: GCA_907164885.2. Classification (NCBI taxonomy): domain Eukaryota; kingdom Metazoa; phylum Arthropoda; class Arachnida; order Araneae; family Dolomedidae; genus Dolomedes; species Dolomedes plantarius. The sequence goes on along the minus strand of OU015499.1, from coordinate 136,777,715 downwards.
CTGCTTCATCGGCCGCCATCCAGGCACAGGTCGCACCTTCACTAGGGGCCTCTGTGTCTTCTCGAACCATACGAAGGCGCCTGGCTGAAAGACAGTTGGTATCGCGGCGCCCATTACGTGTGCTGCCCTTGACGCCCACCCATCGACGCCTTCGTTTGGAGTTTTGCCGCGCACGAGGAAACTGGACTGCAGCGGAATGGAACCAGGTCGTCTTTAGCGACGAATCCAGATTCAATCTCGGCAGTGATGACAATCGTGTTCGTGTGTGCAAAGCCCGTGGTGAACGCTTCAATCCTGCCTTTGCTGTACAGCGACACATCGCTCCCACAGCTGGTGTGATGGTATGGGGTGCCATTGCCTACAATACACGGTCACTCCTAATATTGTTCCGTGGCACCATGACAGCCCAGCGGTATGTTCATGAAATCCTGCAACCACATGTGTTGCCACTCATGCAACGGCTCCCAGGAGCCATTTTTCAACAAGACAATGCTCGGCCTCATATGACAAGGGTGGCACAAGACTGTCTCCGCACTGTTACTACCCTTCCTTGGCCTGCCCGATCCCCAGATTTGTCTCCAATCGAGCATGTCTGGGATCATTTGGGACGACGAGTTGGGCATCCCACGAGTTTGAACGAACTAGAGGCAAGGTTACAGGAAATATGGAACGAAATGTCTCAAGACATCATACAGAACTTGTATGACTCAATGCCCGATCGAATCGCATCGTGCATTCGCGCTAGAGGGGGTCCAACGGAGTATTAACCCCTCCGTTCTTTTGCCTTTTTCTCTGAAATAAATTATCCTTTTTCTTTGATTTTCTTATCATTTACTTATATCAAAGAAGTCATTACGTATGTAAAATTTCGTTTCATTTTGACGACTCCTTCTTGGTGCGCTAATTTTTTTGTCCATGAGTGTATATGTCTTTTAGATAATCGAATTTTTTTTTTGTCATGATGAGTTTACCATGTGCTATTTTTGTATTACACTCATGTGCGTAAATTAAGGAAAATTCAGTATCACTAACTCTAAAGTAAATCGAACTCTAAAGGAAATCGAACTGTAAAGTAAAAATTTCGCCTGTAGAAATATCACACACATCAAGAATAATATGGAAGTTACAGGAAGCCACCAAATGACGCCGATAGTACGTCACAATGACGAGAGTTTAAGAGAGGGGTATCTAAGGAATGATGGCTAAGAAGTAAAATTGTTCACAAGCGACCTGTAAGCCGCTCAGTGCCATAACCGAATAGTTATAATGCAAAGCATTCATACAGGACGCATGTGGATGATTTTTTACTTGGTAGAATTATCGGCCGTCTTGAATGTGGGCGTACTAAGATGGAAGCATCCGAGGAACTTGGAATTGCCCAAATTGTCATCTCTAGACTTTGGCAACGATTCCAAGATAATGGATATGTCAGTAGACGTTACAGTACAGGTCGCCCCTGAGTTACAACGCCGCATGAAGACTGGTATTTGGCAGTAACTGCCAAAAGAAGCAGACGGAGCACAGCATCCGACCTGTCTCGTCAGCTATCTGCAGCCACGGGTACCACAGTTTCAAGGTAAACCGTGTACAGACATTTGGATATATTGGTCTATATGCTCGCGGACCTGTCAGATGTGTTCCTCTCACGGCAAGTCACTGTCGACAGCAATTAGACTGGAGTAGAGAACATGCAATGTGGACATCGTCACAGTAGGCTTCTGCGATGTTTTCCGACGAGTCCAGGTTTAGCTTGCAGTCTTATTCACGTCGGACTTTCATATGGAGAACGCCAGGTACCTGTTACCACCAAGACAACATCATTGAACAACACCGTTATGGTGGTGCAGGATTGCTCGTTTGGGGCGGAATTGTACTGAGCTCCAGAACAGATCTGCATGTTCAAATCGGAACCATGAACGGCCACATTTATCGGGACATCATTTTGGAACATGTACGTTTGTTTAAGAGTGTCATGGGCGCAGAATTTCTGTTTAAGAATGACAACGCCCGTCCTCACCTTGCAAACATTGTTAATGGATACCTCAATCTGAGTATATACCTGTACGGAATGCCCAGAATTGTCACCTGACTTGAATCCGATAGAGCATTTGTGGGACATGCTTGACCGACCAGTTGCAGCCCGTAAATCACCTCCTGCATGTGTACCGGATATTGGGACAGCATTGCTTGCTGAGTGGAGTAATCTTCCCCAAGATCAGCCGGATAATTTAATACTCAGCAGGCCTAGGCGTTGTATGGACAGTATTTCATCGTTTGGGAGACATTCAATGTATTAACCATCATACCAACCATGTAATAATAAGTTTTTGTAAAGGAGATATTTTTACAATTGCTCCAGAGAGCAAAAATCGTAGTTTTTATGACTGGTATCATACATACACCATCTCTTTTGTTCTTTATCTTTTATTTAATAAATGAGATTTATGAATAAGTCCTGTTTGTTTTGTTTCTGAACCTTTATTTGCCGGATCTGGCATTATCTTTAATTTATGAACATGAGTGTATATACATACATTATATATATGTATGTATGTGTGTGTGTGTGTGCGTGCGTGTATCTGTGTATATATGACATACTCTTAGCATGTACTATTTTCAAAAGTTCATATATAATCCTCTGGTGGATTGCAGTCAGTCATTGTAGCAGATTAAACCACACGTTAATCCAAATTTAATTATATATTAATCAAATTGAACTTCTACCAACGCCCAATCCCTATAAATCCAATATGGCTGCAGGCGATGTTGTTTGTCTGCCCCTTGTCAGGACATATCCGCTTGGCAAGAGATTATCCCCAAAGAATGATAACTTTTTCCTACCCGTAGGAAAGCGTAGCTTGAATCACATATTCGCTTGAATCCAGAAAAGTCGTCCGTCTAGTGTTACCATCTATCGGCTTCCCTGCTCATTACTTACGTCGTCCCACTAAATTTTCTTACTTCTCTTCGTTAAACCAAGTTTTTAGCTTCATGCAGTAAACCCACTGTTCTTGTGATCTTCTGACAAGCATGTTGACACGCATGCGCAGTTAGGTAATCGGAAATCCTCGTTTCCATTACGTAGTGCTCCTATACAGGAGTATATTTATACTCACTAGTGGCAACGGTATTGCTTACGGTTGTTATTTTGCTAAGTGCGATCTCTGTAATCTAAATATTTAAAAGAGAAAAAACCAATGGCGAAAACATTTTACAACTTTTAGAATAGTTCATGTATTGAAATAACATTGATCTAGATGCTAGATAAATGAACAGTATTCAAGTAAGTTTAATTTGCAGGTTTGTTATTCTGTATTGTGTGACAGAACTGTTTTGTTAAGTTGAAAGTGATGTATTTGATTTCTACATTTTTCGCTATTTCTTTGTGTGTGAACCTAAATATTAATTCAATACGTATACCTATTGAATCTTTAAATACTGCATGTTTAGCTATGGTATGCTATGCATGTTTAGCTATGGTTTCCTACTTATGAGTTATACAGACGTTTTTGAACTGTTAATAATTGCAAGAAAATACTATTTCTTACTGTTTCAAAACTTTTAGCCTGACAATCGACATTGTGTATGAAAACTCAACAATAAGTAGCTAATAAACAGCATTAGTTTATTTCAATGAAAAAATATTGAATATAGCATTTTTCTGTAGTAAATAAATAAAGGGGAAACAGCCTAAATATTTCCAAAATGTATCAATCGGTTTCTGAAAGTAAGTAAAAGTTTAAATTTTTAAAAAATATGTCATAAAGATAGTGTGGAAACAATGAATTCAAAATACAAGAATTTTACTTTCTTAAAAAATCTTTCAAGCTATAAAATAAACATTTAAATACTTGATGGACACATAAAAATCCAAACATTGTATAAAAATAAATAAAGTATATAAAATTTAAAATTTGTAGCTAGATAATTTCAGCGCATATCGAAGAATGAAAAAGAAATTATGACAATAGTGTTAGAGGTGAATTTTTAGAACAAAAATTAAAATATAAATATTTCCAAAGTAAAAAGTGAATTTGTAAAAGTAATAACTGAGCTATGAATAACGAAGGGTAAGCATTGATCTTCCTGATTGTATTCCTTAAAAAGAAAGAAAATAAAAATGTTATGAAAATAATTAAAAAGATTTTTTATTCACTGAGCTTATAATTTGTTATCAGAAGGTAATTTCAAATGTCATTGGTTAAAACATCTTAAATGATCATCATTCAGATTAGATTAGTTAAAAATGAAAAAAAACCAAGTGACATATTTGAGATATAATCATTGACCTTTGTTGATGTAATCGTGAAGCTTAGCTGGATCAGGATTGCAGAGTATGTAGCCATTAAACTGAATAATAAAAACATTTTTTATATAGATTATAACCCAATTGTAGCAGAACATATATAAAGGAACCACTTACTATATAATTACCAAATTCGAGGCTATAAAAAATTCAGCATTTTCCCCAACAGTCATGTGGTGTTTTTCTAATTTCATTGTATGCTTAAAATATTTCAAAATTGTTAAAACTTCTAATCTTATTGAAGATAACAAACCATTTATGTGCTTTATATTTTTAAAAATTATAATGAAATCGATATGCACTGTTAATTTCATGCAAAACTTAAAGATAGATTTATTTAAATAATTAAATTTTCCATATTAATTATGAATTGGTACTAAATTTGGTGAGTTTTTTACGATGTTTTTATTAACTTTCTTTCTTGTTTGTGCGTGTGTTTGTCTGGTACAAATCTTGCAATCGATTTTTAACTAACTTCCCAACTAGCTAGACATTTGAAACTTTTAGAATAGCTCAGAACACGATGAAAATGCATTTTTTAAATACTTTTGAACATCTTTATTCCATATTTGAAAATCCATTACTGTGCTACAGGCGCCATCTATTAACGTAATAGTGAACCAAGCATATTACATTTTCATTACAATGGGATAATTTTTATTTATGCCCACATGCTAGATTCAACAGAAAATTTAAAAACATGGTATATAAAAAGTCTTTTTACATGGTATATAAAAAGTCTTCACTATCGGAAAACTTTTTATATATGAGGGCATTTGATAGCATTTTTTATATTATGTTTCTTTTGTTTCTGTATTCATTCAGTGTTAACATTTTTGATGACAAGATTTAATAAATAACATCCATGCTCATCTTTTATTGAACAAAGATGAGAACAACAGCATGAAATGTAATACTCCTAAGTATTCATAATTTTTGGTACATCATTCATTATAATATGTTTGTTTAAAGTTTTAAATCAATGTATTTCAAAGACGATGATTTAAAAGTAATACTTGATATTTAAAATTCAAATTCTTATTAAAGCAAAAATATATTATTTAACTCTTTAAAACTGTATGCAATTATTGATATATTGATATAATTATTGATATATTATTAATTGTCTGCTCTTTTGCCTGCATATTCTTTATACTCAACAGAGTATGTTGTACTGGCAAAATTTATAAATTCGTTCTTCCAGTTTATGTGTAACATAATTTTTTAATATATATGTGGTAAATTCAAAGAATAATCAATTAATCAAATGCATTGCTAAACATTAAAAACAATTTTAATAACACACAAAATAAATGGTGAACATAAGGGTTAAAAACCCAATAAAGGATACAAGCATCGAGCTCATTTGAAATAGGACCTATCGCCCCGTATCAAAATCTTATTTTATTTAGTTTGAATCATAATCTAAACCTAATATTTTTAAAGGAGAAAGGGTACGAGATTATTTCAGTCAAACAGCACGACCAAAATTGTCTTAAATCATTTATGCACAGTAGCAGAACCTTACTGAAACTTTCTCAACATATATAGTTTCGGTCCTTAAGATCAGTGTTAGCCAAATTGATGTTTGTTGTATTAGGATTTATGTTTCCTATCCCCACATAGGGATAAAAAAATATTTAATTAAAAGAAAGTAACTGTATTAAAAGTGTCATATATGGTTTTGAAAATTCTGGTGCTCTTTATTTTGCCCCAGAAATGTGTTGTATAACTATGCTGTGATGACATATGCATGAAAATAATTATACTTCTAGATGGAAAAATGTCCAAAAAGGCACTAGAGAATTATATTAAACCATTTCTGTAAAAGATAACTTTGCCCCTAAGATGTAAATATAGACTGGTAAGTTTTCATTTTGCATGAAACTTGAAAGGGTACAGTTGAGCGCTGTTAAAATCATTATAGGACTTCGACACAGTTGTCCAAAGGACGTGCTCTATGAAAGTAATCTACCTCTTCTTTCGTTGAGAAGAACTTATCGCCTCTCAAACTACTATAATGAGCTTTACAGTTACAATGATCAGCATAGAACTTCTGTATACCTTCATGCTTGGATTGACAACCAGCATTTGTGGAAGCATAGCCCCTTTTCCTTTGAAAAAATGCTGGGTCTGCCTTCTGCTAATGTGGAGCCCTACTCTTGAAATCATCTGGGCGTTGGTTTGGAACTTGATGGGATCCATTTCCATGAGGGTCTCTTAACTAGTGTTATTAAAAACTCTGAGATTCCGGCCCTCATCAGACAATTAACTCTTGAGACTATCCATAGAATCCCTCAATCTTCTTTGAAGATTTATACCGATGGCAGCAGGAGTGATGGGGGAATTTCTGGTAGTGGAGTGCACATACCAACTCCTACCGGTGCTGTGGAATTTAAAATTAAAAATCCAGATTTCTGTTTGGTTTTTAGATCATAGCTTATTGCTATCAAGAAGGGCTTGCAGTATGTGTGTCAAGTTGAAGATCAATTTCACGATGTCTGGATTTTAATTGACAGCCGTGCTTCAATTCAGCACCTCTCTAATTGGACTATTATTGGGGACCAGACTAGCCTGGACATCTTAGATCTTCTTGACCTTCTTTCATCTGGACACCCAATTCATTTTCAGTGGATCCTCTCCCATGTTGGGATCGACGGTAATGAAAGGGCCGACTTTTTAGCCAGGACTGCTGCTGAGGAGTACATGAGCCCTTGTGAGGCTCTTACTTTTAGAGAGATTTACTCCCTTAAAAAGGATTGAAGAAAACCACCTTTGGAGAACTCCTCCTTGCCACCCATGGTACTTTGGAAGATGTCCGGGTGGGTCTTTCTAGCTCAAGCCCAGAAAGTATCAAACAGCTGTCTCACGCTTCATGAGAGGTCATATTAAAGAATTCACTTTTCGGCAAGGTCAGAAGATCTTCCCGGAGTGCCACTGGTGATCTGCCGACATGGCATCTCTTGCCCATATTTTGGATTGTTTGGGTTTTACAAAGGACGAGGTCCTTCTGGACCCTTTACAGTTTTTAGACTTTTTAGATATTTTTGGTTTCATGGAGATTGTCTAGCCTTGCTAGACAATCTGGAATTAGTTTTTTTAAAAATAAAGTTCTTTTATGAAACTGTTTGAAAAAAAATTCTGAATAGAAGGCGATTATTTTCCAGAAGATTTTTTCCCCATTTGCAATCATTTTGATAGCTTTGTATTTCATGTTGAAGTTTCTTGCTAACTATCTGTTTTGTTGACAGTTAGTTACATATAACTTTATTTTAAACATTTATAGAAATCTGTTAAAAAAATTCTTTTTGAGGATTTAATGTGACTTCTACATTTTAATATTTAAAATTTTGGAAATGTCTACATTAATAACAAATTACAGCAGTAAATTACTTTGAACTGGAAAATATGACATTCGAGTTCTTGTCATTCATGCTTTTGATCAGGGCAATCTTGGTCATTGCGGGGCACAATTGCAGAAATTTTGGCATGGGGCCTCCAAAATTCTAATATACAATAAATGATAAATATTTAATGTGAAGTATGATAGACAGAAATAGGAAGTAGGGATGTAACGAATAGTAATTTGGCCGAATAGCTGAATACCGAATATTCGGTCAAATTTTACGCCGAATACCGAATATTCGGCAGCCGAATACTTACTTTTTAAAAAAGTTTCACTTTTTATTGTAATTAAAATAATTTTCAAATTTTAAATTATAAATGAAATAAATATTAACAAATTTGCTTTTTTAATCTTTGTATAGTTTAAAGAATTTTAACAACTTCATGTATTTTTTGTAATATTTTAAATATCTTGATGCCAATAATAAGTCAATATGGATTTCACAAATCTAAATAATTAATAATAACATATTTTAAGTATAGTTATACTTGTAATTTATATATTTTATTTAAAATAAGAACTCATTACTACTGTTAAAGGTACTTTTTAACTTTTTTTTTTTTGTCGAAAAAATTATTAAAACCCAGAAAATTAAGAACTTGCATGTCAATTTTTTTTATCATATAACAAATTAATTTTCTTTAATTCAGTATGTTAAGTTATTTACATTAAAATATAAATATTCTTCTTCACTTCTACTTACTACCCAGTGAGACATTTCTCCTTTCTTACTTTCAAAGTTGTTAACAAGTGCCTCATATTGCTTACTCTCCCCCATAATTCACAATGAGATAGCCCCTAAAATAGCCCTTAGTAAATGACCCTGGTCAAGCAGGTTCTATTGTGAGAAGTTTGTGGCTCCCTATTGGTCCAAAAGCCTGTAGGAATGAAAGTCTTTGTTGTGAAACCAGTACCCATCTCAGTTCATTCTTTTGAAAATGAAAAGTAGATAAGCTTTGCTGTTGGACATGTAAAAGTAATTTTAGACCTTGAAAAGCAATCTTAGCTGACTGATGCTCATGCACCGAGCAAAATAATTTTACCTGGTATACTGGAAGCAGTTGTTAGTTTATAGCAAATAGGAAGTAAGCAAGTAAGTTATTATGAGTTCACTTCGCAAGAAAAGTTTTGTTTGGGAAGTCTTTGAGCCCCAAGTAAATGATGAAACTAAAGCTAAATGCAGACTGTGTGATAGTATATTATCAAGAGGAGGCATTGGGAAAAGAGCTACAACAACTTCATTGGTAAATCATATAAAAAAAAAACATCCAACGATTTACAATGGAATAAATGAGGAAAGCAACTCAGATTCAAAGAATAATTCATTGGAGCCAAAAGCTGTAAGCCAAGGCATCAAAAGAAAGCAAGAAACTTTGGAAGGAATTTTAGACAAAAAGAAACTTTGGGACATAAATGATCACAGAGCAATAAAACTGCATAAAATCATAGGAGAGATGATCGCTTGTGATAACCAGCCCTTTTCTTTTGTAGAAGACATAGGCTTTATCAAATTAATGAGAGAAACAGAACCAAGATATAAAGTTCCATGCAGAAATTATTTCCAGGGCACTGTGTTGCCAAGTATGTACGAAGATTGTAAGGGGAAGATTTCATCTCTACTAGTAACAGCAGATGAGATTTCTCTTACCTCGGATATCTGGACCAGTTCTGCGAATAATCACAGCTTTATAAGTATGACAGGACATTGGATAAGCAACAATTTCGTTTATTATGATGCTGTTCTTTGTGCAAAACACTTTCCTGGCTCTCATACGGGAGAAGCTATTAGTGCCATAATCAAGAAAGTGTGCACTGAATGGAATTTAAATGAAATTCATCTTGTTCTGAGGGATGGTGGCAGTAACATTATAAAGGGTCTAAATATTGCAAATATGCAGTCTGAATGGTGTTTTTTACATTTGTTGCATTTAGTGGTAACAGATGCATTATCTACACAAAGAACTGTAAATGACCTTATTGCAAGAGCTAGAAAGATTGTGGACCACTTCAATCATTCATCTCTATCATGTTCTAGATTGAAAGATATCCAGATTGAGAAACTTGGCATGCAAGAGATCCAAAATTGATCCAAGATGTACCAACACGGTGGAACAGCACATTTTATATGCTAGAACGTTTAAACGAAAAAAAAGTGCAGTTTCCTTATATGCAGCCGATTATGGAGATATAAATAATTTAACTGGAAATCAGTGGATGCTTTTGGAAAAACTTTTGAATTTGTTGAAGCCTTTTGAAGCAATAGCAAAAGAGGTTAGTTCTACAAAATGCTCATTTTCTGTGGTTATACTGATGATTAAAACTTTGAAATTATACCTCTCTAAGTCAGGAGACCATTTTTTTGGTGTTGGAACAGTAAAAGATGTTCTTATACAAAATATAGACAAACGATTTTCATCATTTGAAAATAATGAAAATTATGTGATTGCAACAGCTTTAGATCCACGATATAAACTAGCTTTTTTTAATCAACAAGATGTTGAAGAAATAAGTACTATTAAAAGAAAGCTCACTTCATTTCTCAAAACTATGGGCACCGATTGTGCAGTTAACAAAACAGCTTCAGATGTTGGAATCACTGATGAGAAAGAGAAACCCTTGTCGTTTTGGGATTGCTTTACAGAAATAAAGCATTCGCAGAACACGACAAATACAAATGAAAATTCAGCCGATAAATTATTAGAGGTAAATTCCTATTTTGATAAACCTCTAATAGGCAGGATGGAGTGTCCATTTAATTGGTGGAAAGCAAATGAAGAAAACTTTCCAAGACTTGCAAATTTAGCAAGAAAATATCTTTTAGCTCCTGCAAGCACAGTATACAGTGAGCGTTTATTTTCTGAAGCCGGTAATATGTATGAAACCAAACGGAACAGACTTCTTCCTGTAAATGCTGAAAAATTATTATTCTTGCATCATAATTTCAGACTTTACAATAATAAATGATATTTTAAACCTGTAAAGTTTACTGTGTAAACCATTTTTAACCGTTAAATATTTTTTATATCATGTAGCTTATTTCTCAATGTATCTAAAGGCATTCATTAAATGAATAATTAATGTTTTATTTTTATAATTAATAATTACATAAGCATATATTTGTAGTGCATATTATTGATAAATTGATATTATCAAGGGTATTTATTCATTATGAAGAAATGTTAATTGCTGATTCAAATAGTATTCAGACTTCTATTTAACAAACTATATATATATATATATATATATATATATATATATATATATATATATATATATATATATATATATATATATATATATTTATATATATATATATATATATATTTTTTTTTTTTTAATAATGCATTTTATATAAAAAACTATTTGCAATAAGAAAACGTTTTTATTTACGTAACATTATGAAATACACTTTAGTATTATACAACTCAAATTGAGTAAATGTTATATTGCACTGCATTAATTATTAGAAAATCTAACTTTGCAATATTCTTCAATAAATATATTTTAAAACACATTTAAAAAAATATCTTTTTTTATTACCATGAATTTATTTAGCCAAATGTCAAACAACATTCGGCCATAGGTATTCGGCCGAATATCAGTTCAGTCTTCGGCCAGGCAGAATATTCGGCAAAAGGGCCGAATAGGCCGAATAAGGAGTAGTGGCCGAATATTCGTTACATCCCTAATAGGAAGGTGATATTTCCTTTTTTATATACATTTATAACAAAAGAAAACTATGAAGTAGCTAGACTACATATATTTTATTCACAGATCAAAATTATTTACAATCAAATTTTGCTAGATTTTTTATTAGCAAGATCATTTATAAATTGACGTAATTTTTATTTCCTAGTTTCTACATGCTGTATAGACAGTATTGCAAGGCTGTTGAGTCTCTCCTTCGATATTGTTGACATCAGGTATGTTTTAATTGATATTTTATCTAATAAAGCTTTTTCCTCCCAATTCTATATTTATATGAATGATTAAAAATATCCTTTAAGATATATATATGTGATGATTTCGGCTAACACGCTCGGTAAACTTTAACTTAAACTATGTCGAGGATATGAAACACAAACATGTTGTAGACGTAGCCAGAGGGTCAGGAGATGAAGACCATTTCACGAGAGCTGTTGACACATCGGGGAAGAAACCCACATAGAGATGCAAGTCATTGAAGGGACACACAGAACAGAGATGCGACGCATATTAATTTATTCCGGATTCTAATGTAGACAAACATTATTCAGCAAAACACAGGTGTCTTGACAATTGGACTCACATAATAGCAACGCCTCCGTTCCCTGCCGGGCGCATTCAGAACACAGATTTTAATCATATCGGACAGCAGCGGAGCAGCACGTAAACAGCACAGGACATCGACAGACAGTAAAAAGCACGCCTTAAACTTTTACAGAAGGTTATAAAGTGTAGGGATACTGACAGAGGGGAAATCATTTTATTGGCTAAAATTGAGCATGTGACTTGATTACATAAGGGTCGCCTGTTGTTCCGAAAAGCGCACCGAGGCGAAAACATCACGTGGTCCTGATTCATGTTTACAAATATCTTTAACACGCGTGCACTAGGGGGTAATCTGGATGGTTAGTTGGTCAATTCCTAGGTCGCAATTTGAAGAAAGAGACTGTACTATATTGAGAATAAACAAGGATAATTTAGAATACGCGTTAAGTAAAAAAGGTGGGGCTTTATTATCACAATATCCCCCCCTTCCGGAAAAAGACTTACGAGAGGGGCCGGGCCCTAGCTCCTCGAGCAAGGATTCCCTTCAGGTGAGAACATTTTACTAAATTTAGAAAAGAAGGTTACAAGTTAAAGGGATGAGTTTATCAAAATCTTGACCTCGCTGTCCGCATACTGTCCTTGGAGCCTTACTTTATATATAAGATAAACAACATTACTTGAAAAACACATTATATAAATTTGAGAACATAGCTGCTAATACTGTTGATCCATACACAAAATTTTAACAAAAAAATACACAACATATCAATATTTCTCTTAAAAGTCTTTGGAATATATTACACATGAAGCTTCAAACTTTAAGAACGTGGAAAACCTTAAGATATTTCCAACTGTAAAGTAATATGAAGAACTGGAATACAAAAATAGAATACTTGATATACAACTAATTCAATATTTTGAAGTGGTACTAATAATACTTCAATATTCAAATTCAAATAACTCTCAAAATGGCAATACAAAATATAATATGTTAATATGAAATACAATATATTAATACACAAGTTTAATATAGGTATTATAAAAAGTGTAACTTTATTCAAATATGTAGTATTACAACGCAAAATATAGACGAAAATTTTTCTATATTGGCGAGGTTCTCTTACACTCAACCGAGACTTCTTCATATTTAAATTAATGGGACGACAGGAAAGTGCTTAGAGAAGGAGAGAATTACGGAAGATTAAAGTATTAGGTTTGACTCATTCATGGTATAATTTAAATTCGGCAGGTGGATTGTAATATCTCAACTTGGATGCATGTACAATTTCAGTAGACCTCTTATTATATTGGTTTGGCTTATCTATTTCCTCTTCTTCTTTAGGAGAAGTACGATTAGGTCTTAAGGACACAAGAAGCTCAGACGTAAGTCTAACACGCTGGGGTTCAACCCTAATTAACCCTATATCATACTTGTCTTCAGAAAATATATGCGAATATTTATACAGTAAAGAATTGAGTTCACCATTTTCTCTATTGACAGTCTGGAAATTTTCAGAATTGTTTTCAGAGGTCAGAGGAATGTGAACCAACTCAGTACCTACATTGTTTACATTTTGACTTACATTTGGTTTAAGATTTACACATTTGGACTCATTATTATTAATATGAAATGACATTGGTGTACACACAAACATTTTATTACGTGGAATTATTAGTCCATTTTGATAAATTTGCATAGAATTACAATCAATATTTATTTGAAATTGTCCACATTCTGGTAATCCCAGGATTATATAAGGTAAATCATTGTCTATAACGTACATTTTTACCTTTTTAGTAACATTTCCAATGCACAAGTTAATTAAACATGATCTCTTTAATTAGAGAAGGCCTTTTGCTTGTTTGACTAAAAGTCTTTCAGACGTCTGTGTTTTTAGTCTATGTTGGGTTGTCAAAGTCGAGGGGATGATAGACAAAGAGCTACCAGTCTCTATCACACAAGGAATTGATCTCTTATTTATGTATCCGGATACGTTTAATTGTCAAATCTGATTGTCATCAGTAAGGTTAGGTATCTGACTCTCAGTGTTTTCCACTACTTGAGGAGCCATCGGATTACTAATTGCATTTCTAAAGGGGCACGTCTGCACCCAATGATATGCATTCAGTATACCTCTCCCTGTACATTCTCTACATGGAGCTGGAGGCAGTTGAGTTTGGGAATGGACATTATTATAGTGAGTTCTTGGTGGTTGAAATCTTGGGTATGAGTTATTGAAATTATTTGGATTGCGACTGTTGAAATTTCGATAATATGGTGGTCGTTGAAATCCAGGTCTAAAATTAAATCTATCATTTTGTGGAGTTCTGGGACTGAAATTATTTGCTTGTGGAGGTCTGGGACTGTTAGTTTCAGCATGTGTCTCTTGACTTTTAAGTAATTTAGAAATTAAAGTGAGCCATGCTGTTGGGGTAGCAGGAGGACTAAGCGCCATCAACTGCTGAAGGTTTGGAGGAAGACCATCAGTTAAACCCTCCATTAATAGACTGTTTGATAATTCCAGCTTTCGACCACATGCCAATTTCTTATGGAAATGATCAGTAACCCCTTTAGCCTCCTGTAATTTAAGATTAGTGAATTCGCTAAAGGAGACTACCTTGATTTCTATGAAATTTTCCCTCGTAATCAAACACAATTGTTCCCAATTTTGAACATCTAAACACGAATTAATTAAAACAGTAAGTGCTTTCCCCTTTAAATATTTACTTAAGTTAATTATTTTCCATTCCTCATTTTTACAACTTTCCCGACACTTTCGGTTAAAATAGTTTAGCCATGAATCCAGATTCATGCCAGCTTCGGCATCAAAACTAATAATGTGCTGTTCAGCAGTACTAAGCATTTTTAATTCTGTACTGGTGCTGGCGGCTACTAATTTAGGTTCCATTAAAGTACTTTGATCCAGTACATTTGGTATGTTGACATTGGTAAGGGGTATTACATTACTAGTGCTAGTAATTACTGATTTAGGCTCGATTGGAGCACTCTCTTCGGTTACATTTGGCAATTGAGCATTGGTAGGGGGTATTGTGTCTTCACTCTCAGACATGATTAGCAGTTTTCCAGAACGTAAAAACATCAATATATTACATAAAACTTTCAATAATATAAATATCACTCACATAAATACCGTACAAAAATAACATATCATCACTATAAATCAATTAGATCATTTTCATTTTCTTATTTTTCTGACCTACCTTTAACTTCTCTTAAAGTGAACATTTTAATTTAAAAACAAATTTTTTCATTTTTATTGATGCATACGTTGGACTGACGAAACATTGAACCAAACTGCACACCACTTGTTTTCATCTCCTTGCAGGGCAGTACACACACTGAGTACATAAGTACGAAACTCAAAGTGATGACTCTTAAAAGATGATTACACATTTTTTCAGTTTGCAAAAAAATTCTCACGAAATGAAGTTTGATACTGTAGCCCAGGAACAAGCAGCTGACATTTTACACAATTTTCTTCCCGTTGCAGCAAAACCAGATGCAATGTAGAACACAAAAACTTGAACATCGTAAACCTTAATTCACTCGGAATGACGTAAAACACCTTCACATGTATCGAACACGAACATTGCGATTATTTATTACACACTATGACGTACGAAAGAGCACTAGGAGAATATACTGCGATGATCTGGAACGAAGTTCACAACGTAAACAAAACACTCAACGTAAACAACACAGATTTGGCGGGGTGTGTAAAAACAACCACTTTCTCTTCCAACGCAGGGGTCCAGCCGACTCTTGTGATGATTTCGGCTAACGCGCACGGTAAACTTTAACTTAAACTATGTAGAGGATATGAAACACAAACATGTTGTAGACGTAGCCAGAGGGTCAGGAGATGACGACCATTTCACGAGAGCTGTTGACACATCGGGGAAGAAACCCACATAGAGATGCAAGGCATTGAAGGGACACACAGAACAGAGATGCGACACATATT
The DNA here is from genome assembly GCA_907164885.2 of Dolomedes plantarius. Lineage (NCBI taxonomy): Eukaryota > Metazoa > Arthropoda > Arachnida > Araneae > Dolomedidae > Dolomedes > Dolomedes plantarius. Next base: position 136,761,766 of record OU015499.1, on the reverse strand, counting down.
AATTTATTCCGGATTCTAATGTAGACAAACATTATTCAGCAAAACACAGGTGTCTTGACAATTGGACTCACATAATAGCAACGCCTCCGTTCCCTGCCAGGCGCATTCAGAACACAGATTTTAATCATATCGGACAGCAGCGGAGCAGCGCGTAAACAGCACAGGACATCGACAGACAGTAAAAAGCACGCCTTAAACTTTTACAGAAGGTTATAAAGTGTAGGGATACTGACAGAGGGGAAATCATTTTATTGGCTAAAATTGAGCATGTGACTTGATTACATAAGGGTCGCCTGTTGTTCCGAAAAGCGCACCGAGGCGAAAACATCACGTGGTCCTGATTCATGTTTACAAATATCTTTAATGCGCGTGCACTAGGGGGTAATCTGGATGGTTAGTTGGTCAATTCCTAGGTCGCAATTTGAAGAAAGAGACTGTACTATATTGAGAAGAAACAAGGATAATTTAGAATACGCGTTAAGTAAAAAAGGTGGGGCTTTATTATCACATATATATATATATGCAGTTGAAAAGCCAGGGACTGTTACTTGTAGTAACTGAAGAATTTTTATAGGGTTCCTGAAACAATAGGTTTTAACACTTCCATTTCTTCAACCAGTGTATAGCTATCTATGTCTACATTTTTTACAGACATCATTTGGTCATTATTCTGAATCATATTTACATCTGTCAAAGCAGTTTCTAGAACCGTTGAATATTTTCGATGTTTGTTCTGTGGAATATTCTTGAATAAACTTTTGCCTTTCTAGGTTTGTACAGTAATAATAATTATAATATTTGGAACATAAAAATTCTATATTATTTAATAGAACACAATCAGGAATTTACTACTCATCAAGAAAGAAAACTTTTGACTGAATGTTAAATTGTTATTACTCAACTGAAATGTTAAAATGGATTTAGTGCAATTAAGAGTGAACATGATAAATGAGTTGTCACTAATTTGGGGCAATGTCATTGATACTATAGGACACTAAAAGAAATAAACCAGTGAAAAATATTCTAGAATACAAGAGAAAAATATTCTTGAATAATTCATACAATAGATCATTATACAATGCGATAATTATTCTAGTAGAAATTTATTTTTATGAAATAAAATCTACAATATATCTATAGCTTAACGGTATAGAAAACTAAGGAATTTACCTGGAATTAATAAGAAAGCTTTTCTTCTTTTACCAGCCTTAAAATCATCAATAAATATGGAAATATCCAATTTTGAAGCAATGTATTATTCATTTGACAATATTGCCAATATATCCAAAGTGAAGATAACCTGTCTTGATACATGATGGATCTCAGATAGGTCTTGATTAACTTCAGCTTTGAGAATGATCATTCAGCACTAGCTACAGATACTTGAATAGTCAAAATAATCATCATAACCATGTAGATATATGGATAAAAATGGTCAATACTGTTCTCAATGAGACCTTCCTGAAGTTGATGACAACTATGGCAAATTTCTTCATCATAATTTTACTTTAATCGATTTACGCCATGAATAAACTCAAAATTTTGCTCATATTTTTTCACCTCTGAAAACCTTGAAGTACAGCCCTATGAAATTATGTCAATAATCATTTAAAAATACTGTGTTTTGAGTATGTCTTTTGGATTTTCCCTCCTGTCATCTGGTATTTCATACTGAAATTTTTTTTAAAATTTCTTCCTCCTCTGAATTTCCTGAAATTCTTTTAAAACATTAAGTTTTTCAGCAGTTTCATTTGCTGTGATCATTGCTGACACCATTCTACAGTTTCTGTACTCTGCTATCCACGTGATAAACTGTTCAAAGTGTTTTATACCTGAAAGCAGATCCATGTGTTCTCTTTGCCATAGCTTACTTATAAAGTTAATTTTTACCAATATGTTATACCATGTAACTATTAAAACGATGAATTCATATCATAAAATTTAATTCATTAACGTTTAAAAGCTTTTCCTTTCACTCTCAGTTGTCATTTAAACTCATAACAAAAATATGCATGTAAATATGTATTTTCCTTCATTTCAGCCACGCAACACCCTAGGTGCTGCATATTTCACATATATGTAGAGTCGTCACTGACAGGAGGCTTTCAAGATGTTAAATACCGAGGCAAAAAAATAGGCCATTAATCATTTTTCGGGAAATCAGATAATTCCGAATAATGTCTAGTACCTCCTTGAAAATGTAACATGTCCTAAGCATTCTAGTAAAAAAAAAATTTTAAAAAGGGTAAAAGATTAAATTATATGAAGAAGACACTGTTAAAAAATCAACAGAAATCTGCATTTAGTGCTTCATGCAGCATAAATGCAAGATTCTGTAGCAATGATAGAATGAAAATATAAGATACAAAAACCAAAAAAAATCCAATTAAACGAAGGTAATCAACCATTCTCTACATCAGGAGGGCTAACCGTGTCAGTTTCCTCAAGGAGGAACTTTCTGAATAAGATGTAGGTCTAGCCAAAAAACATCCGAAGGCTCTGAGATCCCCGCATTGAAAACAGAAAGTCAAAAATATTAGAAATTACCCCACAACAGTACACAAAACGAACAAACTCACCCCACTTTGATAATTTGAGAAGTGATGGTTGAAGTTAAGAACCAGATATTTATCCTTAAAAATTGCAGGATGCAGTAGAAGTGCTACTTACCTAAATGATATGCAAAGAAATACGTCTTGAAAGAAAAAGGGGAAAACCCGACTTTTAACTAGCCTTAAAATAAATCCGATTCTAGGTACGATTTTTTTTTTTTAAATTTTAGGTTTCCAAAGTTTGGGGGAAATTATTCTTGTGTTGGTTTTTCCTAAAAATATTACATGCTTCCAAGAAATCATTACTGTTATTGCAAATGTTTTTTATTCTAGACAGTTGTGAGTGAAAGATAATATAATAAATTTTATAGCTTAAATTGCTGTAGAAAATAGTAAACACAATAGTTCAAAATTTCTACCTATTAAAGATTGTGGGAGGATTGTTGTTGCTTTTAAGTATCAAAATTTTTACAGTCATAACTGGGTAATATTTCTAATACTGATTGCATTTATCAACTTGAGGAGTATAGCGAATTTGTTGATCTGGCTTTGGGATATATTGTACCTGGGGATCTAAGTATTGGTAAGGATCTCTTAGATTAAAAGATCTTCTAAGAAAGGGTTCAAAATTTAGGGTAAAAAATAAAGTTAATTTAAAGCAAATTATAAGTTCCATTAATAAAGATTTAGATTATTTCATTGTAAAGTTAGCCAGAAAATACTATTGGCCTAACGAAGGACCAATTTTTTTTGCATATCAATTAGGTAAGTGGCACTGTTGTTCTACTGCAGTGCTGCAATTTATAAGGATAAATATCTGGTTCTTCCTTTCAACCGTCACTTCTGAAATTATTGGGGTAGGGTGAGTTTGCTCATTCTATTCTATTCTTTTGTATACTGTTCTGGTGTGATTTCTAATACTTTTGACTTTAAATGTCGAAACCTCGGGGCATTGGGATGTTTTTTGGCTAGACCTACATCCTATTCAGAAAGTTTCCCCTTCAGGTAACCGACTTGGTTAGGCCTCCTTACGAAGAGACCGGTTGATTACCTTAGTTTAATTACCTCAGTTTTTATTATTTTTTTTATTTGATTGGTGGGGTTAATGTTATATTTTGATTCTATTATTGTATTCATAGGTATATATGCAGTTGTGGTCACAACTTAATGCAAATTTATGTTGGCATATTCATGGTGTCATATGGCATTTTCTTGCATACCATTTTACCCCTTTTATATGTCCTGACCTACTTTTAAGTGATTATTTTGTTGAGAAACCTGATGGTGGCTCTGGATTTTATCAAAATGTTTTAAAGAAAACATGAAGTTTATAGATAAACGTAATAAAACTTGAATAAAATTGCTTTAAAATATTTTATAAAATGTTTGAATGAGTATATTGATGTATGAGCCAGCAAAGTTATAGATGAGAAAAGACCTCCTCTTCCTCTGGCAGCTGTTATTAAAGTAGGCTTGTGCGGAACTTCTCATAATTTCTCTTTCAGTGAGGCAGATAATAATCAGCCTCTTTTTCTGTCTAATCTAATCAGAAATGCTATTGATTGTAACTGCCTACCTCAAGGAATGGGTAGTTATATTCTAAAAGTTCCAAATGGTCCTAATCCAAACCATACACCTGATACCTCGTTCACACAAACCCGAGTTCGAACCGGAGCTTCCCGCCCCCTGAATTCGCTTCGCTCGGAGCGGAGGTGAACTAGAGCTCCCCTCGTTTAACCCCCCCCCCCCCCCCGGCCCCAACTGAGTTGGAGAACACATTTGGCTGGAAATTTGGCGTTATTTTTGTTCTTGCGTACTCAGGAGGCGAGCGGATTATATATATATATATATATATATATATATATATATATATATATATATATATATATAAATATATATATATATATATATATATATATACATACATACATATATATCTATAGACATATATATACATATACATACACACACACATACATATATATATATATATATATATATATATATATATATACACACACATATACACACACATATATGTATGAAGGCATGCTTAACTGTTCCTACTAAGTTCTTGGGATTAAGTTCCTCATTTTTTTCTTCTCCATACAATTATACGCCCATCAGCACCAAAAATATTCATCGGCAAATAAGACATTATTCCAATAGGCTTGGGGCTTATTTATCATTGATAGTGCGAAGGGAGGCCTAAACTTTCTGTTTTTCTCACTCACATAAAATTTTTCTATGGGCAGACCGCCCATGTAATCCAGCTGTTCTGAGAACTCGTCAAAAAATTTCAGGTGAAATTAAAGTAGAAAATGTTTCAATGAATTCTGCAGAAACTTTTACAGCACTCAAACGTGAATTTTTCACAAATTTTCTAATTATAAATCTCTGATCGTGTTTTATTAACTCTGCCGGACGGCCTTTTCTTACCTTGTTTTCGATCCAATTTTCTTCTTTAAAGCGTTTTTTCACATACTGCACAGTAGAATGGGATAAATTAAGTAATTTAGCAATATTCCGAAATGATTTACCACTATTATGATGAAAAATAATCAATTTTCGAATGCTGTTTGTTGTTTCTTTACGACTGCGAGCCATTTTTAAATAATAAATAGAATATTACGGAGTAGGCAAGCAAAACTTAAAGCCAAATGATATTATAAATGCCACCACAATTCAAAATTAAAAATAAAGTGCCAGAAGATAATTTTAATTATGAATTTATCCGAAAATATTTCAGTGTACGATGACTTTTGTGAGATAAAAGTTTTTGTTACTTTTTGATTACTGGTTTCTTAAAAATAAAGTTTTACTATGTTTTCAAAATATTTCATGTAGTTTTGTTAAGAATAGATTATAGATCTTATTATTAAATGCCCATTCTGAAATATTAATTTTAATTAATGGATAGACCCCTATTTCATTGAAATTCGTAAGTGTACGAACACTTTTGGGAGCCACTGTATATATATATATATATATATATATATATATATATATATATATATATATACACATACATATATACATATACACACACACACACACACACACACACACACATATATATATATATATATATATATATATATATATATTTATATATATATATATATATATATATATATATATATATATATATTTATATATATTTATATATATATATATATATTTATATATTTATATATATATATATATATATATATATATATATATATATATATATATATATTATATTTTTATTTTGAAATTTTTTAAATAAAACATTTCAGGCATTCACAAAGGTAAAGTCTACTGCGAAAAGTAGCCATTAACAAAGTTTTTTTGCCAAAAACAGCGATAATGATCACTGACTGTCTTCCGTGTCACATATTCCTTTCTGGTAACCATTTCCTTTGAAGTTCGCTAGAAAACCGCTCACCACTCGCTCGCCCGAGTCGCCGAGGCGAGCTCTATTAAGTCGTAAAACTGTCAGCTGGGAACGTAATTGATGAGCGCTCGCCTCACCTAGCTCGGTAATGTGTGAACCCGCCATGAGATATCTTTAGGATCGTTTGCATTCTGGCATATGCTCAACAATCTATTATTGTTATCTGCCCTATATCAGTCTGTTAATATTTTATACTTCAGTGAGATTTATATAAAAGAATTTTCCCATACAATTTATTTTGAAAGTAACAATAGCTCGTTTGTTAGGCAGTATCTTTATCATTTGGTCATATTTGCTTGTAATAAAGATAATAAATGTTTTGTCAGTATCTTCACCTGAACTTACATGTACAAAATAGAGAAAAACTATTTTCTCATATCCCAGGAAAGAAAAATAGGTTATGGTAAGTAATTTATAAAATGAGCATAATCATGTTTGTATATGAACTAAACAGTTTAAATTTCATCATGTAGGGAATTTTATATGATTGTATGTAGATTATGTTTTTTATTTTCTTATCTCTAAAAAAATCTAGTTTGTGTGAGTATTACTGTTTTGTATACTAAGTATGTATGTTTCTATAATCACTGTTTTGTTAAATATGGTATTAAACTTTTGTAGTTTCGCTCAGTGCATGCATTTATTATTGATGAATAAAATATTCTATACTCTTATCATCAAAAATGATTTAAATTGACAATTGCTTTTTTTTTTCTCACTGTTTATGAGGAGGAAGGTTTAATTTTCTCTTCTAGAATAATAGCTATAGCTTAATAGGTATAGCTTAATCTTCATCTAATTTCCTGTAGCACGGATCTGGTTTGTAGAGTTCTGACTTAATTATTTCCAGTCTATGTGGATGTCTTCAAATCATTTGATTTGATACACAAAATGAAAAATGTTATAAAATTACCTTATCCTGTAAGATCAAAATGGTTTTCCAATATTCTCTGAATTACAGAATCGTTTTATTTATTTTATTTTCCAGTATAAAGATAATTCAAAATAATCAATGTAATTCGAATTATTCTTAAATTTTAATTTTAACTCTTTGCTTTTCTAGATTTATAGCAAAATTATGTTATTATTATCAACAACGAGTTTGATGAGTATTTAAAACACAATATAAGTCAATTCACATTTTTGGTCCCAATGTACATTTTTATAGGAATAGATCATTTTCATAGTGCATCTTTATAGAAATAGATCATTTATTTCTAGTACATTTATTATGTAGTAGTCCCCCTTCGTGCTTACATAGCTCGCTTAGTGGATATATGCAAATCAGAATTGGAAAAATGTTTACAAGTTCTAATTACCCAATCTTGAAGAATATCATAAATCGGTAGCATTACTCTTTACTCATAGACTTTGTTAAGGGCTCTTTCGCCCAACATCCACTATGACTACAATAGAAAATAAAGACATTTTATCCATGGAAATGCATGTAGGAGCATTATTAAGAATGAGTTTTAATGTAGAAGCTTACGTAACCAGTGAATATCCATCCCACAAAATGGAGAAAGTTTTAAAAATTATTGACAAATGAGAAAGACGTGCCGAAATTAGAAAAAATTGTTTGCAATGTTTTGTAAAAATCCAAAAACATATTTTTTTAGAAAATTTGAACTTCAGTTAAAAACCTTACATAAATTTAAACCCCCCCCCCCAAAAAAAAAAAAAAATAATAATAATAAATTTAAAAAAATTGATAATATAAGAGGTTTTGAAAAGTAATATACTAATTACTTTTCAAAAATTTCTTTGATTATATTGCACTTTAAATTAGCAGAAATCACCCAGCACTCCCACTTGAAAACTTTTTTTTATTCTGAAAAAAATTACAATGTTAAAATATCTTTGAAATGTACAAATAAAGATATCACAATTGTTATAAATTCAATAATCATTTATTACGAAGCGGTAAAGACATTTCAGTGCGAAAGAATACCGTTCATAAACAAACAGCCTCTTGCACGTCTTGAAACGAGCGAGTACGGTTACCTTAAAATCTGAGGTTACCGCGATGAAATTATTTTTCGCCACACTTCAGGAATCAGTACGAGTATCGTACTTCAGACAAAATTTTAATTGGAAAGATATGTAATGTAATTATTTTTCTAATGAAATATATACTGTATATATCTATTTTTTCCTGTTATGGTTGTGAAATTGTTTTTTTACTATAATACCGATCTGTGTCAAATCAGTATGTGTCTGGTTGAGATTCAAGTCACTCCCTACATTCATTCGGCATACAATTTTACTTACAAACCTGAGTGTCTACAAAAAAGATTAGAAAAATAGCGTGAGAACTAATAGGGATTAAACTTCTTTAAGCAATTCTGAATTAATATTTCTGGGAAAATTTAAAATTGTTATCACAAGTAATTTTTAAGGAGCATCGCATCGTAACTGTGGGGAATCATTTTGTTTAAAATTTTCATTATGTGTTTATAATCTCGTAATACAATATTTAAAAGGTGTTAGGCTGGAAAAGACCTTATCAGCCGTGTATTCCTGACGTATATCTCATAGACTACAAGAGGTCCACAGATAACTGTTTTGAAATGTTTGATCCATATGTGGAGAAGAGCATAAAAGCACTATTGTACAGTAAATGAGCGGAAAGAAATTTGAAGAATTTATACTATTGTCAACTCTAATGTACACTGAAGAGCCAAAAAAACTAGTGCAGGCGTTCGTATGCAAACGGATATATGCAACCAATCAACGTACCTCGATGCAATCGGCAGAGCTTATATTAGACAACAGGTGTCTAGCAAAGCTGTTAGATCGGTTCCTGTTGTACAATGGCAGGTTATTATGACTTATGTAGCTGTGATCGTGGTGTTGTAGTCGGCGCACAGGAGATGAGACATAGTATCTCCGAGGTAGCGATTGCAATTTAGATTTTCGCACACGTCCATTTCACGAGTGTACCGTGAATATCGGGTATCCTGTAAAACATCAAATCTCCGAGAGCTGTGCAGCCTGAAAGAGAAATTGAAATAACTGGTCCGTCAACGACTGGCGAGAATCCTTAACCCTTTCCGGCATTGTGGGTTAAAAAGTGTCCCACCTAACTAAAAAATCTTTTCCTTAAATTCTATTTATTTTAGCTGTATTTTAAATATAGAATACAATTCGTTTTTTGTTATAATTTTACATTGTATATGGCAGAATATAGCAGGGTTATTCATTTTTGCATGAAAATTGGCTAAAGTAATCAATAAAAAGTGTCTTTACGACTCCTCATTGTTTGAAGGATTTTAAAAATATTTATATACGTAAAATGTTATTAATTTTATTTTTCGTTATTTAAACTTGTTTTCTAAACAAAAATTTATCATTTATAATATATTTTAACGTTTATTTTTAAATTGAATTACGTGGCATAGAATGTGTCCCTCCACACACTTGAGATTTTCACCGATAGATGGCAGCACTGCAACTTACCGTTTTGAGTTAATTATATTTTCTCCGTTAATTTTGGCTGGTTTTCAGCCATTTTAGTACCAAGCTGTGACTGATACTTAAATACAGAAGCAGTTGATGAACAACAGAGGCCATCCAAGAGCCTTTTGTCCTCACATGCCAAAGGATTTGCTAGAAAAGTGCCTCAAAGAAATTGCGTCTTTGAAAAGCGATTGCACGACATTGTGGGTGGTCTAGCTGAGAAATTCCAGCGAGACAGGTGAAAACCTCGACGGTTGCTGAAAGTAAAGACAATATGTTGACAATTGAGATTTGGGAATGCTAGAGGTTGTACGCTCGGAAAGTTTAGATGCGAGACCTTGCAACGTTTTCTGTGAAAATTCTCAGAGACAGAAAGAATTTCAGCGAGTTGACTAGAGTGTCACTACGATTTATCAGTGTATTAATTTTATTCCTTTTGGTTTTTGTCACGTGTCGTTTTGACAGCATGTCAAGAAAAATACTGACAGTTGAGGAGGCATTAAAATTATTCGAAGAGTTGCCTTCAGACATTATTCAAATGTTCTGGGTCAGAAGGGGAATAAATAATTGCAGCCTTTAAAAGAATTACTGAAGAGGTTGATAACCCCCCCCCCCAGGTAAAACCCCCCGAGATTTAACCCTACACTGCATGGTGAGTCATATATGAATCATACCATTTTCGACTAAGCTGAAACCAAAGTATTTAATATTTTCCGCTACTGCATAGCTTACCGTATCTGCTTCAATCCGAACTACCTTTTATCACTTATTTTTGCTAGTAGAAGGCAGCACATACGCAATTTTCCGTCCTTATGTTTAGCTATTCTGTTGTTTGAATGATCTGTAGAATTCCACGTGGGGAAGCTGTATTTATAAACTGAAAAAGGGTATTAAACAAAGGAAAAAATATTCAGTGTATAGCTGCAAGATAAGTCTAATCACACGTTATGATATTTTTCAATTTGATCTATTTTATATTTATGTTTTGAACCGTAATAGGTATGATTCATATGTGCATCTTTATGCATTGAGGGGATCACTATTGAATTCTGTCAAGAAGTTCTGAAAGAAGTTGATCTCGGAGCTTCAAGTAATATTGTGGTACGATTGTGCAGAAACATTCTTAGAAATATGAACTACTAATTATATTTGATAATTACTAAAATTCTCCCCAACTTCAATATTATATGGCTAAACAGGGTATTTTCAGCATTGGTACAGTTAAACGAAATCGTGTTTCAGGATGCAAGCTCACTAATGATAAATAGATGTCAAAACAACCTCGAGGCACAAGTGAGGAATATGTCACATTACATGATAATATAGAAATTTCAAATATTTCATGGAAAGACAACAGAAACGTCATGTTTCTATCAACATACGTCGGAGTTAACTCAGTAGAGAAAATAGACAGATACGACAGAAAGATTAAAACAAAAGTTAACATTGACTGTACAGCTGTAGTAAAACACCATAACAAGCATATGGGTGGTGTAGACATGTTGGACAGTCTAATCGGGCACTACAAAATAACTCTGTGGCATAACTCTGTGCTTCAGTAAAGAAAGAAAATGTTTTGAAATATTTCACGAGACTTATACCACTATTTTATTTTACTTTATGATTGTAAGTTGTGTTATCTAAGTTTATAGTAAATTTCTTTAGAAAGATTTGAATTGTCATTTTAGTGTAAGAATTATTTTTAGCGTTTTCTAAAAATGAATTTTTTCATAATTTTTCTAAACGCAATATATCCTATTATAAAAATTTACGCTTAAAATGCCTTAAAGTTTTTGCATACTTTATCTATATATATTTATAAAGGGAATAGAGTATGCTCATGATTGCAGATTCATTGGTTTTTTGTTTACATTGGTATAAATTGCAAGTAACAATGAATTTTAAGTGATTTATATGAACATCAGTACCTTAAGAGCTACAAATTCTGAGATACACATAGTTTGATCTTGAGAATAGTTATTCCGAACAGACTGTTATCTTCATTCTACAATTTATAAAGTGGTAATATATTTGTTTGTTTTTGAGTTACCATGTATTGTAGAATGTCAAATTTTCACCAAATTTTTCCAGCTTTTCCCCCTGAAAAAATTATTTTAATGCCACAGCTAAATTTTTTATATTTTTTTTTTCAAGTTTTAACTTAAATGTCATTATAAAAAAATAGATAAAAAGACAAAATTTTAAAAAATTCAAAAAATCACCTCCGAAGGTTTACGGATACCTTAATGCATGATGATTCATGTATGAATCAAAACGATTTTTTATATAAAATAAAAATTTGAAGAATATTAGTTTTTTCAATATTTTTTCCAATCTATTTGATTAAAGATCTATTATCAAAAAAAGTTTTGTTTGATTTAAAAAAATCATGCAGTGTAGGGTTAAAATGAATTTTTTTCATATTTTAAGAAAAATTTCTTTTGCATTCAAAACAGGAATTTTTTTTAATTGATAATTATAAATAATTGTGAGATATATATATATATATATATATATATATATATATATATAATGTGTGTGTAAGTAATAAATATCGAAAATTTACTTTAAAGCAATTGTTGGCGGTATTTTATAGTGTAATCTTATTTTTATGGATTTATATTATTTACTGCATAACTATCAGCGTAATATCCACTATGGTGTAGCGAATGTCGCAAAGGGATAAACGAGATAGACGTGGAATACTTCCTCAAATTGCTGCGAATTTCTATACTGGTTCATCAACAAGTGTCAGCGGGCGAACTGTTCAACGGACCGTAATTGATATGGGCTTTCGGAGCTTCACCCAATTCGTGTACCATTGTTGACTGCACTGTGCAAAGCTTTATCCTTGCCTGGGCCCGCCAACACCTCCATTATACTGTTGATCACTGGAAACACGTCTGATCTGACGAGTCTTGTTTCCAATTATATCGGGGGATGGACTTTTACGGGTATGGAGAAAACCTCATGAATCCATGAACCGTATATGTAAACTGGGGACTGTTCAAGCTAGTAGAGCCTCTGTATTGGGATGGGGCGTGTGCAGTTGGCGTGATATGGAACCCCTGATATGTCTAGACACGATTGTAGACGTATGACAGGTGATGGGTACATAAGCATCCTGTCCGATCATCTACACCCATTCCTGACCATTGTGCATTCTGACGGGCTATTCCGGCAGGACAATGCGACGCCCCTAAGTCCAGAGTTGTTACCGATTAGCTCTAGGATCATTCTTCTGAGTTTAGACACTTCCATTGTCCACCTAAATCCCTACATATTAACATAATTGATCATATCTGGGATGCCTTGCAATGTGCTGTTCAGAAGAGGTCTCCACCCCCTTGCACTCCTATGGATTAATAAACTGCCCTGTAGGATTTATGGTGTGAATTGCTTCCAGGATATCTTCAGACATTAGTCGTCCATGCCACGTCGTTTTCTGTCACTTCTGCGGGCTCGTGGGGGCCCTACACGATAGTAGGTAGCAATACCAGATTTTTGGCTCTTCAGTGTATAATATACACCATATGCCGATTAAAATATAGAGACAGTGTGGTGAAAAATATCTGTAACCATCAAACTACATTCGAAACAATTATGTCTGGACAAATCCATATGCGACGTTCTCTTTGTTATTCCCTGTAATAAATTTACATATTTTATTAGATTTATAAACTTTTAATATGTTGGTAACCAACCATTTTCAGTAGATGTTAATCTGGAATTTCTCGAAGCATTAAATTTAATAGTTAACAATGAAATTATAATGACTGACGGACAACTAAAAAGAATATAAAGCGGAAAAATATCAATATTGCTTCTCCATTATTGATCGGGACGATAGCGGGAGATTCCTACAAACCAAAACATTTCAATTCTCAGCACGTCATTGTTATCTAAGAGTGCAAAAGAATAACATGGCTAAGGAACGTGGTACCCTAATTACAATAAGTTTTCAATGCTCTGTAGTTTAATTAATCCAGAACATAGTTTATAACATCTTAGTTTATAGATATATCATTTCTTAGGACAAACATTTATACATTGCTATTGATTTCACGTTAAAAATACGAAAAGAGCGTGCTGGTACAGCTAATAAATCATTCAATTTCTTTCTCCTGTCTTTACAGGTGCTCCGTAAAGATTGTAAGTTGCAGTACAAGAATTTGGTGTCCACACATTTAGAAGTTTAACGTATTGCTGGTAGTTAGTTTTCTGATCATCCTGTACAGCACGTCGCCATGCCAGAAGAGGAAATGTGTATTTACAGCGGAAGAGTACCATCCAGTGAAAGCCATTCTTGCGAACTGAACGCTGATAAAGCCGAAGATGAATCCTCTCAATGTGACACATGTAGATTCAGTCTAAATATAAAAAGTTCCAGTTCGCAGATTCCCCCTCGCACCGAAGAAATTTTTGAATGTAACTTATGTCACGGAAGATTTTCACAGTTGGCCGACTTAAATGCGCATCATTCGTACCACATTGCTGATAATAAGCTCTGTACCCACACTGGAGAAAGCAATTTAACATGTACTGTATGTCAGAAAAGATTTGTTGTACAGGGTAATTTAAAAAGTCATCTCCGCACCCACGCAGGAGAGAAACCTTACGCCTGCACTCTATGTGAGAAAAGGTTTTCTCAACAGGGTAATTTAAAAAGACATCTCCGCACCCACACAGGAGAGAAACCTTTCGCCTGCACTGTATGTGGGAAAATGTTTTCTGCGCAGTTTGTTTTGAAAAGGCATCTCCGCACTCATACAAGTGAGAAACCTTTCACTTGCACTGTATGTGAGAAAAAGTTTTCTGAACAGTGGTCTTTAATAACACATCTCCGCACCCACACTGGGGAGAAACCTTTCGATTGCACTGTATGTGGAAAAATATTTTCTCTAAAGTGTAGTTTAGTAGTACATCTCCGCATCCATACAGGTGAGAAACCTTTTGCCTGTACCGTGTGTGAGAAAAGGTTTTCTCGACAAGGTGATTTAGAAAGACATCTCCGCACCCACACAGGAGAGAAACCTTTCGCCTGCACTGTATGTGAGAAAAGGTTTTCTCGACAAGGTGATTTAGAAACACATCTCCGTACCCACACAGGAGAAAAACCTTATACCTGCACTGAATGCGAGCAAAGGTTTTCTTTACGTCAAAACTTAAAAAAACATCTCCGTACCCACACAGGAGAAAAACCTTATACCTGCACTGAATGCGAGCAAAAGTTTTCTTTACGTCAAAACTTAAAAGAACATCTCCGTACCCACACAGGAGAAAAAACTTTCGGATGCACATTATGTGGAAAAATGTTTTCTCAGCAGAGTTATTTAAAACAGCATATCCGCACCCACACAGGAGAGAAACTTTTTGCGTGCACTGTATGCGAGAAAAAATTTTCTCAACAAGGTAATTTAGAAACACATCTCCGCACCCACACAGGAGAGAAACCTTACGCCTGCACTGTATGTGAGAAAAGGTTTTCTGTTCAGGGTACGTTGAAAACACATCTCCGAACCCACACAGGAGAGAAACCATTCGACTGCACTGTATGTGAGAAAAGGTTTTCTGATCAGGGTACGTTAAAAAAACATCTCCGGACCCACACGGGAGAAAAACCTTACGCCTGCACTATATGTGAGAAGCGATTTTCTCGATACAGTAATTTAAAAAGACATCTCCGCATCCATACAGGTGAGAAACCTTTCACTTGTAATGTAAGAAAAGGTTTTACGAAGTGGGACAGTTAAAATTCCATCTCCGCACCCACACGGGAGAGAAACCTTTTGTTTGCACTGTATGTAACAGATGATTTTTTCGACACAATGATTTAAAAAGACATCTCCTCACCCACACAGGAAAGAAACCTTTTGCTTGCACTGTATGCGAGAAAAAATATTCTCAACAAGGTAATTTAGAAACACATTTCCGCACCAACACAGGAGAGATACCCTTCGCCTGCGTTTTATAAAAGAAAAGATTTCCTCTCCAGGGGAATTTGAAAACGCATCTCCTTATCCATGGAGGAAAGAATTTTGGTCTGCACTAAATGTGAAAATAGGTTTTCTGAACTCTATCATGTAAAAAATCATGTTCGCACCCACAGAGAAGTGGAATCTTTCGTCCTCACTGTGTGAGAGAAAATATTTCTTTCCACTGTACTTTAAAAACACAACGCCCTACACTTTCAGGGATATAACTATATTTCTACTATCCTATGAAACGGAATATTTTATCCCACCGTTGGGAATATATCTTTTAAAATTGAATTCAAACTCAGATTTTACGGTGTTTAAATTCGGTATCGTACGTGATATTTTAGCATTTAGTATTTTACGAAATTATATTTTGAAATTTTTAAAATTCCTCGATGCGCTATCGGTCATGACTCATGATCCTCGATGGGATACTTGACCCTCCAAAGTGATTGGAGTAAAAAACATCTGTCATACCTCTTCACACTCATGGAAAGGGTGTCTTGAAACTCACTTATTCAATACTTCTGGTTTTTGTTTTTGCATAATATGAAGTTATGGTTTTTAAGATTTAACTGCTTTTTTCTACATCTGCTGTGTTCTGTAAATGGGAAATTAATATGTATATCATGAAAATAAATATTTTATGGCTTCATATCAAAACTGAATTAATTTTCGCTTGTGTATAAATTACACCATGTCTCCTCTATTGAATAATGGACGCGTTCGTTGACAAATGGGTTTCGCAATATACGAGTGTCATTTCAAAAGTAATGCACAGGACAGCGCCATTTCGTCTTGTCTGATACAAAAAATATTTCGCCATTTGCAGTTGAGTACTAGACGAATATTCATGTGTCTTTGAATGTTTTCTAACGTGATTTGTTTTGAAGTGACAAATTTTTGAAATAGAGTCTACAGATGTCTCGGGTAATGTGAGTGTTTAAGATCAAAGATCACATATAAAGCTTGAAAATTTTTTTTCTTGGTGGATTCCTCACTGCTTAACATCTGGACAAAAACAAACGACTGGGCATTGCACTGTTGTTGAAACGTTTGTACAGTCAACGTTTTTCCACCTTAGAAGAGCTTACTTGAGCCGTTACCCGAGTCATTAGTGGATTCAACGAAAGTAGCATGCTGCAAGGAATAACTAATCTTCCTAGATGTTTGACTCTGTTGAGAAGCAAGGGGGCTTACTACTATATTGAAGAACTGTCGAGAGAAATTGTCAGAAATTAAATACATATAAAAAACTAATTTAGTGTGCATTACTTCTGAAATGACCCTCATATTTACACTGGAAATGTGATCATGTTTCACTGAGAGTGGCACCGGTAATCGGAGAGGAAACCTTTGGAAGTAACGTGTCACATTATAAGACGAATTCTGATTGGTACTTAAATCAAGTTTTTATGAATTAATTTGCTTGGCAAATTTTCTGGGCAGCTAACATATGCGATAAATTTTTTGTCTTAATCAAATTAAATTTAATCTTCTACGGAAAAATACGAGTGTATCTAAAATTCGCAAGAATGATGCTTAGAAAATTTATTTTTCTACATCGACGTGGGTCTTAAGGAAAGTTCGATCGCGTTTGAGGATAAAACTTCTGTGTTTGTAAAATATTAAAGGAATGTGTTTAAAAAACCCATGCAAATAGATGGTTATGCTGGATATTCGGTATAAAAAAAAGAAATTGTCGAAATTTGGTGAACTAGAAGAGGATTCAAAAATAGAACTTATAATCTCGAAATTTGTGAATAGTTTTATTATTTTTTTTCGGAGCCAAAGATTTTTATAAAATTATTAAATTAGGATTTTGCTTTTGAGAATCCTCCCATCGCTGAGATGGCTTCGTGGTCGAGACGCTGACAGGTAGGAGGGCGTAGTGTCGATCCCTATTACGCCATACAGACGGCAGACAATATTCATAATGAATTGGTGGGTAAATCCAGGCGTAAACCGTGTTGCTGTCATTTTGTTTGCTTCCATGGGAATATTCGATAACCACATTTGCATGGCTTGGCTGACGGAATTTTGTCTCGATGCCAGATCGTTTTCCTCTTGACCCTCGAATAAATACGTCAGGAAATTTAGTAAAATGGTAGTACTGTAATTACACTTTGCTGTGAGTACATAAAAAATGTGCGATTTTAGAAAATAGAAGAATTGTTCTGATCACTCAAAATTGCGAGCAAATGACGGTGAAAGTTTGTTGTATGGACCGAACGTACAAAGACGAATTAATTTCATCTATAGAGAATTTATATAAATTCAAAAAGATTGATTTAAAACTTAATTACTCGTTGATAACAGTTCAAAATATAAATGCAGAGAATTCGTTATCGAATCATTAATTTAATGTTAAATTATTCAGATTACTTTGGAGTTTGTTTTTGATCACACAAGTTTTGTTAATAGTTGACTTAATCTCGAATTAAATAAATGGATATGCAGGAAAATATATTTTTTAGCGGATATATTTTTTTAGTGTAGGGTGAGTAGTATGACGTGTGCGTAAATAATAGTTGTTGCGTGAAAATACCACACACTATATTTTAAAAATTACGAACTTATTTATTAGGCTAAGTTATCAGAAACAGAACACAGTCACCCATAGAATGCTTGTGTAAAAAATTTAACAGATGAACCCACAGTACGAAAAATAAAATATAATAAAAATACACGTGAAACTTGGTCTTACAAGGAGAGCCACTAGTAGACTGCAGTTCATCAGCAATTTCTCCTCTCCGGAATATATATGTAGGAACTCGGTCTGTTGCGAGTCCCCACTTTTACTAGAAACTGTGGTCGGTGTCTAGGGGTTGTTGTTCTCAGTCTTATAGAAACCTTTCCGCTTACTGCACGGCGGAACTAGACTCTCTTATACTCAGAGTAATACAGTACTCAATTAAAGACAGAGTCACTGCTTCAATCACACACACTATATATTGACACAAATAAACTATTTACATATCTAGAGATACGTTGCATATAAAAATACACGTCAGGCCTCCACAATCAAAATGGGTTACAGTATCCGGCCGTCTGCCGAGATAGGATTGACTAAGCCGCCGTCTGCTGCTTGCCCGGAGCTAACGTCATGCCCCCTTCGAGACTGTCTCTCCCGTCACAGCCGTCTGCTGCTTTCAGCACCTCTTACCAGGTCGGGACCCAATCTCAGTCTGTCCTCTCAAATACTTTTCTCCCCGTTCATCTCTCGAAAACCTAATAGCGCTGTCGTCGCATAGCGTACACGGCGACATATAGCTCAAAGCTGGAGCCCTGGGATAACACAATTCCCATATATATATATATATATATATATATATATATATATATATATATATGGTAATAGTACAATAAAAAATGATCGTAATTTAATTCAATAAGGAAATAACATTTCAATAAACAATATTTTATCAAATAAAAAAGTTTCTATTTAGAGAAAGAAAGAAATCCTAGTTTGGGTGAAGCAATGGCTACGCTGAGTGTATGTAAACATATTGGAAGGAGATACTGGAGATAACCGGTTTCTGGACCGAAACCCTTCAGACAGGAAGTTTTTGTACGTCACAGTCCATTATTTGTAAAATGAATAATTAGCTTCCTGCACCATTGGAGTCTTTGAAATGAACCAGAGCCATACTGGAGATTACATTTGTTCAAGAATCCTTCATATCCTGCAGTAGTGGGATTTGAAAAAAGAAACACTAGAATCAGTGGTCACTGATGGAGGATCAAATATGATGTTTATTTTCTCAATTTTTTTTTTAAAATAAAAAATCAAAAAAATTATAAAATGGTTAAAAATTCTTTCACTTATAGGGCAATTTTACTTATATGTACCTGTCGGTACTTTAATTGAGACGGGCTTCTATCATGTACGTGAGTTTTTACTTTCCAAGGTGTAAACCTGTTTCTTTGGTTATTTGGTTAAATATCTTTTATTGCCATTCTTTAGGTTAATATATTTATTTACCTTTTAACTTCTTTATGATTTTATGTAATTATGTGTAAATCTACAAACAAAAATTAACAAACATGGAAAGGTCTTTTAAATTTTTAGCGACTGGCAATGTTGATACTAATATATCAATTGCTCGGTCTGTCAATAGTAGGGTATTTGACAGATCGTCAGCATGTTACCCTAGTCTTAGTGCCCCTAGTCTTATTACTAGCTATTTTACTAAATCCTTGCCTAAACTAAGTGAAAGGAAAAAAACTGTAATTTTTAATACTTCTCCCGCTTCCTCACTAAAATTACCTTTATACACGAATAGGAGCTTTTATCCTAACATGGGCCTATTCAAATACCGTCGTTGTAACGACAAAAGATGTAAATTGTGTCCTAGCGCAAACCCTTGTCAGGTTAACACTGACTTAAAATCTAAAATCTTTTGCAAAGTTTATAATTGTGTTTATAAATTGACTTGCAAAGTATGTAATTTATCTTATATAGGACAAACTAAGAACACTTTAAACATCAGATTAAATCAACACCGTAGCAGTATTTATCGCCGTGATACTAATACTGAAGATTGTTCTTTTGAAATCCTACATTTTAAAAATCATGGTGTAGACAGTATTATTGTGTCTATTATAGATGTGATTCCTGACACTAAGACTAGACTATGGTGGGAGGGAAATCATATTAGATTACATTCAACTGCTTACCCTTACGGTCTTAACACTAACGTTTACGACAAAAATTACAATTGGAATTATATTGTTAAATCCAATACACAAAGTGTATTGGAACAGAATTCTAACTATTCCAGTAATAATATCTATCTAAAACGTAAGCAAAGAGGTGGTCGTCGTAATAAATATGAATATAAAGATTATATAGACTCTTTCAACATGCTATGTAAAACTATAAATTTAAAACCGGATTATCCAATAAAATGGATTAAAAACATCATTTATGGTTGTAATAAAGTTTGGCTAAATAATCTGTGGAAGTTGGTTATTGGGAAGTCTTTAAAACAACTTATTCCTAATAATACACATTTCATCCCTATTATTATAGACCTAGTCAAAAATAAGAGCTCTGATTGTGGCATAACATTACATGACTACGAGACAAAAAGCTGTAGCAATATTTATTGTATAACTGAGTATGCAAACAATGGTTTCGATAAAATACCTTTTACAAAAATTTTAAATCAGAATATGCAATATTTTCCTTTGAACAATATAAAAATATTTAATAGCTTCAAATATAGTAGACCGTTGGGTCGCTATGTTTTCAACTATAATAATATATCAAAAAATGTAGTTGATGCTTCTCCTGGAAATTGTAATTGTAAACATAATATGACCGGTTACAATTAACACTACAACCACATTATAACAGGTAATACTCAAATTACAGACAATACGGCTTTGACTAATTTAATGAATTAGGGTACTGAATTTCGCATAGGTTATAAAAAGAATGTATTCCAAATTTTCAAACGTAATCTTGATGAATTTATTTATAAAACATCTATAAAGCATAGTATACCTGTAAGTACTTTCGAACAGTGGAAATTTCATTATTTAAGTGATTTTAAAATTGCTTATCTGAGAACTAAACCAATAAATCTTCATGTAAATTTGAATACCTTAAAACCGGCTATAACTGCTTTACAAGATCAATTTACTATAACATATGTTGATAAAGTTTCTGCTAACTATGCATTTATATGCAAAAACTTTTATTGTGACAAACTATTGCAGTGCTATAATGATAATACTGTTTATAAAAAATTAGATTCTATGTCTTGTACTATACAAAATCGTATCAAAGCGTTATATCGCCGTGCAGGTTATGATATTAAAAATCTTAAGTTTCCCTATTTAGTCTTAATCCCTAAATTTCATAAATCACCTGTTAAATTTAGAACTGTAACTGTGGGCTGCAATACATACTTAACGCTTGCTAATAATAATAAACTTTTAAATATACTTAAAATAGTTTATAAAAAAATAAGTAAAGAGGGTGGCTACTTCATAAATAATAGCTTAGAAATAGTTAAACAGATAAAAGGTAAAGGTGATATAACCAACGTTAAAAGCTACGATTTTACGGATCTTTTCAACTCTATCGACCTAAAAGATCTCTATAGTATTATACATGGATTATACGATCAATATGATTTAAAGACATATATAACTGAAAATAAATATCGTGCGTTATTAGATCTTGTACTTAATGAAACAGTTTTATATAATGGTTGAAACTTCTATAAGCAAATACATGGAATACCAATGGGTGGAGGATGCTCATCTGCTTTAGCAGATATATACCTTCACTTTTACGAAAGAGGTGTAAAGATTCTAAATGAACTTATGTTTTTCCGATATGTAGATGATATACTCATATGTTTTAATGATAACTTAAATGCAATAGATATTAATTTTTACCCTAAAAATCTTAAATTGGTGGAGACTGATAAAGATAACAATGGAAATTTGGTATTTTTAGACTTGAGTTTAAATGTTAATCAAAATCTAATATCATACAGTCTATATGATAAACGCGAGTTTTACAACGTTAAAACTGTTAGGATTATGAATTAGAATAATGGTCTACATTTAAATATTAAACGCAATATAGTTACTAACCAGTTATTACGTTGTCAACGTTTAAATTCAAACATGAAAACTATGGACGTCAGTATAATTAAATTCATAACTATAGCTATTGACCAGGGTTTTCCTGTCAATTTCCTCGTATCAATTCTAACCCAGTTTTTTAATTTAGACAATAAAGATTGTGTGAATCGTTTTAAGATAAGTTGGCAACACTAAAAAATTTCCCTAATACGGCGATATTTATCCCTACTATGTCTATAAAAGTGAGTGTGCATGAGTTTCGTGTCTCATTGCTTGGTGGGAGCTAAGTATTTTGTATCTTAATGTGTATAGTGTATATGTTAGTGAGTAATTATTTAGTTAATTAGTATTATTCTATTTCTGTATCTTAGTATTAAGTTTTTTTTCTTCCAAACGCTATTCATGTTGTAATTATGTTTTAGTTGACTATATTAGTTAAAAAAATCTGGTTTAACTTATCTATTTCACCTAAAATATTTTTCCTCTTCATAATTGTTTATTACTGTCTTGGTGTTATAGCCGACCTCCGGGAGTGTTGCCTGGCTTAAAACATGTTTAACCGGGGTTGGGGGGTCACCCCCCCCAGTCATCAACTATACCACCTCCAATTCCGTTTTTTTGCTTATTTATATATGTCTATCTTATTTCAGGTTATAGGAGTATTAAATGGTCGCATCTGCCCTTTTAGTCATCTTAATTTTAAATATCTCTATATCGTAATTATTTTTGTGAGCAGCTTAGCGCTTAAAATTTACTTACTCATTTTTGTTTCATATTTAGTAATTTACATTTGAAAAAAAAAAAAAATATATATATATATATATATATATAATATATGTATATATATATGTATATATATGTATATATATATATATATATATATATATATATATGTATATATATATATATATATATATATATATATATATATATATATATATATATATATAAATGTAATATTTTAAATATTATGCCCTCCATTGTAGCATTTAAATTCCCTTTCCTAAGTCTAATCCCCAGTAATATTAATTTATCTGTTAAAAACCCTTAGCCACAGAACTTCCCATGGATTGCATGCCTTTGCATTTTTACAAGTGTATATGTCGAAATTCTGGAGTGGGTTAGCCTCCTGAGCCCCTAAATCTGCTGACCCTACAAATAATAGTCACATGTCTACCTCGCCCTCTCGCGTTTAATGTTGAAAGGTGATACTATTTTCCCAGCCGTTTTTCTGAAATGAACGGATGTATTTTCGCTCTAATAAAATGTAGTAAGAAATTTGGCTCGATTGCATTTAAATCTAATTTTATTCCTTTCAGGCTGAGTCTAGCTCCAGCCATGTAAATATGAGATAATTTTCCCTTTCAGGTTATAATTTAAGGACGTGATGTAATGGGGATATTACACACACACACATAATAATTTGGCCACTCAGTGCGTGGGTGCGTGTGTGTGTGTGTGTGTGTTTGTGTTTGTGTTTGTGTGTGTGTAAGTAATTATACGCTAGTTATTTACAGTGCTAAAATTTAGCTTTTCCGCATGACAAATTTTTCCTTTCAAAGAATGATAAAATCTATGACTAGAATTTTAAATATATGATTCATTTTCGATGATCGACAGATAGAAATGTCATTTTAAAGCCTAAAGAACTCTTTTTCCTCAGTTTCCGCCATGTTGGATCTCATTAATACGCAACAGAACTGCAACAAGACAAGAGTCGACAATGACTGCCCAACAAACGGAAACATTGTTTGAAACAATGAAAAGCTGCTTCTCCTACGAATTTCTCTCAGTCTAAAACTGACCCCCTTCAAAGATGTTGCTCGCAGTAATCTTTGGAGTTTTTTTTTTTTGCTATTTTTAGCGGTTTTCTGGCGCTGCTTTCTTAAAGCTTTGCGCAGGCTTTTTCCTGGCGAAAGTTCCTCAGCAGTAAGCTTTCCTTCTTTCTCTCAGTTCAATTTTAAAAGCTTTCGGATCAACACATTTTGCTTACCAGTAAATCGCCGCTGTCAGGTTATCGCGATATGTCAGGGAATGCTTGGTAGCCGTTCCTGTTGGATTCATTCAGCTCAGTGATATCCTACTGGGAAAACTGTCTCATCAAATGTTTACTTTACATTTTAAAAAAATATTTATTTTTAAATTTAAAAAAAAGTTGTAACGTGTAGCAGAGAAAGTAATTTTTTGTTCATATGTAAAATCTTTGCCTTTCAAAGAAACACGAAACATATTTATAGAGATATCTGACCTCTACACTTTCTAGGATATACAAGGTGCGCCGATAAAGTAACCGGACAATGTTTTATAAATAAGAAAAATATTACTCACCTTCACATAAATTATTCTCCTTTAAAATAATAGCCAAAGGAGTCTATACAATATTTCCAACGTTCCTTCAAGTCATCTAAACACTATTTAAAGGCGTTGGAATTAACCGTTCGCAAAATACGCGTAACATTTGATTTAATATCCGAGACGTTTTCAAATCTATGCCCTTTCGTGGCCATGTTAAGCTTCGGAAAAAGGGAAAAAAATCAGCTGGCGATATGTCGGGAGAATATGGTGGGTGATTTATCACTATAATTGAATGCTTAGCAAGATATTGATATGCAGAAATTTCTGTATGGGGCCTAGCGTTATCGGGTAAAAGAAACCATTGCCCAGAATCAAACAGTTCCTTCCTAACTAACCTTATCCTTTTTTCTTAATCGAAAAAGCCCCCCCCCCCCTCGTAAAAATACTGATTAATTGTTTGATTTTCAGGAACAAATTCGTGGTGAATAAGTCCTTTGTAATCAAGACATGAAAAATCCATGAAAGGACAGAAATTTTAAAACGTCTCGGATATTACATCAAATGTTACGCGTATTTTGCGAACGGTTAGTTCCAACGACTATAAATAGAGTTTTGATGACTTGAAGAAACGTTGGAAAAATTGTATAGACTCCTTTGGAAATTGTTTTGAAGATAAATTTATATGAATGTGAGTCATATTTTTCTTATTTATAAAAAATTGTCCGGTTACTTTATGGGCGCACCTTGTATCTGTATCGAAGTCACCCTCTAATAAGGTGGAAATGACACTTTTTGCACTAGATAAATAACAACGTTTATTATTCCCTTGACACATATAACGTGCAGTGTAAAAACAATACTGAGTAAAGACTGGTACCAAATGTTACAAACAATATACAAGGAAATGAAGTTCAAGTACTCACAATATATATAAAGTCAGACCAGTGATGCTGCACGGTAATCCACTATTACTACCACAACAAGCTCTTTATGCCAGAGTGGCAAAAACTCGCTTAGGCTTAGAAGCGATCTAGCTATGAGCCACTGAAGGCAACTCGCATAAACAGCTCGGAACAAAAAGTCTCTCCCGCAATCTGGCTACGCGGTATTTATAGTAATGGTTTATGCTGAATATAGCATTTTTTTTGTAACTTCTTTTGATTTATGCAAATACAATAATCGAATATTATTATTAATCGATCATTAGGTAGACCATACATCGGCCTCGCTCGAAAAATAAAATTCGGTAACTTAAGCCTGAATGGCTTCAGTTAGCTAATTGAAAACGAGTGCTGGTCTGACTTTTTACAGGAATGGCCGGCAAAACCAAAAAACCTGCACATATTTTTAAATTTAAATTATTCGGAAAAATTTTGGTATGTGTTTTAAATGTAAATAATTTCTTTCGACACCTACATATATATATATATATATATATATATATATATATATATATATATATATATATATATATTCAAGGTGCGGCCATTAATTTCCAGGACTTATCAAATAACTTCCGAAAATATTTCATGAAACACATACCCATTTAATATATTTCGAAAAACTCCCACCTGCCGAAATGCACTTCTCTGATCGGCTGTTTAAGTTTCAGAAATAACTTTTAAAGTCGTCTTTCGAAATGCTCTTTAATGTGGACGTCACCGTTTTCTCGATGGCTTCGACATCCTCAAATCCTTGTTTCCTTCAGCAGACTGGCCCAGCATGAGGTCTTGGAGATGCAGCATCCTCCATACTCTCCGAAATTAGCACCGGCGGACTTCTTCGTTTCCAGAACTGAAAGATTTGCTGAAGGGAACAAGATTTGAGGATGTCCAAGCCATCCAGAAAACGGTGACGTCCACATTAAAGAGCATTCCGAAAGAGGACTTTAAGAGTTGTTTCCGAAACTTATACAGCCGAGCATAGAAGTGCATTACGGCAGGTGGAAATTACTTTGAAACACATTAAATAGGTATGAATTTCATGCAATATTTTCTGGAGTTATTAGATAAGTCCTGGAAATTAATGGCCGCATCTTGAATGAATATATATATATATATATATATATATATATACAGTAGAGCCCCGATTATCCGCGAGCGGATTATCCGCGGTGCGGATTATTCGCGAGTGCGAGTGCAGCGAAAAAAAAATTTAATTACAAACCTAAAAAAAAAAACAATTTTAATTTTTAATCCAAGCCAACTTACAAGGGAAATACAATAGACCCTGTACGGAGGTGTACGATGTTTAAGAAAATGAGTACAGTGGACTGTAAATAATATAACATAAATTTAATAGCGAGGCATTGGTTGCCATAGTAAACTCCGCTTGTTGCAGGAGCTCCGTGCTAGACAGATACAAAGTTCGTCCTGATGCATTCTTGCAGCTAGAGGGCGTACATAGACAAATGGGTGGAGACGTTACGACAAACTTTACGTAACAGACCCTGCAGTGCGAATGTCGAAAATGAACGACGAGGGTGAGAATGTCGACGAAGAGAACATAGAAGAGTGGCTGGAATGCGACGCAAGTGAGTCGGGGTTTGAACGACTGACTGACATAGAGATAACAAACAAAGCAATGGGAGTGAACGAGAATGAAGACCAAAATAAAATTGAAGACGAGGCGCCTACGCGGAGGACACACGAAACTGCTTTGCAGCATGTATTGCTTCAATATTTAGAGTAACAAGACGACGATGCAGATCTGACAGAAAAAATCATGTTAAGGAAAGTACAATTTAGAATAAAGAAAGGGGGTTTTCAAAGCAAGAAACAAAAACGAGTGACTGATTTTTTTAAAAAGGTGTAACTGAACAATTTTTGTACATACAGTATGTATGTATTGTTTTTGTTTACCGTTCTTTATATTAGTGATTTAGACATAGAGCAAATGTGTCTGCTGTACTTGTAAACTTGTAAAATACTGTACATATGTAAGTATTTTACAAGTTTTATTATGTTTTTGTACAATAAAACATAGTTTCTATGTTGAAATTTTTTTTTTCGTGTTTGCAACTCATTTTTAGACATTTTCGGGTTATCCGCGGTGCCCTTGACACCCAATTCCGCGGATAATCGGGGCTCTACTGTATATATATATATATATATACCGGGTGGCCATAATTAAACTGACAGTGCTCACAGTGTTCTGTAGCGCGATCTATTTGCGAGAATGACGCCACATTTTGTAGGAAGATTAAACAAGACGGGGGACGAAGGATTCCGCGAAAAAATAAATTAGTTCCAAAAGTCACCGCAAGGGGAATATTTGGCGCTGTGTAATAGAAAATAGAGTGTTAACAAATGCAAATTAATACGGAATAAAATTACCTTTTATTATGCACATTTTCTTATTTAGTTCAAGTGCAATATGGCAACACTTTTAAAAAAGCGTAAAATCTACATAAACACCGATAAAGTCTCGTGATCTGCAATATTACGTACGCTGAGCAGAAGAAGTTCTTTATTCAAATTTCACGTTACATCCATTGGCACAGTGCCAGCTGCTTGGGTTTTAAAAGGCAATGTGTTACGTTTCGAATCAATCGGATTGAAAGTTTATGTGCAATGTCTCCTTCTTTAGTCGAGCGTGCGTTACTGGTCAAATTCTTTTACCTCAACCAGTGCAACGCGTCAGCCGCTCTTCGTGCTTTTAGAACGCACAAAAAAAATGCGTAAAGGTAACGGTCCTGTGTCAGTTAATGGGCTAAAAGCAATGGTTGCGACGTTTGAGAAAACAGGTTCTCTGAAGGTTCAGTCAGGCAGAGGACGAAAACCTGTACCACAGGATACAATCGAAGCAGTTGCCACGGCGATTGTCGACAGACAATATTGCTGCCACCTCTAGCGCTCGTGGATTAGCTCGGAATATGGATATGCCTTACAGTACGGTATGGAAAATCTTACGAAAGATTATCAACTTCTATCCGTACAAGATCAGCCGTGTACAGGAGTTACTGTACCCCGACCATGATAAGCGATTGACTTTTGCTCTCACCTTTCTTGCCAGAATGGAGGTGGATGATGCTTGGCCGTGGAAAATCTTATGGGGAGACGAGGCCCACTTTTACCTGCATGGAACTGTGAATACCCAGAACTGCCGAATTTGGGATGACAAATCACCACATGCAGTCACAGAAATTCCCTTACATTCACCAAAGGTAACTGTTTGGTGTGGGTTCACAGCGGAATTTATCGTAGGTCCATTCTTCTATGAGAACATTACCCCGACAGAACCGGAAACCTGTTCTGTTACCGGAGAGAAATATCGCCACATGTTGAACAGCTTTGTCATTCCGGCACTTCAGCAAAGACAATGCCTGGGGGAAATCATTTTCATGCAAGATGGAGCCCCTCCACACGTTGCTGTACAGGTGCAACAGCTGCTACGACAGAAATTCACAACAGAAAGAGTCATTAGCCGCTACTTTCCAACTGCATGGCCACCTCGGTCGCCTGATCTTACCCCATGCGACTTCTGGCTATGGGGTTACCTTAAGTCCAAGGTCTATCAAGGAGTGGTCCAGGACCTGGCTACGTTGAAGGATAACATATCACGGACTGTAGGGGAGATTCCTGCAGACATGTTACTTTCTGCTGTTGTGCATACTGTGCACAGAATGCAATATGTGGTCCACAACAACGGCAGCCACATTGAACCTCATTTGAATGCAAAATAAAAGGTAATTTCCGTCTTGATTTGCATTTGTTAACACTCTATTTTCTATTACACAGCGCCAAATATTCCCCTAGCGGTGACTTTTGGAACTAATTTATTTTTTCGAGGAATCCTTCGTCCCCCGTCTTGTTTAAGCTTCCTACAAAATGTGGCGTCATTCTCGCAAATAGATCGCGCTACAGAACACTGTGAGCACTGTCAGTTTAATTATGGCCACCCGGTATATATATACACTGGTTATCAAAAATTTAGGAAACGTCACAAAAATAGCGATAACTCAAAATGTTACGCGTAGAATTTAATGAAACTTTTGCACATTATTCAACACATAGGTAGGTATAAAATAGCATAAAAAGAAATCGCCAGACAGTTATGGTGTTATGGAAACTAGTATATGTATACAATGAACAAATCGGATGTGTCAGTTTGGTATAGGAAAAGAATATTCAATATGGCGTAGGATCTCCCCGAGAAGCAATACAGCACATACAGCGATGTGTCATGCTGTCAATTATGCGGTATACGAGTTCGCAAGTTAGAAACATTGCAGTAGGAAGTGAGAGCCGTTGCTCTTGCAAAGCAGTTGAAAGCGTGGCTAGGGTCAAAGGAGGAGGATTGAGAGCAGCTATATGTCGTTCTAAAGCGTCCCAAGCATGCTCGATAGGATTCAGGTCCGGTGACCCAGCTGGCCACTCCATGCGCTGAATTGTTTTCTGCTCAAGTTAAGCATCCACGGTGCTTGCCCTGTGCGGTGTCGCGTTATCGTCCTGTAGCACGAAAACATCACCTGTTGCTCCGGCGTAAGGACAAACTGACGAATACGGACGAGCACCGTCTGCATGAAATTGGGTAAGGGGGAAGCATACCTATTCGCTTATGAGATAAATCGAATCTCCCAAGAGCGTATATATATATATATATATATATATATATATATATATATATATATATATATATATATATATATATATATATATATATATATATATATACATACATATATATACATATATATATATATATACATATATATACATATATACATATATATATATAATATATATATATATATATATATATATATATATATATATATATATATATATATATATATATATATATATATATATATATATATACATACATATATATACATATATATATATATATATACATATATATACATATATACATATATATATATATATATATATATATATATATATATATATATATATATATATATATATATATATGAAACAATAACATTTCAATTTCATTAACTAAAACGCCTATTCGAAATTCTTTCCTTTTATCGCAATAAAGTATCGTCTCTTAATCCAAAGTTTGTTCGAGAGATAACCCAAAGTAATCGATTATATTTCCCCCTAATCCACGTGTAGAGAGAAAATGCTTCTAAAAGAGGGTGTGCAACACTTCCTTTCGAATGTTCCAGGACATTCGAAAGCATCACACCATATGAAGTGCGAGGTCAGATGTTTACTACTCGCCAATTAAAAGTTTAGCGCACCTGTACTTTCGCGTGGGTTGAGCATCTCTCTTCGCCTTTTGCCTGTCTGATTTTCGTCCTAGATAGCCGCAATAATTTGCGCTGCGAACTTTTGTTCATTATGTACGGTTCCGGTAGGATCCGGACTACATAGCTGTAAAATTGTGATGTTGAAACAGCAACTATGTGTATCCGGTGTAAAGAAACGTATGATGTTCCTCGGAAGTTCCAAGAAATAAAATATTCGTCGAGATGAAAGCGCCATTTCCTTAGCCTGGATTAGCGTTGCGTTGATTCCCCAAAACTACCTCAGAGAAGTTGGTTTGAGCACCTGCTGTCTATTTTCCTCTACATGTGCCTTCCTCCGTTGTGTCATGACGACAGGACTGACTGGAATATCACGAGATCATCATTACTCCGAAAAAGATACTATATATATATATATATATATATATAATATCAGTTAATTTTTACTATTGAACAGAAGAATTCCCAACGTTATAGTTATTTTTTAAAGTAATTTTGGAACCCAGAAATTTTTTTTCTTTTCCTAAATTTCACTGATCTTCTATAGAAGATATTACCACGTTCGATTCTGGCAAAACTGACACAATTTTAATCCTACGGTTTCGGGATTTTAATCTTTACTCTTCTTCCAATGCTAAAGACTGATCAACGGTCTCGTTTCAGACTGCAAGAGCAAAATGAACCGCTAACTCTAACAGCGAGACTGATGATGATGAACAAATCTGGACGTCGTCGATTCGCAGTCGAGGCAACAGTTCTTTGCTCGACCCGAGCGTAGATCCTGTTCTCGGTATTGCTATCAACCAAGTCGACCCAAATGAAACACTCGTGGGGACCGCCTGGGAAGATGATGGGTAAGAACTTGACACCGTTTTCTGTAGTGTCCTTGAACTGTAAATTTGCTCGTCTGTAATTCATTGCGGCGAAAATGGCACGCGACATCGCCCTATTCGCGAGTATATATGGTAACCCTGAAATGTGCCGAGGGCAGAATAAAATATTAGCTACGTTAAACCTACCGTGCAGGGAGTTGCCACTTGCATAGCGTAACATAATCATCAAGACCAACAATATCATAATGTGCGGTAGACATCAGTAAATAAAAGCTTCGTAGAAGGTAAGCTACGAAAAAATTTAAATTTTTAAAAACTATGCGGTCTTTATTTAAAAGTTTACCTTCATAGCCAAAAAGAAAAAAAAACAGAAGTCACCACATTCGCCCAGAAATCTCCCTAAACAACAAACTGTATATATATATATATATATATATATATATATATATATATATATATATATATATATATATATATATATATATATGCATATATATATATATATATATATATATGTATATGCATATATATATATATATATATATATATATATATATATATATATATATATATATATATATACACAGTGTGTGATCGGTTAACGAACAGTTCGGACTGCGAACAATTCGGATAACGAACACTTTCACGAAAGATTTTTGTGTTCGGACAACGAACATATGTTCGGATAACGAACTAAAACGAATTCTGCCGAACACCTCTGTGACAAAAGGTCGAGAAAAGTTTCTTTTAGACCAAGATCAACCAAGGGTTGGTTCAAGGGTTGGTTCACTGAGTTTATCTAATAATTCTAATCAAGAGGTCTACAAACGACACAATTTTAGTTATAAACATTTATTTTACATGTATGTATAACCCTTAAAGGGGGTCTACAAACTGCCACTAATCTAAGAGCCATGCTTACATGACGAAGTTCCATCTAGTCGAATTCTAAAAACGGTGGGGCGCTGCTCGCTACGTCATACATTTCGTCACAACCTCTCGTCAGAGCTCGGAGCACTCTGACACGGTCGCATACTGCGTAGTTTGCGTCGAGACTTTGTGAATTGTACACGTAACCTTTATGTACGCTACTTGGTTTTTGCCCTTCTGAATTTTTGAAGTCCTTATAAAAAAATAAATTAAAGTAAAAATAAAAATATTAGAAAATCTGGCAATATTATGAGGCCTAAAAAAAGTGGAGTGTCAAGAACTGTGCTCACCATAGAAACCAAGCAAGAGATTATAGCCAATGTAGAGAGTGGGCAGAAGATATCTGATGTTGCTAGGCAATATGGCTTGAACAGGTCTAGAGTAGACACAATCTTAGCTAAGAAAAATATCATCAAGAAGACTCAAGCAGCTAAAGGAGTAACGAAAATGACATCTGAGAAGCAAATAAGTGCTATCCATGAAAAAAATGGAGAGGTTGCTTTTAGTTTGGATAAACGAAAGGGAAATGAAAAGAGATGTAACTAGTACGGCCATCATTCAAGAGAAGGCTAGAGAAATTTTTGAGAAGTTGAAGGAACAAACTCCAGGTTCGTCATCCTACAAGTTAGAATTCAAGGCTACCACTGGCTGGTTTGCAAAGTTTAAAAGGAGATCTGGCATTAATCATGTGGTGATGCATGGTGAGTCTGCTAGTGCAGATAAAGAAGAAGCTGAAAAGTTCTGTCTCAAATTTCAAGAATTCATTGAAAAAGAAGGGTATTGTCCACAACAAATTTTCAATTGTGATGAAACAGGTATGTTTTGGAAGCGCATGCCCAACCGTACCTACATCACAAAAGATGAGAAAAGTTTTCCTGGGCATAAATCCATGAAAGACCGATTGACGTTACTTTTGGGAGCTAACGCTATTGGTGATATGAAGCTTAAACCACTTCTCGTTTATTACTCTGAGAATCCTAGAGCATTAAAAAAATTTCCATAATCAAGAATAGACTGCCAGTGATGTGCAGATCAAATCAGAGGGCATGGGTCCCGCAGGTTCTTTTCAAAGAATGGCTGTTTGAAGTTTGTGCTCCTAGCATCAAGGACTATCTTGACACCAATGACTTGCCATTGAAAGCACTGCTACTATTGGACAATGCACCAGGACACCTAAAGGACCTTGAAGATAATTTACTGATAGACATTCCCTGGCTGACAGTTCAGTTTCTACCTCCGAATACGACTTCGATGATTCAGCCAATGGATCAGGAAGTTATTGCGGGTTTGAAGAAATTGTAGACTCGCGCGCTGTTTCCTCGGTGTTTCGAAGCATGCCAATTATCTTCAACAATAACATTAAAAACATTTTGGAAAGAAAAATTTGATATTCTTGAAGCTATCCGACTCATTCAAAAGGCGTGGTCAGAACTCACTCAACGACAGTTGATTTCTGCTTGGCGAAAACTGTGTCCATCTTGTGTTCAGGGGGACGGAGATAATGCCCCTGAAATTATGAATGAAATTGGGACAATTGCTTAAGATCTGGAATTGGAGGTGAACGAGGATGACATTAAAGAGCTCATAATGGAACATGAAGATGAGCTAACAACACAAGAACTCCAAGAAAACTTGAATGAAGAACACCAGAGAAATGTATCTCCTTCTGAAAAAGAAGACGAAAGAGGGCCAATGACGACATCTGCTATTAAAGATCTTTTATAAAAGTAGGAGGATGTCAGAGCAACGGTCTTAGAATGGCACCCAGTACAAGCCGCTGTCAATAGGGTTGGGGATCTCTACAACGACAATGCTATTAATCACTTCCCGAAAATTCTGAAGAAGAGAGAAAAGCAATCGACATTGGTCATGTTCTTTAACGAACCCTTAACAAAAAAAAAATGATTGATTAATGTGCAAGACTGTATTATTTTGGTAAAAAATAAACTTACAAAGAAATTATAAATATATATATATATCTTTTAATTTAATTTTTAGGGCCTCCAGGAGGAATTAATCGAAGTCCCATAAAAATCTATGGTAAATCGATGATCGGCAATCGAACATAGTCATGGAACTAATTATGTTCATAAACCGATCACCCACTATATGTATGTATATATATATATATATATATATATATATATATATATATATATATATATATATATATATATATATATAAATATATATATATATATAAATATATATATATATATATATATACTAAACTTACGGCGCAACAGTCCGATGTGGACCAGAGCCTGCGGTACCCATCTCCGCTTTCTTGACCATGGGCTTGGGGTGCCATACAGCATATGTCTCAGTCAGGTGGTCAACCTGATGTGGGACCCCCCAGAGTCTAGTTCCTGCATTTTTGGTCCTCATTTTATCTACCCACTCAAAGGATTAAAGGCTGAGTCGACCTTGCCCAGTTGCAGAGTCGAACCCTGGACCTGTGGGATGGCAGTTTGACGCTTTTGGCCACTACGCCACCGGGCTTCGTATATATATATATATATATATATGTGGGGTTTTGGGGGGAATAATCACAAACAGTATTAACATTTGTAACATTTATTTAAAGAGGGATTTATTTACAGGGGGAACTAACGTCTAAAAGGGGGAAAAACAAGCAACGCGGCACACACACGTGCACGCTCGTCCGAAGCAAAACATCGTCTATCTCTTCTGTTCTTCGAGGCGCCCGGTAGGTGGCGCTCGCCGGGGTTTACAGGGGCGCACTCCATATGAGAGTGGCATGCATGGGGCTGTATGGATGGCATCCCACATCGGCCATCCGACAAAAAGCATCTGCCCCCAGATGCTGGTAGGGGCACAAACAAATACAGGTGACAATTTATTATGACGAAATGAAAAAAAGGTATAAAAGTTATAAGAAATGCACATAGGTTATAATACTAGCAAAATGAGCTGGAAAAGAAAATGAAAAATATAACACTAATTGTAGTAACATCTAAACAGCAAAACAATCCTGGCTAATGAAGATTCCTGAAAAAAAGGAAAATAATGAAAATATAGTTCAAAAATCAAAGTATGTTATGTAAAGTTATGAGTCCACAGTTTCATGAACTCGATGCATGTACTGGTATGCATGGGTCCGTCGAAATGTCCACACTTTTGAACATCATAGGTGTCGTTGGGCTTAAGTTTGATGATCTTGTAGGGTTCGAGGAACTTTGGATGGAGTTTTAAACGAGGTCCGAATTGGGTGCGTTTTATGGCGACAAGATCGTGCAACTTGAACTTCGGAGGTAACTTTCGTCGTAGATTGTAGGTTTTACGGTTTTCGTCTTGCACTCTTAAAATCTGTTGTTTGGCGTCGTGCGGAGGTCGTCGCGTGAATTTATAAACTCAGTTTGTATTTC
This sequence comes from Dolomedes plantarius, assembly GCA_907164885.2. NCBI lineage: Eukaryota > Metazoa > Arthropoda > Arachnida > Araneae > Dolomedidae > Dolomedes > Dolomedes plantarius. The sequence goes on along the minus strand of OU015499.1, from coordinate 136,726,065 downwards.
GGCATTCAACAGGTCTGTGATTTGGAGATTGTTGCGGACACGCATTTTTGTACCGAAAAGCAGTTCAAAAGGAGTCGTCTTAATGCTGCTTTGGAAAGTTGAGTTAATAATTTGCTGAACATGATTTGTATGGAGTGGGGTGTCCTCTTTTGGTAAAGGGTGTAGGAGTCCTTCTTGTTTACCACACTTGCGGTTCGTCAAGATGCATGGAATACAGTTGGCAATACACCTGGCAATTTTATCTTTTAAATTAGGTATGTAAAACTGTTGTTTGAGTTGCTCCTCAATTTTCTTAGTAGCAAAATGTCCATTCTCATGTGCGTCTCTAATAATACCGTCTTGCATTGAGTCTGGAACGACTAGAACTTCGTAATCGTCAACCAACTTGTAGAGAACATTTGCTTTGATAAAATAATCGTGATATTGTTTAGTTTTAAGAATTTCTTTAATTGCTTGAATGTTAGGGTCGTGTGACTGAGCATTTTGTATTTCGAAAGTCAGTGAATCGGCGGTAATGAGCATCGTCGGATAGCGGCTTAGCGCATCAACATGAGCCATCTTCGCTCCAGTTCGATGTTGAATTGTATAATTGTAATCTTCTAATAATAGTGCCCATCGAGCAATTTTAGCACTGAGATCGCGCTTGCTCATAGTGAGTTTGAAGGCGTTATAGTCTGTTACTATTGTAAATTGTTGACCAAGTAGATACATTCTAAATTTTTGTAATCCATGAATTACGGCTAACATCTCGAGTTCATAACTTGAATAATTTTTCTCAGCGTCGGATGTAGATTTGCTTGCAAAATATACAGGGTGAAAACAGTTATCATTAGTGGATTTCTGAAGAAGAATGCATCCAAAACCATGGATAGAAGCGTCAGTATGCAATTCAGTTTCGCTTTTCTGATTATAAATATTAAGAACGGGTTTATTAGCCAAACATTGCTTCAATTGATAAAAAGCATTTTTCTCGTTTACACCAAAATGGAAAATAGTAGATTTTTTTAGAAGGTTAGATAGAGGATTAGCGATAACTGAAAAATTTTGAATAAATTTACGGAAATAACCAGCCAAACCAAGGAAACATTGGATGTCTTTTTGATTTTTTGGTTCCGGATAATTTAGAACGGCGGCTGTTTTAAAAAGGGAGGGAAATAACTGTCCGTTTTGAATAATATGGCCAAGGAACTCAATTTGTGTATGAAGGAATTTACATTTTCGAAAGTTTATCTCAAGACCGTAGTCAGAAGCGACAGAAAAGACTGATTTTATTTTTTCAATATTTTCCTCTTCATCTTTAGCAGGAATGATTAAGTCATCCATATACAACAATATCTGACCTGATAAAATGAAATCTTTAAAGACTGTATTAACAAATCGCTGAAATACGGAAGGTGATGTACAAAGACCAAAAGGAACTTTAAGAAACTGAAACTGACCTGAATGTGTCACGAAAGAAGTATAACGTCGACTGTCTTTATGAACATTAACATGGAAAAATCCATTTTTAAGGTCTAGAGTACTGAAAACACGAGCATTCTGAAGTTTATCGAGTAAGTCGTCAATGAGAGGTAAAGGGTATCGATCTTTAACTATATGTTTATTTAATTGTCTATAGTCGATGCTAAGTCGTGGGGTTCCGTCTTTCTTTTTAACAAGAACAACCTGACTCGAGTAGTCTGATGAACAGGGTTCTATTATGCCGTCCTGAATCCAAGTATTAACTTGTTTATCTACAATATCTCTCTCAGTAAATGGTAAACGTCGTGGTCTGTAGCAGATGGGAGTCGAAGTATCAACTTGTATATGCATTTCAATATTAGTAGTTTTGATTTTATGGGGTTTATAATTGGTCACGAGGTGTTGAATGGTATTTCTCTGTTGTTTAGTAGCACTAGGGCCTATATCAGGGCTAGAATCATCTATTACCAATATATTACTAATAAGAGTAACGTCTTCGTCTATAGCGTCAAAATCTAAAGGTTTATGAATCGAAAGTCCGTCTTTAGTGATAGTGAATTCAGCCTGTGCAAGTACATTCATACCAATTATCAAATCTACTGGCATAGTATTATCGTCAACAACACAAATATCAGCGGTAAACAATTGACCATCAATAACAATTTGGGATTTGAAAGAACCAAGCGGCTTAATTTTTCCATTACCAAAAGCCGTAAGCAATGTACTAGAGTTGTTAAGAACAGGAGATCCAATTTTAGTATATGCTCGCTTTAACATAATCGTAGCCATCGAACCTGTGTCGATTAACGCGTTGAAAGAGACATGGTTAAGTGTAACATCCTTGTACATTAAATTTGTAAGAGATTCATTTGGTTTTAACTTTCGATTTCGCAACTGTCGATGTAACTCAGCGCTCGTAATTTTCGAGCCAAACTCCTCAATTAAAGCTTCTTTTAAAGAACTGAAAGTGTTTAGATTACGTTGGCTTTGAATAAATAATTTAGCGGATCCAGAAAGATTAGTTTTGACAAAAATCACTTTATGCTGATCTGTTAATTCTGGTAAAAGAGATAAATTATCCTCTACGTTGCGCAAAAAGCTTTGAATAGTATACGCATTGCTACCAGTAAATTTTCGCATAGAACAGGAAACATCTCTCAAAACAAGCCATAAATTAGAATAAGGAACGGAAGTGTCAATTTCGGATTGTTGTTTAGGCGAAAAAGAATTTGTATAAGCGTTTTCGACTGTAGCGATAGCAGCTGGCGTCTGCGCGAAAGAACTTGGCGCCAATTCGTCATTCTCATCAAAGTCAATTATCGGTTGAAAAGAAGTTAAATTCGAAAGTGCGTCAAAAATGGAATCACATAGTTTGTCTTTAGAACCATCGGAATCAATATGCAAAATATTAGCAACACAGATAAAATCATTTAATGAATATGTTTTAAGGATGGATTTCTTTCGCGAATTCAAATCGAAAGTTACAGGGAAATTCTGAAAACTGCGTAATTTAGATCGGAATGAGCGATCAAATGTATCATCGAAACAAATCGAAAACAATAATTTAATACTTTTAGTTGGTGCACAGCTGAGTGCTTGTGCGATTGGCACAATATCGTTTAGTGAAACTGAACACATATTGACACAACAAAAAAAAATGGTACTCACTGAATGAAGACTTCTAAACAGAATAATCCAACAATTTGTATATCTCACTCAACTCAGTCCTCGGCACGTCATGAAAAATTGATAAGTAATCCGTGGAAAAGTCACATCAGCAAAATACTTCGTTCAAACCGTCTCGAATTATACGTCTGAGGTAAAGTCGGTAAATATCAGCTGTAAACGTCTTTGAAACTATCACGTCAAATGGAGAGTTGATACGGCAGGCATGGGTGATCTAGGGGATTAAAGGGTAAAAGGAGGCCAGAGCCCCCATCTGTGGGGTTTTGGGGGGAATAATCACAAACAGTGTTAACATTTGTAACATTTATTTAAAGAGGGAATTCTTTACAGGGGGAACTAACGTCTAAAAGGGGGAAAAACAAGCAACGCGGCACACACACGTGCACGCTCGTCCGAAGCAAAACATCGTCTATCTCTTCTGTTCTTCGCGGCGCCCGCTAGGTGGCGCTCGGGGTTTACAGGGGCGCACTCCATATGAGAGTGGCATGCATGGGGCTGTATGGATGGCATCCCACACATATATATATATATATATATATATATATATATATATATATATATGCGTGTGTGTGTGTGTGTGTGTTTGTTTATGTATAAATGTATATATATATATTTATATATATACATATATATGTTTTTATCAATGGATTTCAGCCATTGTTAGTCATGTTTCATCAAGGTTCAGATGAATTCATTTCAAATTTCATAGCTGCCACGAACTGTCGGAAAATGAAATCTTTTATTGACGTCAAAACTGCTCAATTTTTAGGGAAAAAAATGGCGTTAGGAAACTTAAAACATCTCAGTATTTATTATAGTTCGCAAATGGACGGAAAATGCTATAAAGGCATTTTTGAGCTAAGACGCGTAACTTGTTCAAATAATGAGGAATAGATTACATCCAAGTAATGTCACATTACGTTCCATCATTTCCATGGCCAGAAAATTTTCAAACTTCATTAATAGATATTTAAAATGCGTATTTTAAACTATGAATCATATATATATATATATATATACAGTCGATCCTCCATATATCGAAGTAGCAAAATGTCGGAAAAAAATTCGATATATAGAAATTTCGATGTATAGAATTGATCTTAGTTTTATCATAATTCTCCTAAAACATTAAAATTAAAGCTAATTTTCGTATACGTAACTCCATTTCCAATTTATATGCGAATCACATTAAATGAAAGTTAATGACTAAAAAATGAATTAATGTGAAAGATTTATTGACTACTATATACCTTTAAAAAAAGCAATAATCCAGACAGTCGTTACAGTGATCACAGTTACATTCGTTTAAAAAAAACTACGAATATCTTGCTGAACATGAAAATTGAAAGATTTTATTCTAAAGTGGAATAAAATTTCCCAATATGTCGTGAAAAAAATTTCGATATATAGAGATTTTTTCGATGTATAGAAACAGTTTTTCTATGTAATGAACATGGAGATTTACTAAGAGTTCGATATATAGAAAATTTCGATATAGGGAAGTTCGATATATGGAAGTTCGACTGTATATTATATATATATACACTGCTGGCCACTGTAAATGTATCTCCCTGTAAATATCAATGATTAATTTCACTCCTATTTAGGATTTTAAATGATTTCTTTTTTATAATTGTATACATTTTTACTAAATAGTTTTTAGAAATCTGAATATTGATATAAAACTTTATACAACAAAACTGGAATGGAATAATGTGTCTTAAGCAGTTTGCCTTGTTCCTCAGTCTGTAATACACTGCTGGCCACTGCAAATGCAACACCCTGAAGGAAACATGCAAATAACATGAAATTTACAACATGCATTAGCGGAGGTGAGATATGCAAATGATTAGAATTTCAGCGCAGACGCACATCACGCGCGCCTGTGGCGCCACTTCAAAGCGCTATTTAAGGCTTGGAGATTTCGACGATTTCAAGTTCGGCAATTGTGTTTTTCTTGTGGTTTTTTCAAAAAAACGATCAATTATGCCTCGTCGAAAACAGCGATCATCTTTTGATCAAGTATCCGAGTTCGACAGAGGAAGGATAGTGGCCTACCGAGATTGTGGATTATCTTTCAGGGAAATCGGTAGTCCTGTTGGACGAAAACAAACAACTGTAATGCGGATATGTGATCGTTGGATGCAGGAGGGTACGACGGACCGGCGTGTTCGATCGCATCCACCTCAGCGCACCACTTCACGTGATGACAGGCAAATTGTGCGCATGGCAGTGACGGATCGCTCAATCACATCACGAACCATAGCACAGCACATGCAGTCTGTAACGCATCATCCAGTGTCTGCGCGTACCATTCGACGCCGTTTACAGCAGAGTGGTCTGTCCGCAAGACGTCCACCGCTTTGTCTACCCTTGACGCAGAACCACAGACGTCTCCGCCGCCAATGGTGCGATGACAGAAGGATGTGGACGGCAGAATGGAATGAAATTGTCTTTACTGACGAGTCACGCTTCTGTCTGCAACACCACGATGGTCGCATTCGAGTCTGGAGACACCGTGAAGAGAGGATGCTGAACAGCTGCGTTATGCACCGCCACACTGGTCCTACACCGGGTATTATTGTATGGGGCGGTATTGGATATCACTCTCGTACACCTCTAGTACGCATTGCCGGTACTTTAAACAGCCAGCGCTACATCTCCGAGGTGTTGGAGCCAGTTGTCCTTCCTTGCCTTCAGGGCTTGCCCGCAGCCATATTTCAACAGGATAATGCGCGACCACACGTGGCACGCATTGTCCAACGGTTCTTCGTCAATCGTCAGATTGAATTGCTTCCCTGGCCGCCTCGCTCTCCGGATCTTTCGCCGATAGAAAACATGTGGTCCATGGTTGCTGTACGATTGACCCAGATTCCATCCCCAGCTGCCACAGCAGATCAACTTTAGCAACGTGTGGAAGCTGCTTGGTCTGCTGTACCCCAAGAACTCATCCAAAGTCTCTTTAAATGAATGCCGAGGCGTGTGGTAGCGGTGATCTCCAACAATGGCGGCTACTCTGGCTACTGATTTTGGCAGGAACCACACTTCACAGAAGTCTATAAATTTAATCATTTGATACTTGGTCAACATGTTATCTACAAAATAAATTTTGTTGTGATATCTCTTGTCTAGAGGCAAGGTTACAGCAAATATGGAACGAAATGTCTCAAGACATCGTACAGAACTTGTATGACTCAATGCCCGATCGTATCGCATCGTGCATTCGCGCTAGAGGGGGTCCAACGGAGTATTAACTCCTCCGTTCTTTTGCCTTTTTCTCTGAAATAAATTATCCCTTTTCTTTGATTTTCTTATCATTTACTTGTATCAAAGTAGTCATTACGTATGTAAAATTTCGTTTCATTTTGACGACTCCTTCTTGGTGCGCTAATTTTTTTTGTCCATGAGTGTATATGCATATATACAGTGGAATTTCGATCTATCGTTTTTCAAGGGACCGATTGAAATGAACGATAATTGCGGAAAAAGGATACATGCGGAAACATAACAAAGCAATATGATCATTGGGACTGGATAAAATGAACGACACATGCAGAAAAACGATGGATCCGAAAACGATCGATCGAGATTCCACTGTATATATATATATATATATATATATATATATATATATATATATATATATATATATATATATATATTACATCAATTGTATACATTGATCGTCGCATTTATTATAAATATATATATTTATTTTTTTTGGCATTAATTACATACATTGACCGTTGTATTTAATTTGAATGTACTCCGTAGCGAAGCGCGGATTTTCAGCCAGTATTTATATACATATATATATATATATATATATATATATATATATATATATATATATATATATATATATATACACTCAAGAGCCAAAACATTATGACCACCCCTACATTTTGCAATGAATTCGCCTGGATGACGTGGAAGGCACGTGATCAGGGGGAAGTGGCATTTAACTGCTGCTGGAGAGTCTGAAGAATCATTCTTTCACTTACTTCTGTGTGTGATGGAAAGGCTGCGGATCTAAGCGACTTTGATAGAGGGCAGATTGTAATGGCTCGAAGGCTCGGAACAAGTATTTCCGAAACTGCACGACTCGTGGGTTGTTCGCGACCTACTTAGTACTTATGCAAAGTGGATGAATGACGGTGAAACCAGCAGTAGACGACATGGTGTTGGACGTCCACACGCTATCAAAGAAAAAGGTCGTCGGAGACTGTTTCGCATGGTGAAGCAAAACCGGAGCCAGACAGTGGCTCAGCTGACAGCCCAATACAATGCAGGGCCAAGTAAAATAGTATCGCAGCACACTGTTCGGCGGACACTGTTGGATATGGGGCTACGCAGCAAACGTCCCACTCGTGTGCCTTTGCTGACCAAGCGTCATCGCCAACTGCGCCTGCGCTGGGCCCGGGAACATCGCGACTGGTCCATGGATCAGTGGGAGAGAGTTGCCTGGTCAGATGAATCACGGTTTGTCATTCATCACGCCGATGGCCGTGTCAGGATACGCCGTCTTCCAGGCGAACTATTGCTCCCTCAGTGTACAGTAGGTCATACACAGGCCGGTGGTGGCGGTATTATGCTTTGGGGGATGTTCTCTTGGGCGTCTCTGGGATCCGTGGTTGTGGTAGAGCAGACCATGAATGCTACAGGGTATCTGAACATCATTGCGGACCAGTTGCACCCTTACATGGCCTCTGTTTTTCCAGCTGGAAATGGAATGTTTCAACAGGAAAACGCCCCGTGTCACAAGGCTAAAATTGTGTTGGAGTGGTTCCAGGAACATGATGCTGAATTCCAGTTAATGTCCTGGCCGCCTAACTCACCGGATCTCAATCCGATAGAACCCATTTGGGATGTCATGGGACGGCAGCTCAGAGTTCAAAGACCACCAATTCGCAATATCTCTGATTTGCGTGACCGTTGCTTAAACATCTGGTACAATCTGTCTCCGGCCATCTACCAAGGACTTGTGGCATCCATGCCAAGGTGGGTTGAAGCTGTGTTGCGTGCCAAAGGTGGGCCAACTCGTTATTGACAGGTGGTCATAATGTTTTGGCTCTTGAGTGTATATATACATATATATATATATACTAGCTTTATATACCCGGCGTTGCACGGGTGAACCCTTAATAAAGCTTACGTGTATGATATGTATATTTGTATTCTATGGCAATCTATACCCCTCTCCACTGGTCATCATCCCATCAGCATATTATAATAACAACCCCCCCCCCATGCTAATGACAGCATTAAAATGTTTCTTTCAATTTTGATAACCCACTGGATCCCGGCCTTTCGAGGAGTTTGAGGGCTTCCCCGTAAACCCTTGTGAAAATCGCCGGTTTCATAAACAAAGAATTACCTGACGTTGCCCAGGATAATAAAAATGAATGGAGTTAACCTGAGCTCTAGATGTATATGTACTAACAACCGAAATATATACAATTCACACACACACACACCTTTCCACACTTCATTTAATTAACGTTGATCTCTCTCTTTTCTCCTACCACCAATTTGGTGTTCAAAATGGTGATATATAGGAAATATAAATTATTGGATTGTTTCTAGCAATTTTTTAAAAATCTAAAGCGAATGTCGAAAAATCGTGACATTGATCGTGTTTGTTACATTTAATCGTGTTTCTTGCATTTTAAATCAAGAATCTTATGGATATCTGTTTCCTTCTTTGAGATATGACGGAATATGTAAAAAACTCGTAAAAACACGTTTAGCCCCCCCTAACCCCCTTGGGGGCCGAATTTTGAAAAATCCTTAAATTGGTTTTTAGGTATTCATATTCCTTACATTTTAAAACAAGAATCTTAAGGATATCTGTTTCTTTCTTTGAGATATGAGGTAATATGTAAAAAATACGTTTTGCCCCCTCCCCCCCCCCATGGAGCCGAATTTTGAAAATCCTGAAATTGGTTTTAATGTATTCGTGTTCCTTACATTTTAAAGCAAGAATCTTATGGATATCTGTTTCTTTCTTTGAAATATGAGGTAATATGTAAAAAATACGTTTTGCCCCCTCCCCCCCCTCCCCATGGAGCCGAATTTTGAAAATCCTAAAATTGGTTTTAATGTATTCGTGTTCCTTACATTTTAAAGCAAGAATCTTATGGATATCTGTTTCTTTGAGATATGATGGAATACGTGAAAAACACGTTAAGCCCCCCTCCCCGTCCCCTGGGGCCAAATTTTCAAAAATCCTGAAATTGGATTTAAGGTATTCGTGTTCCTTACATTTAAATTCCAACGGAGTTAATACTCCGTTGGACCCCCTCTAGCGCGAATGCACGATGCGATACGATCGGGCATTGAGTCATACAAGTTCTGCACGATGTCTTGAGACATTTCGTTCCATATTTGCTGTAACCTTGCCTCTAGACAAGAGATATCACAACAAAATTTATTTTGTAGATAACATGTTGACCAAGTATCAAATGATTAAATTTATAGACTTCTGTGAAGTGTGGTTCCTGCCAAAATCAGTAGCCAGAGTAGCCGCCATTGTTGGAGATCACCGCTACCACACGCCTCGGCATTCATTACATTTTTTTTAATTACATTAATTACATTAATTACATTTTTTTTCACGTATTCGTCGAGTGGTATACAAACTTTACTATTAATGGTAAAATTGAAGGAAGTAACGTCTGTAACTGCAGATGTTAATACAGTCGAACCCCGTTATAACGAACTTCAAGAGAACAAAGGTTTTGTTCGCTATATCCGAACCGTTAAGAAAAATGTTAGAGTTCACAAAATGTATAACTCGTTAGTTGCTATATGTATTCAATAATAATGTATTAAAAAATGATAAAATCTGTTAAAAATGATAATTAATGAATTAAATTTACTAAAATCGATTTCATCAATCTGACACAATAGTAATTAAATAAACTAAAAATGAAGACAAATGGAAATAAATTCATTTTACATTGAATTGTTGCTCACTGTTTTGATAAGGAAATAATCGGTAATCTTCTGCTGACGTGATGCCGATTTCAAAAACATTTTATGAATTTCTTTGTCCAATACATCAAATGACTCCAACACTCTTTCTTCCACTGTTTGTGTAGACAAAAACTTATTAATTACACGCATCGCTGCTATAGCATCTGAGATTGTGGGGATTTCGTCATTTATGTGCTCTTCATCAGCATCATATGCAGAATCTTCGATTTCATAATGATTAATTTTTATTTCTTCCACAATAACTTCATCAGTCGGATTTTCACATGTAATGACTTCATCACAGGTTTCGAACAATTGCATGTCACAATCTAAGAAGGTTGAAATTTTGTGCTTTTCTATCCATATCGCGATAGGTAAATCTTCTTCATCTTCTGCTTCAACATTCGATGTATCTTCAACATTCTTAAAAAGTTTTAAAATTTTAAAAAATTCAGTAGTAGACTGAAAAAAGGTTCGTTATAGCCGATTCTTAAGATTTCGGTGGTTCGCAATAAAAGGATAAATTAGCATTAAATACAATAGGAAAACGGCGGGACCAAAATTTTCGTTCGCTATATCCGGGAGTTCGTTATATACCGGGTTCGCTATAACGAGGTTCGACTGTATCAGGAAAGCTAGTGAAATAGGTTTACCAGACGTGAAGTTGATATTTGCAGTACAGAGATTTCGCTCGTTTCTTTCATTTGGTTTCTAGGTCTGTGATTCACATACGTGGAAAGAGAATAGGAGGGCGAGCTATAAAAAGGCATTTAAATTTTTCAATTTTGTCTTCAATTGAGACATTCTCAAAGAAACAATGAAAAGCCTTATCGAACATAACACGGTCTAACAACAACGATGGGATTGTGTTCTTTATATTGAAATAAACTATTTAACTTTGACATTTACAAAAGATTATTTCTTCATGTGTCATAAGGGTTAAATGCAATCATTCATCTTAACAAATTATGTTTCCGTTTAATTTGATTTTGAATGTATATGTACATACATATACAGATGTATATATGTATATAATATTTTGTTTTTCCTTTTGTTTTGAAGACGAAAGAATGCTAGAAGACTGTATAATGTAAAATATATGTAAGAAAATACGAAAAAGAATTATAAAGGAATTTTTAAAAATGTGAAAAAAAATTTAACATATGTTCCTGAAAACGTGAAAAAAAAAATTAATGTTTAAAAATGTACAAAAAAAATTTAATGTGTTTGTGAAAAAGTTTCAAAAAAATAATAAATGTACTTCTAAAAAATACAAAAAAATTAAAATGAGTACCTAAATATTATATGTTTATCTAAATTCAAAAGAATATATAATTTTTTTTAGTATATGTATTATTAAGAAATGAATATTTAAATGTTTTTATATAATTATTAAGAAAATTTTTAAAAAGTGAGTGAAAAATATTTGTTTTAAGTATGTATATCTGTCGAAAAAAATATTTTTGTGAGAACGGTATGTATAATACTTTTGTTTTATGTCTTCAAATGTCTCAGCTAAATGTAAAAAAGAAAATAATGAAAAATATTTGTTTTAAACGTATGTATATGTGTCAAAAAATATTTTGTGAGAACTGTATGTATAATACTTTTGTTTTATGTCTTCAAATGTCTCGGCTAAATGTAAAAAAGAAAATAATGAAAAATATTTGTTTTAAACGTATGTATATGTGTCAAAAAAATATTTTTGTCAGAATTGTATGTATAATATTTTTGTTTTATGTCTTCAAATGTCTCAGCTAAATGTAAAAAGAAAATAATGAAAAATATTTTCTTTAAATGTATGTATATGTGTCAAAAAATATTTTTGTGAGAATTGTATGTATAATATTTTTGCTTTATGTCTTCAAATCTCTCGGCAAAATGTAAAAAGAAAATAATGAAAAATAATTGTTTTAAATGTAGGTATATGTGTCAAAAAAATATTTTTGTGAGAATTGTATGTATAATATTTTTGTTTTTTCTCATTAAATGTCTTGGCTAAATGTAAAAAGAAATTAATGTAAAATTTTTTTTTAAATGTATGTGTCTGTGTCAAAAAAAATATTTTTGTGATAGTTGTATGTGCAATATTTTTGCTTTATACCTTCAAATGTCTCGGCTAAAACTAAAAAGAAAATAATGTAGAATGTGTATATGAAAATGTTTCTCAAAATAGAAAAATCAGAATATTTATCTAGTCATGTAAACAAAATTTTATCTATACGTACGTAAAAGAAAGTATTTTAAAACTGTATGTGTAATCAGATATTTTAAAAATGTGTATGTGATATAACTAAAATTTGGATGCAATTTTTTTTTTATTTTAAATGTATATGTGTAGGAAAAATATAGTGAGAGGTAATGTATATGTTAATGTTCTGTCTTATAACATCAGGAAAAAATTTCTGTGTAATCCTATCAATAGTTTAATATGAGGTTCTCATATCAACGAAAGATTAAAACTTTAGAGTGTACGTATAAAAATAATTTTTGAAATGTGTGTCTTATCTTTATAAATATATTCAAGAACAGTATGTTTAAATAAGGTTATTGTGAAAAAAGTGTTGTGAATAATATTGATATGTTTATGTAAGCTTTAAAAAATAATGTATGTATGTGTCATTGTTAAAATGTTTTTTGAAGTTGTTTGTGTAAAAATATGTATTAATCAAAAAAGAAAAAGAAAAACTTTCAGACTTGAACTTACAATTTTCACTCGCATCCTATCAATCAACTTGCAGAGGTATATGTTATGGTCAGCCAAAAAAAAAAAAAAAAAAAAAAAAAAAAAAAAAAAAAAAAAAAAAGAATAGCATAACCCCCTGATGTGTTTTCATTTTGTGTCTGTGGTTTTTTTCAACATTTTCAATATGAAGACAGTTTTCATGATGTATTCTATGGTATTTTTAGTGTAACTTATCAAAGATTTGAGCAGTATTACCTGAAACATTTTGAAATGCGCTCCGACAGCCGAATGGTAGTGCCTAGGGATTCAAAACCGAGGGGGCTCGATTCAAGACCCGACAAGTGTCATTGTACGCTCTTGTGTCTACACTGAGTATAGACAACTTAAATATGGAGACCGGAATTACCTCCGTGTGGTTTGTACGGGTGAGAGGATGGACCGAATCCACCACATGTGGCCCCATCAGATGCTCGGTTAAAATTGTGGTGGCACCGGGAAAAAATGTCAGCCCCCGATAGTAAATAGAAACATGAGTAAATCATAAACCCCTTTTCTTAAATATATATGTCTTTTAAATAATGGAAATTGTTTTTTGTCATGATGAGCCATGTGTTATTTTTGTATTACACTCATGTGCGTAAATTAAGGATAATTCAGAATCACGAACTCTAAAGTAAATCGAAATCTAAAGTAAAAATTTCACCTGTAGAAATATCACACACATCAAGAATAATATGAAAGTTACAGGAAGCCACCAAATGACGCCGATAGTACGTCACAATGACGAGAGTTTAAGACAGGGGTATCTAAGGAATGGTGGCAAAGAAGTAAAATTGTTCACATGCCTTCTGTAAGCCGCTCAGTGCCATAACCGAATAGTTATGACATAGAGGACGCATGTGGATGATTTTTTTACGTGGTAGAATTATCGGCCGCCTTGAATGTGGGCGTACTCAGATGGAAGCATTCGAGGAACTTGGAATTGCCCAAAGTGTCACCTCTAGGCTTTGGCAACGATTCCAAGATGATGGAAATGTCAGTAGACGTTACAGTACAGGTCGCCCCTGAGTTACAACGCCGAATGAAGACTGGTATTTGGCAGTAACTGCCAAAAGAAGCAGACGGAGCACAGCAACCGACCTGTCTCGTCAGATATCTGCAGCCACGGGTACCACAGTTTCAAGGTAAAAAGTGTACAGACATTTGGGAAATATTGGTCTATATGCTCGCGGCCCTGTCAGATGTGTTCCTCTCACGGCAACTCACTGTCGGCAGCAATTAGCCTGGAGTACAGAACATGCAATGTGGACATCGTCACAGTGGGCTTATGTGATGTTTTCCGACGAGTCCAGGTTTAGCTTGCAGTCTTATTCACGTCGAACTTTCATATGGAGAACGCCAGGTACCTGTTACCACCAAGACAACATCATTGAACGGCACCGTTACGGTGGTGCAGGATTGCTCGTTTGGGGTGGAATTGTACTGAGCTCCAGAATAGATCTGCATGTTCAAATCGGAACCATGAACGGCCACATTTATCGGGACATCATTTTGGTACATGTACGTTTGTTTAGGAGTGTCATGGGCGCAGAATTTGTGTTTATGAATGACAACGCCCGTCCTCACCTTGCAAACATCGTAAATGAATGCCTTCAATCTGAGGATATCCCCGTCTGGAATAACCAGCATTCTCGCCTGACTTGAATCCGATAGAGCATTTGTGGGACATGCTTGGCCGACCAGTTGCAGCCCATGAACCACCTCCTGCATGTGTACCGGAAATTGGGAGAGCATTGCTTGCTGAGTGGAGTAATCTTCCCCAAGATCAGCCGGATAATTTAATACTCAGCAAGCCTAGGCGTTGTATGGACTGTATTTCATCGTATGGGAGACATACAATGTATTAACCATCATACCAACCATGTAATATTAAGTTTTTGTAAAGGAGATATTTTTTACAATTGCTCCAAAGAGCAAACATCGTAGTTTTTTTACTGGTATCATACATACACCATCTCTTTTGTTCTTTATCTTTTATTTAATGAATGAGATTTATGAATAAGTACTGTTTGTTTTGTTTCTGAACCTTTATTTGCCGGAGCTGGCATTATCTTTAATTTCTGAACATGAGTGTATATACATACATACCCATACATACATTATATATATGTATGTGTGTGTGTGTGTGTGTGTGTGTGTGCGTGCGTGTATGTGTGTATATATGACATACTTTTAGCATGCACTATTTTAGAAAGTTTATATTTAATCCTCTGGTGGGTTGCAGTCAGTCATTGTAGCAGAGTAAACAACACATTAATCCAAGTTTAATTATTTATTAATCAAATTGAACTTCTACCACCTCCCAATCCCTATAAATGCTATATGGCTGCAGGACATTTTGTTTCTCTACCCCCTTGTCAGCACATATCCGCTTGGCAAGAGTAAACAACTGCAGAGTAAACAACACATTAATCCAAGTTTAATTATTTATTATTCAAATTGAACGCCCAAATTATCCCAAAAGACTGATAACTTTTTCCTAACCGTAGGACAGCGTAACTGGAATCATATATTCGCTCGAATCCAGAAAAGTCGTCCGTCTTGTGTTACCATCTATCAGCTTATCTGGTCACTACTTACGTCGTCCCACTAAATTTTCTAACTTCTCTTTGTTAAACCAAGTCTTTAGCTTCATGCAGTAAACCCATTGTTCTTATGATCTTGTGATTCAAGTTGACACGCATGCGCTGTTAGGTAATCGGAAATCCTCGTTTCCATTACGTAGTTGCTCCTATACTGGAGTATATTTATACTCACTAGTGGCAACGGTATCGCTTACGCTTGTTTATTTTGCTAAGTGCGATCTATGGAGCTACATCTCTGTAGCTTCATGGTGCGATCAATTCTCTGTAATCTAAATATTTAAAAGAGGAAAACCTTTGGCGAAAACATTTTACAGCTTTTAGAATAGTTCATGTCTTGAAATAACATTGATTTAGATGCAACAAAAATGAACAGTTTTCAAGTAAGTTTAATTTGCAGGTTGGTTATTCTGTATTGTGTGACAGAACTGTTTCGTTAAGTTGAAAGTGATGTGTTTGATTTCTACATTTTTCGCTATTTCTTTGTGAGTGAACCTAAATATTAATACAATACGTATACCTATTGAATCGTTAAATACTGCATGTTTAGCTATGGTTTCCTAGTTATGAGTTATACATACGTTTTTGAACTGTTAATAATTGCAAGAAAATACTATTTCTTACCGTTTTAAAGCTTTTAGCCTGACAATCGACATTGTGTATGAAAACTCAACAATAAGTAGCTAATAAACAGCATTAGTTTATTTCAATGAAAAAATATTGATAACAAACCATTTATGTGCTTTATATTTTTAAAAATTATAATGAAATTGATATGCACTGTTAATTTCATGCAAAACTTAAAGATAGATTTATTTAAATAATTAAATTTTCCATATTAATTATGAATTGGTACTAAATTTGGTGAGTTTTTATTAACTTTCTTTCTTGTTTGTGTGTGTGTTTGTCTGGTACAAATCTTGCAATCAATTTTTAACTAACTTCCCAACTAGCTAGACATTTGAAACTTTTAGAATAGCTCAGAACACGATGAAAATGCATTTTTTAAATACTTTTGACCATCTTTATTCCATATTTGAAAAACCATTACTGCGCTACAGGCGCCATCTATTAACGTAATAGTGAACCAAGCATATTACATTTTCATTACAATGGGATGATTTTTATTTATGCCCACATGCTAGATTCAACAGAAAATTTAAAAACATGGTATATAAAAAGTCTTTTTATCTTGTAATTATTACAGCTTGGCACCATGTGCAGTAATCTTCGGTTTAGGCATTGCTTTCTTGTATTATTCCACTATCGGAAAACTTTTTATATATGAGGGCATTTAAAAGCATTTTTTATATTATGTTTCTTTTGTTTCTGTATTCATTCAGTGTTAACATTTTTGATGACAAGATTTAATAAATAACATTCATGCTCATCTTTTATTGCAACAAAGATGAGAACAACAGCATGAAATGTAATACTCCTAAATATTCATAATTTTTGGTACATCATTCATTATAATATGTTTGTTTAAAGTTTTAAATCAATGTATTTCAAAGATGATGATTTAAAAGTAATACATGATATTTAAAATTCAAATTCTTATTAAAGCAAAAATATATGATTTAACTCTTTAAAACTGTATGCAATTATTGATATATTGATATAATTATTGATATATTATTAATTGTCTGCTCTTTTGCCTGCATATTCTTTATACTCAATAGAGTATGTTGTACTGGCAAAATTTATAAATGCGTTCTTCCAGTTTATGTGTAACATAATTTTTTAATATATATGTGGTAAATTCAAAGAATAATCAATTAATCAAATGCATTGCTAAACATTACAAACAATTTTTATAACACGCAAAATAAATGGTGAACATAAGGGTTAAAAACCCAATAAAGGATACAAGCATTGAGCTCATTTGAAATAGGACCTATCGCCCCGTATCAAAATCTTATTCTATTTAGTTTGAATCATAATCTAAACCTAATATTTTTAAAGGAGAAAGGGTACGAGATTATTTCAGTCAAACAGCACGACCAAAATTGTCTTAAATCATTTATGCACAGTAGCAGAACCTTACTGAAACTTTCTCAACATATATAGTTTTGGTCCTTAAGATCAGTGTTATCCAAATTGATGTTTGTTGTATTAGGATTTATGTTTCCTATCCCCACATAGGGATAAAAAAATATTTAATTAAAAGAAAGTAACTGTATTAAAAGTGTCATATATGGTTTTGAAAATTCTGGTGCTCTTTATTTTGCCCCAGAAATGTGTTGTATAACTATGCTGTGATGACATATGCATGAAAATAATTATACTTCTAGATGGAAAAATGTCCAAAAAGGCACTAGAGAATTATATTAAACCATTTCTGTAGAAGATAACTTTGCCCCTAAGATGGAAATATAGACTGGTAAGTTTTCATTTTGCATGAAACTTGAAAGGGTACAGTTGAGCGCTGTTAAAATCATTACAGGACTTGGACACAGTTGTCTAAATGACGTGCTCTATGAAAGTAATCTACCTCTTCTTTCGTTGAGAAGAACTTATCGCCTCTCAAACTACTATAATGAGCTTTACAGTTACAATGATCAGCATAGAACTTCTGTATACCTTCATGCTTGGATTGACAACCAGCATTTGTGGAAGCATAGCCCCTTTTCCTTTGAAAAAATGCTGGGTCTGCCTTCTGCTAATGTGGAGCCCCACTCTTGAAATCATCTGGGCGTTGGTTTGGAACTTGATGGGATCCATTTCCATGAGGGTCTCTTAACTAGTGTTATTAAAAACTCTGAGATTCCGGCCCTCATCAGACAATTA
>OU015499.1:136670322-136702822 GCA_907164885.2 Dolomedes plantarius | reverse complement strand
TTGGGGCAATGTCATTGATACTATAGGACACTAAAAGGAATAAACCAGTGAAAAATATTCTAGAATACAAGAGAAAAATATTCTTGAATAATTCATACAATAGATCATGATTATACAATGCGATAATTATTCTAGTAGAAATTTATTTTTATGAAATAAAATCTACAATATATTTATAGCTTAACGGTATAGAAAACTAAGGAATTTACCTGGAATTAATAAGAAAGCTTTTCTTCTTTTACCAGCCTTAAAATCATCAATAAATATGGAAATATCCAATTTTTAAGCAATGTATTATTCATATGACAATATTGCCAATATATCCAAACTGAAGATAACCTGTCTTGATACATGATGGATCTCAGATAGGTCTTGATTAACTTCAGCTTTGAGAATGATCATTCAGCACTAGCTACAGATACTTGAATAGTCAAAATAATCATCATAACCATGTAGATATATGGATAAAAATGGTCAATACTGTTCTCAATGAGACCTTCCTGAAGTTGATGACAACTATGGCAAATTTCTTCATCATAATTTTACTTTAATCGATTTACGCCATGAATAAACTCAAAATTTTGCTCATATTTTTTCACCTCTGAAATCCTTGAAGTACAGCCCTGTGAAATTATGTCAATAATCATTTAAAAATACTCTGTTTTGAGTATGTCTTTTGGATTTTCCCTCCTGTCATCTGGTATTTCATACTGAAATTTTTTTTTAATTTATTCCTCCTCTGAATTTCCTGAAATTCTTTTAAAACATTAAGTTTTTCAGCAGTTTCATTTGCTGTGATCATTGCTGACACCATTCTACAGTTTCTGTACTCTGCTATCCACGTGATAAACTGTTCAAAGTGTTTTATACCTGAAAGCAGATCCATGTGTTCTCTTTGCCATAGCTTACTTATAAAGTTAATTTTTACCAATATGTTATACCATGTAACTATTAAAACGATGAATTCATATCATAAAATTTAATTCATTAACGTTTAAAAGCTTTTCCTTTCACTCTCAGTTGTCATTTAAACTCATAACAAAAATATGCATGTAAATATGTATTTTCCTTCATTTCAGCCACGCAACACCCTAGGTGCTGCGTATTTCACCTATATGTAGAGTCGTCACTGACAGGAGGCTTTCAAGATGTTAAATACCGAGGCAAAAAATAGGCCATTAATCATTTCTCGGGAAATCAGAGAATTCTGAATAATGTCTAGTACCTCCTTGAAAATGTAACATGTCCTAAGCATTCTAGTAAAAAAAAATTTAAAAATGGGTAAAAGATTAAATTACATGAAGAAGGCACTGTTAAAAAATCAACAGAAATCTGCATTTAGTCCTTCATGCAGCATGAATGCAAGATTCTGTAGCAATGATAAAATGAAAATATAAGATACAAAAACCAAAAAAATCCAATTAAACGAAATTAATCAACCATTCTCTACATCAGGAGGGCTAACCGTGTCAGTTTCCTCAAGGAGGAACTTTCTGAATAAGATGTAGGTCTAGCCAAAAAACATCCGAAGGCTCCGAGATCCCCACATTGAAAACAGAAAGTCAAAAATATTAGAAATTACCCCACAACAGTACACAAAACGAACAAACTCACCCCACTTTGATAATTTGAGAAGTGATGGTTGAAGTTAAGAACCAGATATTTATCCTTAAAAATTGCAGCATGCAGTAGAAGTGCTACTTACATAAATGATATGCAAAGAAATACGTCTTGAAAGAAAAAGGGGAAAACCCGACTTTTAACTAGCCTTAAAATAAATCCGATTCTAGGTACGATTTTTTAAAAAAAAATTTTGGTTTGCAAAGTTTGGGGAAAATTATTCTTGTGTTGGTTTTTCCTAAAAATATTACATGCTTCCAAGAAATCATTACTGTTATTGCAAATGTTTTTTATTCTGTACAGTTGTGAGTGAAAGATATAATAAATTTTATAGCTTAAATTGCTGTGAAAAATAGTAAACACAATAATTCAAAATTTCTACCTATTAAAGATTGTTTGAGGATTGTTGTTGCTTTTAAGTATCAAAATTTTTACAGTCATAACTGGGTAATATTTCTAATACTGATTGCCTTTATCAACTTGAGGAGTATAGCAAATTTGTTGATCTGGCTTTGGGATATATTGTAACTGGGGATCTAAGTATTGGTAAGGATCTCTTAGATTAAAAGATCTTCTGAGAAAGGGCTCAAAATTTAGGGTAAAAAATAAAGTTAATTTAAAGCAAATTATAAGTTCCATTAATAAAGATTTAGATTATTTCATTGTAAAGTTAGCCAGAAAATACTATTGGTCTAACGAAGGTTTCCAGATGTGGAAGGTTAATATTTTACAAGAAATTAAAAAGTATTAGCAAGAGCATAATAAAAGCATGCAAGGCTATTATCTAAAAAATGATCTACATACTAAAATTAAAGAGCTAAAAACTAAGTTAATAATAACAGTTGTTCATAAGGCTGCCAATAAGAATAATTTCCCTAAAATGTTTGGTAATCTAAAATTATTAAAAAAATTGGTATGTAGACTCGGGTATACTTTAAGGTCAGTTAAAAGTTTTTTTTTTTCAAGACCAATTTTTTTTTGCATATCCATTAGGTAAGTGGCACTGTTGTTCTACTGCAGTGCTGCAATTTATAAGGATAAATATCTGGTTCTTCCTTTCAACCGTCACTTCTGAAATTATTGGGGTAGGGTGAGTTTGCTCATTCTATTCTCTTCTATTGTATACTATTCTGGTGTGATTTCTAATACTTTTGACTTTCAATGTCGAAACTTCGGGGCGTTGGGATGTTTTTTGGCTATACTTACATCCTATTCAGAAAGTTTCCCCTTCAGGTAACCGACTTGGTTAGGCCTCCTTATGAAGAGACCGGTTAATTACCTCAGTTTCTATTTTATTTATTTTTTTATTTGGGGGGTGGGGTTAATATTATATTTTGATTCTATTATTGTATTCATAGGTATATATGCAGTTGTGGTCACAATTTAATGCAAATTTATGTTGGCATATTCATGGTGTCATATGGCATTTTCTTGCATATTATTTTACCCCTTTTATATGTCCTGACCTACTTTTAAGTGATTATTTTGTTGAGAAACCTGATGGTGTCTCTGGATTTTATCAAAATGTTTTAAAGAAAACATGAAGTTTATAGATAAAGTTAATAAAATTTGATAAAGTTAATAAAGTTATTAAAATATTTTATAAAATGTTTGAATGAGTATATTGATGTATGAGCCGGCAAAGTTATAGATGAGAAAAGACCTCCTCCTCCTCTGGCACCTGTTATTAAAGTAGGCTTGTGCGGAACTTCTCATAATTTCTCTTTCAGTGAGGCAGATAATAATCAGCCTCTTGTTCTGTCTAATCTAATCACAAATGTTATTGATTGTAACTGTCTACCTCAAGGAATGGGTAGTTATATTCTAAAAGTTCCAAATTCTCCTAATCCAAACCATACACCTGAGATATCTCTAGGATTGTTTGCATTCTCGCATATGCTCATCAATCTATTATTGTTATCTGCCCTATATCAGTCTGTTAATATTTTATACTTCAGTGAGATTTATATAAAAGAATTTTCCCATACAATTTATTTTGAAAGTAACAATAGCTCGTTTGTTAGGCAGTATCTTTATCATTTGGTCATATTTGCTTGTAATAAAGATAATAAATGTTTTGTCAGTATCTTCACCTGAACTTACATGTACAAAATAGAGAAAAACTATTTTCTCATATCCCAGGAAAGAAAAATAGGTTATGGTAAGTAATTTATAAAAAGAGCATAATCATGTTTGTATATGAACTAAACAGTTTAAATTTCATCATGTACGGAATTTTATATGATTGTATGTAGATTATATTTTTTAATTTACTTATCCCTAAAAAAAATCTAGTTTGTGTGAGTATTACTGTTTTGTATACTAAGTATGTATGTTTCTATAATCACTGTTTTGTTAAATATGGTATTAAACTTTTGCAGTTTCGCTCAGTGCATACATTTATTACTGATGAATAAAATATTCTATACTATTATCATCAAAAATGATTTAAATTGACAATTGCTTTTTTTTTCTCACTGTTTATGAGGAGGATGGTGTAATTTTATCTCACGAATAATAGCTATAGCTTAATAGGTATAGCTTGATAATAGGTATAGCTTAATCTTCATCTGATTTCCTGTAGCACGGATCTGGTTTGTAGAGTTCTGACTTAATTATTTCCAGTCTCTGTGGATGTCTTCAAATCATTTGATTTGATACACAAAATGAAAAATATTATAAAATTACCTTATCCTGTAAGAACAAATTGGTTTTCCAATATACTCTGAATTACAGAATCGTTTTATTTATTTTATTTTCTAGTATAAATATAATTCAAAATAATCAATGCAATTCGAATTATTCTTAAATTTTAATTTTAACTCTTTTCTTTTCTAGATTTATAGCAAAATTATTTTATTATTATCAACAACGAGTTTGATGAGTATTTAAAACACAATATAAGTCAATTCACATTTTTGGTCCCAATGTACATTTTTATAGGAATAGATCATTTTCATAGTGCATCTTTATAGAAATAGATCATTTATTATGTAGTAGTCCCCCTTCGTGCTTACATAGCTCGCTTAGTGGATATATGCAAATCAGAATTGGAAAAATGTTTACAAGTTCTAATTACCCAATCTTGAAGAATATCATAAATCGGTAGCATTAGTCTTTAGTCATAGACTTTGTTAAGGGCTCTCTGGCCCAACATCCACTATGACTACTATAGAAAATAAAGACATTTTATCCATGGAAATGCATGTAGGAGCATTATTAAGAATGAGTTTTAATGTAGAAGCTTACGTAACCAGTGAATATCCATCCTACAAAATGGAGAAAGTTAAAAAAATTATTGACAAATGAGAAAGACGTGCCGAAATGAGAAAAAATTGTTTGCAATGTTTTGTAAAAATCCAAAAACATATTTTTTTAGAAAATTTGAACTTCAGTTAAAAACCTTACATAAATTCAACCCCCCCCATAATAATAATAATAATAATAATAATAATAAATTTTAAAAAATTGATAATATAAGAGGAAATATATACTAATTACTTTTCAAAAATTTCTTTGATTATATTGCACTTTAAATTAGCAGAAATCACCCGGCACTCCCACTTGAAAACTTTTTTTTATTCTGAAAAAAATTTCAGTGGGAAAATATCTTTGAAATGTACAAATAAAGATATCACAATTGTTATCAATTCAATAATCATTTATTACGAAGCGTTAAAGACATTTCAGTGCTAAAGAATACCGTTCATAAACAGCCTCTTGCACGTCTTGAAACGAGCGAGTACGGTTACCTTAAAGTCTGAGGTTACCGCGATGAAATTATTTTTCGCCACACTTCAGGAATCAGTACGAGTATCGTACTTCAGACAAAATTTTAATTGGAAAGATATGTAATGTAATTATTTTTCTAATGAAATATATACTGTATATATATTTTTTTTCCTGTTATGGTTGTGAAATTGTTTTTTTTACTATAATACCGAGCTGTGTCAAATCAGTATGTGTCTGGTTGAGATTCAAGTCACTCCCTACATTCATTCGGCATACAATTTTACTTACAAACCTGAGTGTCTACAAAAAAGATTAGAAAAATAGCGTGAGAACTAATAGGGATTAAACTTCTTTAAGCAATTCTGAATTAATATTTCTGGGAAAATTTAAAATTGTTATCACAAGTAATTTTTAAGGAGCATCGCATCGTAACTGTGGGGAATCATTTTGTTTAAAATTTTCATTATGTGTTTATAATCTCGTAATACAATATTTAAAAGGTGTTAGGCTGGAAAAGACCTTATCAGCCGTGTATTCCTGACGTATATCTGATAGACTACAAGAGGTCCACAGATAACTGTTTTGAAATGTTTGATCCATATGTGGAGAAGCGCATAAAAGCACTATTGTACAGTAAATGCGCGGAAAGAAATTTGATGAATTTATACTATTGTCAACTCTAATGTACACTGAAGAGCCAAAAAAACTAGTGCAGACGTTCGTATGCAAACGGAGATATGCAACCAATCAATGTACCTCGATGCAATCGGCACAGCTTATATTAGACAACAGGTGCCTAGCAAAGCTGTTAGATCGGTTCCTGTTGTACAATGGCAGGTTATCACGATTTATGTGGCTTTGAACGTGGTGTTGTTGTCGGCGCACAAGAGATGGGACATAGTATCTCCGAGGTAGCGATTGCAATTTAGATTTTCGCACACGTCCATTTCACGAGTGTACCGTGAATATCGGGTATCCTGTAAAACATCAAATCTCCGACAGCGGTGCAGCCTGAAAGAGAATTTGAAATAACTGGTCCTTCAACGACTGGCGAGAATCCTTTACCCTTTCCGGCATGGTGGGTTAAAAAGTGTCCCACCTAATTAAAAAATCTTTTCCTTAAATTCTATTCATTTTAGCTGTATTTGAAATATAGAATACAATTCGTTTTTTGTTATAATTTTACATTGTATATGGCAGAATATAGCAGGGTTCTTCATTTTTGCATGAAAATTGGCTAAAGTAATCAATAAAAAGTGTCTTTACGACTCCTCACTGTTTGAAGGATTTTAAAAATATTTATATACGTAAAATGCTATTAATTTTATTTTTCGTTATTTAAACTTGTTTTCTAAACAAAAATTTATCATTTATAATATATTTTAACGTTTATTTTTAAATTGAATTACGTGGCATAGAATGTGTCCCTCCACACACTTGAGATTTTCACCGATAGATGGCAGCACTGCAACTTACCGTTTTGAATTAATTATATTTTCCCCGTTAATTTTGGCTGGTTTTCAGCCCTTTTAGTACCAAGCTGTGACTGATACTTAAATACAGAAACAGGTGATGAACAACAGAGGCCATCCAAGAGCCTTTTGTCCTCACATGCCAAAGGATTTGCTAGAAAAGTGCCTCAAAGAAATTGCGTCCTTGAAAAGTGATTGCACGACATTGTGTGTGGTCTATAGGGCTGGGCGATTTAGAGATTTCTTAAATCGATTTATCATCAGTCTAACATCGCGATTTAGAGATAAATCGATTTAACTCCGCTGTAGAATATCTCCCTATCTTGACGACCCCCCCTCCCCTGCACGTATGTTTTTAAGCTGAAGATGTTAGCCATCTTTTATAACAAAGGCAATATAAATAAATTAAGTTTATTAATTAAACTTAGTTGGGGAAATTTCATTTGAAATATAATAAAGATTAGAAAAATTTCTTTCTCTGAATTAAACTATTCATTGAATGAAATAATTTTAATATAATTATTCTTCTACATTACTTATGCATCAGTAATGACAAATTTGTTGCACATTGGCAAATTTTTTGCCAAGGTTCTACCTGCCAAAAAAAAATTTGAAATTTTAATAAAAATAAATAAGTTACTTTGCTTGATATGCTGAAGTCAAAGATAAGTGTGAATTGCCTGGAAAAATAAGTCTCGTTTTAAATAGGTGGAACAGGGATGATTTTAAAGAGCTGTTTAATACAGAATAGTTGATTATAATTAATTCCTTGAAATCAACAACATACCAACCTGATAGCAAAAATCTTGAAAGTAACATGAAATAAAAAACTTCAGTAAACTGTAACAAATCATAATAGTTTTCTTCAAATATAAGTACTATTAAAATATTTAACTATTTATTGACACTTATATATTTAATATTGTACTCTACCTCTTTAATTTTTTTATTATTTATTACGAACATACATGTTTTCAATTTAGTACTTTAATTTTGGTACTTTGATAAATTCTATTTGACATCTCTGCTATACATAATTAATAAAATTACAATTATTACTGCCTATACGCAGCTTAAATCGAATTCTGGCTCGTGGATCGTCTTCCTTAAATCGGGGTGGCGATTTAGCAAGCAGTGCCCATGCGCAGCTTAAATCGAATTCTGGCGCGTGGATCGTCTTCCTTAAATCGGGGTGGCGATTTAGCAAGCAGTGCCCATGCGCAGCTCAAATCGGATTCTGGAGCATGGATCGTCTACCTTAAATCGAGGTGGCGATTTAGCAAGCAGGGCGCATGCGCAGCTTAAATCGATGTTGGCGCGGGGCCGTAACTGCATTTATCTTTCGTTTTTGCATCGGGATTCCGGAATGTCGCGGATGTCGGTGCTATATCCATGTAGTGCGTTACATCGAAATTTTCCAAACGATGCTAGCTCTAAATCGCATCGTCAATATTAATACTAAATCGAGATTTGGAACATCGCGGTCGCGGATGTCGGCGTTATATCGATGTAGTGCGTTACATCGGAATTTCGATATTTCGCAAACGATGTTAGCTCTAAATCGCATCGTCAATATTAGTACTAAATCGATATTTGCGTTACATCGATATAAAGCCCAGTCCTAGTGGTCTAGCTGAGAAATTCCAGCGAGACAGGTGCAAACCTCGACGGTTGCCGAAAGTAAAGACAATATGTTGACAATTGAGATCTGGGAATGCCAGAGGTTGTACGCTCGGAAAGTTTAGATGCGAGACCTTGCAACGTTTTCTGTGAAAATTCTCAGAGACAGAAAGAATTTCAGCGAGTTGACTAGAGTGTCACTACGATTCATCAGTGTATTAATTTTATTCCTTTTGGTTTTTGTCACGTGTCGTTTTGACAGCATGTCAAGAAAAATGCTGACAGTTGAGGAGGCATTAAAATTATTCGAAGAGTTGCCTTCAGACATTATTCAAATGTTCTGGGTCAGATGGGGAAGAAATAATTGCAGCCTTTAAAAGAATTACTGAAGAGGTTGATGACTCCCCCCCCCCCCCCCCGAGATTTAAAATGAATTTTTTTCATATTTTAAGAAAAATTTCTTTTGCATTCAAAACAGGAATTTTTTTAATTGATAATTCTAAATAATTGAGATATATATATATATATATATAATGTGCATTCCGACGGACTATTCCGGCAGGACAATGCGACGCCCCCAAGTCCAGAGTTGTTACCGATTAGCTCTAGGATCATTCTTCTGACTTTAGACACTTCCATTGTCCACCTAAATCCCTACATATTAACGTAATTGAGCATATCTGGGATGCCTTGCAATATGCTGTTCAGAAGAGGTCTCCACCCCCTTGCACTCCTATGGATTAATAAACTGCCCTGTAGGGTTTATGGTGTGAATTGCTTCCAGGATATCTTCAGACATTAGTCGTCCATGCCACGTCATTATCTGGCACTTCTGCGGGCTCGTGGGGGCCCTACACGATAGTAGGTAGCAATACCAGATTTTTGGCTCTTCAGTGTATAATATACACCATATACCGATTAAAATATAGAGACAGTGTGGTGAAAAATATCTGTAACCATCAAACTACATTCGAAAGAATTATGTCTGGACAAATCCATCAGCGACGTTCTCTTTGTTATTTCCTGTAATAAATTTACATATTTTATTAGATTTATAAACTTTTAATATGTTGGTAACCAACCATTTTCAGTAGATGCTAATCTGGAATTTCTCGAAGCATTAAATTTAATAGTTAACAATGAAATTATAATGACTGACGGACAACTAAAAAGAATATAAAGCGGAAAAATATCAATATTGCTTCTCAATTATTGATCGGGACGATAGCGGGAGATTCCTACAAACCGAAACATTTCAAATCTCAGCACGTCATTGTTATCTACGAGGGCAAAACAATAACAATGGCTAAGGAACGTGGTACCCTAATTACAATAAGTTTTCAATGCTCAGTAGTTTAATTAATACAGAACATAGTTTATAACATCTTAGTTTATAGATATGTCGTTTCTTAGGACAAACATTTATATATTACTATTGATTTCACGTTAAAAATACGGTTAATTCCCAATATACGGTGCCCCTTGTATTTCACTGCATTGGAACCGCCATCTTGGTTCCAATGCAGTGAAATAATTTAAATGACAATATGCAGAACTTTCATTGAAAATTTATCCAGAAAATACAAAAATGAAGTTAAATAAGGGCAGTCGATTTTATTTTATTTAATTTTTTGTCGCCCAAGCAGAACGCGTATTTTTGGAACGTGAAAGTCCGAAAAGACCCAAAAATATGCATTTTTAAACTGTACGACCACAATAAAGCACAAAAACACACAAATACAAAAAATGAAAGCTGAAAAATAATGAGAAATTTGTTATATGTGGGGGTGCTGCTGCCCCCCAACCAGCGCTAAAAAAATTCAGTATATTGCAAATAATTCATTTAAATAAATATAAAATGCATCTTGGTTAAATATATCAGCAAGTAAAAAAATGAAAGTTCTGCATGTTGTCATTTATATTATTTCATGTTAAAATTAAAAAAAATACCACTTACCGGTTATTCACTTTCGGTTTAGCTTCTTTTACGTTTTGTTGATTTTTCGGTGTTTTTGGATACCCCCAATTCGTCTGTAATCCAAGAACACGGCGTTTTTTTACCCATAAATAAGTTAATTTTAAAACCGTAATTAAATCCAATTTACTCGTTTCGAACCGGGAACCACATCTAATGGATCTTTTAACGCAATGTTCAGATCTTTCCTCTCAGTTATAGTCATTTTCAAATTACAATTAAGACAATAATAAATATTAGCTGTTAACTCAACATAAATACAATAATCTATAATAGTTCTCTAACCCGCATTTTGTAAATCCCGAAAAAAATCCAAATCAACCCTCCCATTCGTAAAAGAAGCCATACCTCGCAAATTAAAGTACGTCCGAGCGCTGGAATTGCAATCCCGAAAAGAACATTCAACGGTTTAATTTTTTGAAACAGGCGCGTTATATAAAATCCAGATAACCTTCTTTTAAAAGTAAATCAGAAGCTCTGATTGGCTGCTAATTATTCAAATCGGAAGCTATACTAAACGGAACTATACTATCGGAAGCTTTAACTTAAAAGTATTTAACAACACAAACCACATTTGGCATTTTATCGTCAACTTGGCAAAAATCTAAAAAATATCGCCATCTTATTGAAATCGAGAGCAATAAGGCTCGGTGCACACGAGCGATGCGGCGCCGGTGCGGCACCGCAGTTGCGATTAGAAGTACATAGAGTTGAACTAACCGATTCACACGGACGTTGGCGCCGCTGCGGCCTCGCAACGACCGGTTTTTCTACCCCGTGTACTGCTTTATCGCACGAACGACAACGGCTTAGAAGTACCTTCATTTCAACTGCGCTATTCACACGGACGACATTTTGCCGCAAAAACAAAATGGCTGAAAGTGTAGACACAGAACTTCTAATAGAGGAAGTTAAAAAGTTTAGTGAATTGTGGGATATTAAATGTGAAAAGTACAATATATTTACAATATATTAAATTGTACACAAATTAATTACACAAATTAAATACACAATTTAATATATTTACAATATATTAAATTGTGTACAATATATTTACATTATTCTAATTTTTTGAACCATGTTCTGAAGTATTCTAATATTTTGAATTTTTTTTTTCACTTGCTGTTTTAAATATATTTTCTATTTCATTGTAATATGTTCATATTTTTATAATCTACAAAATATGCAGATTTGTATTATGATAATTTATATTTGATATCATTGATTATTTATTTGATAAATTAGATTTGCAATTCCCTTGACCATATTTTCTTTCATTATTCTAATTTTTTGAATCGGAGCTGTAGTCTGAAAACAGACTCAATCCTATCTTTGGAAAATTCAGTACAGATGTGACTTTTTAAAGGAATCTAGCAGACCGTTAAATACATAATGGTGGGCCACTTCCCTAAGTGGAAAAAGGGGTCAATTTTTAGGAAAAGACCACAAAGAGACTATTCAAGGCCCGGGGTGTCAGGCTGACAAAAAGGAACGCATGCCTGGAGGTGCCAGGTGACATTTATTTAACGGATCACGACGATCAGGTTTACAATATTTCAGATAAATTTACATTAGTCATATTTCAGTCTCGTATTAATTTTTGATGTTTTCTCAAATGTAATTAGATAAAAACAGCAGAGCATAGCAGTATATAACTTAATTAAAAATTAAACACAAATCTAAACAATATGCTAGAAAGTAAAAATTAAAAATATTTTATGATTTATTAAACTTTTATTAATTTCCATTTATTAAATTTTTAAATATTTATTGTTATTTTTAAATATCGCATTTTCCATTCGCATTTATTGTTAAATGCAGTCATTTTGCCATGGCAGTTTTCCGACATCACTAATGAAATAGTCCGCCCATGTATTTCTGATCTGATTTAAATTGATCCCTCCTTGATTTTGATGGGATCCTTGATTTTGGCGCTGTCATAAAATACTTCGATACATAATGTATCTTCAAATTTATATTAATCTCTTTTGAGAACATAATTATGAAGAACACAACACGTTTTGATGATGCTTATAGTAAAATCAGGTTTTACGTTTAGAGGCCTATGTAGTATTCGCCATTTGTTGCTCAAAATTCCAAACAAACATTCGACATATCTTCGAGCTCGAGATAGTCGGTAGTTAATTTTTTTTTCTTTTTTTGTGGGACAAAAATTTACCGCTGTACGGTCTCAAAACATTTCTTGACAAGGAAAATGCTTCATCTCCAACAAACACGTAGGGCAGGACTGGGTGATTCATCCCAGGCAGGGGTTTACCTGTTAGTATTTTCACGCCTCCGCTTTCTAATTTTTTATTGAAAGAGCTATTTTGGAAAATTAAACTATCCGAATCTTTGTCATAGGAGCCAATATCTACGTACAAAAAGTTATATTGTGAATCAGCAATTGCTAATAACACCACAGAAAAATAATGTTTGTAGTTGAAGTATAATGAACCACTTCTTCAAAAGAGTGTTTGCTCATTCGGAAGTAATTAAAAAACTTTGCTTCGTCATGACACAAGTCTTCATATAATAAGGAAAATGTCCCTTTTAACAACCTCGAACTCACCAGTGGGTGGACCCAATAATTTCTTTTTCTGTATTTTAAATACTTATAAACAAAGTACGAAAACACAACTCTTTTTCTTGAGTACGCTTCCAACTCTCGTGTCCTCAATTTTACAGCTCGCGTTCTCTAATTGTTCGCTCGTGTACACCACCTGTCTGTCACGTGAATTCCACAGAACAGCCAAAACCGCAACGGGATCGCCTCTCGTGTGAATTGAAGCCTGCGGCACCGATGCGAATTCACACCGGCACCGGATCGCTCGTGTCCACCGAGCCTAAATGGTTACCTTAAAAGCATTTTACAAACACAAACCACATTTGGCATTTCATTGCCAAATTAGCAAAAATCTAAAAAACTTATCGCCAAGCTGCGGCACCGAGTATTGGAAATGAGCCAAAAATACGAATATAATGACTGACGGACAACTAAAAAGAATATAAAGCGGAAAATATCAATATTGCTTGTCCATTATTGATCGGGACAATAGCGGGAGATTCCTACAAACCAAAACATTTCAAATCTCAGCACGTCATTGTTATCTACGAGGACAAAAGAATAACAATGGCTAAGGAACGTGGTACCCTAATTACAATAAGTTTTAAATGCTCAGTAGTTTAATTAATCCAGAACATAGTTTATAACATCTTAGTTTATAGATATATCATTTCTTAGCACAAACATTTATATATTGCTATTGATTTCACGTTAAAAATACGAAAAGAGCGTGCGGGTACAGCTAATACATCATTCAATTTCTTTCTCCTGTCTTTACAGGTGCTCCGTAAAGATTGTAAGTTGCAGTACAAGAATGTCGTGTCCACAAATTTAGAAGTTCAACGTATTGCTTGCTGTTTGTTTTCTGATCATCGTGTACAGCACGTCGCCATGCCAGAAGAGGAAATGTCGTGTATTTACAGCGTAAGAGTACCATCCAGTGAAAGCCATTCCTGCGAACTGAACGCTGATAAAGCCGAAGATGAATCCCCTCAAAGTGACACATGTAGATTTAGTCTAAATATAAAAAGTTCCAGTTCGCAGATTCCCCCTCGCACCGAAAAAATTTTTGGATGTAACTCATGTCACGGAAGATTTTCAGAGTTGGCCGACTTAAATGCGCATCATTCGTACCACATTGCTGATAATAAGCTCTGTACCCACACTGGAGAAAGCAATTTAACATGTACTGTATGTCAGAAAAGATTTGTTGTACAGGGTAATTTAAAAAGTCATCTCCGCACCCACGCAGGAGAGAAACCCTACGCCTGCACTCTATGTGAGAAAAGGTTTTCTCAACAGGGTAATTTAAAAAGACATCAAAGCACCCACACAGGAGAGAAACCTTTCGCCTGCACTGTATGTGGGAAAATGTTTTCTGCGCAGAGTGTTTTGAAAAAGCATCTCCGCACT
Organism: Dolomedes plantarius; assembly: GCA_907164885.2. Taxonomy (NCBI): domain Eukaryota; kingdom Metazoa; phylum Arthropoda; class Arachnida; order Araneae; family Dolomedidae; genus Dolomedes; species Dolomedes plantarius. Next base: position 136,688,424 of record OU015499.1, on the reverse strand, counting down.
CACACAGGAGAGAAACCTTATGCCTGCACTGTATGTGAGAAAAAGTTTTCTCAACAGGGTTCTTTAATAACACATCTCCGCACCCACACAGGCGAGAAACCTTTCGATTGCACTGTATGTGGGAAAATATTTTCTCTAAAGTGTCATTTAGTAGTACATCTCCGCATCCATACAGGTGAGAAACCTTTCGCCTGTACCGTGTGTGAGAAAAGGGTCTCTGATCAGAGAAGTTTAAAAAATCATCTCCGCACCCACACAGGAGAGAAACCTCTCGCCTGTACTGTATGTCAGAAAAGATTTTCTCGACAAGGCAATTTAGAAACACATCTCCGCACCCACACAGGAGAAAAACCTTATACCTGCACTGTATGTGAGAAGCGATTTTCTCGATACGATAATTTAAAAAGACATCTCCGTACCCACACAGGAGAAAAAACTTTATGTGGATGCACATTATGTGGAAAAATGTTTTCTGAGCTGAGTGTTTTAAAACAGCATCTCCGCACCCACACAGGAGAGAAACCTTACGCCTGCACTGTATGTGAGAAAAGATTTTCTCTTCGGGGTACGTTAAAAACACATCTCCTAACCCACACAGGAGAGAAACTATTCGACTGCACTGTATGTCAGAAAAAGTTTTCTAAACAGAGTCATTTAAGAATACATCTCCGCACCCATACAGATGAGAAACCTTTCGCTTGTAATGTATGTAAGAAAAGGTTTTATGAAGTGGGACAGTTAAAATTACATCTCCGCACCCACACGGGAGAGAAACCTTTTGTTTGCACTGTATGTGAGAGACGATTTTTTCGACAATATGATTTAAAAATACATCTCCGCACCCACAGAGGAGAGAAACCTTTTGCCTGCACTGTGTGTGAGACAAGATTTTTTCGACACGGTCATTTAAAAATACATCTCCGCACCCATACAGGAGAGAAACCTTTTGCCTGCACTGTATGCGAGAAAAAATTTTCTCAACAAGGTAATTTAGAAACACATCTCCGCACCCACACAGGAGAGAAACTATTCGACTGCACTGTATGTCAGAAAAAGTTTTCTAAACAGAGTCATTTAAGAGTACATCTCCGCACCCACACGGGAGAAAAACCTTACGCCTGCACTGTATGTGAGAAGCGATTTCCTCGATACGATAATTTAAAAAGACATCTCCGCAGCCATACAGGAGAGAAACCTTTTGCCTGCACTGTATGTGAGAAAAAATTTTCTCGACAAGGTAATTTAGAAACACATCTCCACACCCACACGGGAGAGAAACCTTTCGCCTGCACTTTATGAAAGAAAAGATTTCCTCTCCAGAGGAACTTGAAAACGCATCTTCTTATCCATGGAGGAAAGACTTTTGGTCTGCACTAAATGTGAAAAAAGGTTTTCTGAACTCTATCATGTAAAAAAAACATGTTCGCATCCACAGAGAAGTGGAATATTTCGTCCTCACTGTGTGAGAGAAAATATTTCTTTCCACTGTACTTTAAAAACACAACGCCCTACACTTTCAGGGATGTAACTATCTATCTACTATCCTATGAAACGGAATATTTTATCCCACCGTTGGGAAAATATCTTTTAAAATTGAATTCAAACTCAGATTTTACGGTGTTTATATTCGGTATTGTACGCAATATTTTGGCATTTAATATTTTATGAAATTATATTTTGAAATTTTTAAAATTCATCGATGCGCTATCGGTCATGACTCATGATCCTTGATGGGATACTTGATCCACCCAAGTGATTGGAGTAAAAAACACCTGTCATACCTCTTCACACTCCTGGAAAGGGTGTCTTGAAACTCTCTTATTCAATACTTCTGGTTTTTGTTTTTGCATAATATGAAGTTATGGTTTTTAAGATTTAACTGCTTTTTTCTACATCTGCTGTGTTCTGTAAATGGGAAATTAATATGTATATCATGAAAATAAATATTTTATGGCTTCATATCAAAACTAAATTAATTTTCGCTTGTGTATAAATTACACCATGTCTCGTCTATTGAATAATGGACTCGTTCGTTAACAAATGGGTTTTGCAATATACGAGTGTCATTTCAAGAGTAATGCACAGGACAGCGCCATTTCGTCTTGTGTGATACAAAAAAGATTTCGCCATTTGCAGTTGAGTACTAGACGAATATTCATGTGTCTTTGAATGTTTTCTAACGTGATTTGTTTTGAAGTGACAAATTTTTGAAATAGAGTCTACAGATGTCTCGGGTAATGTGAGTGTTTAAGATCAAAGATCACATATAAAGCTTGAAAGTTTTTTTTCTTGGTGGATTCCTCACTGCTTAACATCTGGACAAAAACAAACGACTGGGCATTGCACTGTTGTTGATAAGTTTGCCAGTCAACGTTTTTCCACCTTAGAAGAGCTTACTTGAGCCGTTACCCGAGTCATTAGTGGATTCAACGAAAGTAGCATGCTGCAAGGAATAAATAATCTTCCTAGATGTTTGACTCTGTTGAGAAGCAAGGGGGCTTACTACTATATTGAAGAACTGTCGAGAGAAATTGTCAGAAATTAAATAGGTATAAAAAACTAATTTAGTGTGCATTACTTCTGAAATGACCCTCATATTTACACTGGAAATGTGATCATGTTTCACTGAGAGTGGCACCGGTAATCGGAGAGGAAACCTATGGAAGTAACGTGTCGCATTATAAGACGAATTCTGATTGGTACTTAAATCAAGTTTTTATGAATTTGTTTGTTTGGCAAATTTTCTGGGCAGCTAACATATGCGATAATTTTTTTGTCTTAATCAAATTAAATTTAATCTTCTACGAAAAAATACGAGTGTATCTAAAATTCCCAAGAATGATGCTTAGAAAATTTATTTTTCTACATCGACGTGGGTCTTAAGGAAAGTTCGATCGCGTTTGAGGATAAAACTTCTGTGTTTGTAAAATATTAAAGGAATGTGTTTAAAAAACCCATGCAAATAAATGGTTATGCTGGATATTCAGTATTAAAAAAAGAAATTGTCGAAATTTGGTGAACTAGAAGATGATTCAAAAATACAACTTATAATCTCGAAATTTGTGAATAGTTTTATTATTTTTTTTCGGAGCGAAAGATTTTTGACTCCGACGGAATTTTGTCTCGATGCCAGATCCCGTTTTCCACTTGACCCTCGAATAAATACGTCAGGAAATTTAGTAAAATGGTAGTACTGTAATTACACTTTGCTGTGAGTACATAAAAAATGTGCGATTTTAGAAAATAGAAGAATTGTTCTGATCACTCAAAATTGCGAGCAAATGACAGTGAAAGTTTATTATATGGACCGAACGTGTGAAGACGAATTAATTTCATCTATAGAGAATTTATATAAATTCAAAAAGATTAATATAAAACTTAACTACTCGTTGATAACAATTCAAAATTTAAATGCAGAGAATTCGTTATCGAATCATTAATTTAATGTTAAATTATTCAGATTACTTTGGAGTTTGTTTTTGATCACACAAGTTTTGTTAATAGTTGACTTAATCTCGAATTTAATAAATGGATATGCTGGAAAATATATTTCTTAGCGGATATATTTTTTTTATTGTAGGGTGAGTAGTAAGACTTGTGCGTAAATAATAGTTGTTGCGTGAAATTACCACACACTATATTTTAAAAATTACGAACTTATTTATTAGGCTAAGTTATCAGAAAAAGAACACAGTCACCCATAGAATTCATGTATAAAAAATTTAACAGATGAACCCACATTACGAAAAATAAAATATAATAAAAATACACGTGAAACTTGGTCTTACAAGGAAAGCCACTAGTAGACTGCAGTTCATCAGCAATTTCTCCTCTCCGGAATATATATATATATATATATATATATATATATATATATATATATATATATATATATATGGTAATAGTACGATAAAAAATGATCGTAATATAATTCAATAAGGAAATAACATTTCAATAAACAATACTTTATCAAATGAAAAAGTTTCTATTTAGAGAAAGAAGGAAATCCTAGTTTGGGTGAAGGAATGGCTACGCTGAGTGTATGTAAACATATTGGAAGGAGATACTGGAGATAACCGGTTTCTGGACCGAAACCCTTCAGACAGGAAGTTTTTGTACGTCACAGTCCATTATTTGTAAAATGAATAATTAGCTTCCTGCACCATTGGAGTCTTTGAAATGAACCAGAGCCATACTGGAGATTACATTTGTTCAAGAATCCTTCATATCCTGCAGTAGTGGGATTTGAAAAATCAGTGGTCACTGATGGAGGATCAAATATGGTTAAAGCCGTAGAATTTGCTTGTGGTAGAATGTAATATGATTTGCACATCTCCTCAATTTAGTCGCTTACCGTTCAGTTGAAGCCGTACCAGAGATCGTGCCACTAAATGGAACGGTGAAGAAAGTTGTGAGCTGGTTCAAACACAGTGTTCGGGCTTCTCAACACTGTGTTTGAACCAGCAGAAAGTAATCCGAAACTCATGCAAAGTGTAGAAACACAGGGGATTCTACATACGAAATTATCGAGCGTTTTCTAAGCCTCAGCTCAACACTCAACAACATCATCCGTCGACGCACATCGGCAACAAGCAAGACAACAGCTGCAAATCATGCAGCTTTTTAAGCCTCTTCTAAAAGCCACAAGACAGTTATCAGGAGATAAATACCCCACAGTCAGTATCGCGATTCCAATAGCAACCATCGTAGAAAATATAATTTCCAAGATGTCACCTACGTCTAATGTTGGCCTCAAACTGAAGGAAGGAATCTTGGATGCGGCAAGAAACGGCTCATGATGGAGAATGTAATAGCACTGGCCGTAATTACGTTATTGGACCCCCGATGGAAGACATTATACTTGAGGGACTCAGAGATTACTACCAAAGCAATTCTAGAACTGAAAGGAATTTTGAAAAGCGCCCATTCACCGAAATGTGGACACAGTTCTGATTCTGACAATGGAGAAGGATCTGATTCATCTTTCTTTGGAGAACTCTCCAAAATGGTTCAGAAAACTTGGAAACATCGGAGTTTTTTAGGTAGCTCAGATTTTCCTGATGAGCTTGCCTTTTATTTGCGATCCCCTGCAGAAACTGACATCAACAAGTGTGTGCTTTCTTTTTGGAGTAAATCAATTGGATTGTACCCGGAACTATGTAGGGTTGCCAAGCGATATTTGGCTGAGACTTCAACATCAATGCCATCTGAAAAATTTTTTCTCAAGCCAGCAATATAATTAACTCAGCCAGAAATCATCTCACATTGAATAAACTTCTTTTCTCCACCTAGTGGGGAAAAAAGTTTTTTTTAATTAATGGACAATAATTGTTTTTATTCATTTTTTGTTCTTTCTAGAATTTATTTTTATATGTTGAACAATTTTTGACTTTTTCACACATTTTTTTGATTGCTTACATTACAAATTACTTTGTATATATTAGAAATATTTGTATTTAAAGAAATAAATAATAATGTTTTTAAGTTTAATTCTTTCGCCTGATTTACTTATGTATCTTTTTTAAATTAAATTTTTTAGATAAGCTATTCACAATTTAAATTACTTCTGGACTTTCATAAATTAAAATAATTAATGATAATATTTTAATTAAGTAATTTTTTATTTTATATTTGGATACAATAATTCACCTGTCTTCAAGTCTATACTTCTATTAAATACCAAACTCAAGATATTTTAAAATATTTAGCCTTGTTTACTTGATTGATATGAAACTTTCTGACAGGTTTTATAGTGGAATTGACTTTCAAACATCTTAGTGAGATGGAATGATGTGGTATACAATTCTTCCCGACGCTACGCCTATGAGGCCAAACGCATATCGCATACGTCTTAAAGTCCGATTGAACTCTGAGGGAGTACGCAAACTCTGACGTAATCTGGTCACCACAATAGAATTAAAAAGAGCTCTCGAATATCTGCTGAAAATTATCGGCTTAAAGTAAAAGCATATGTGAACAAACAACATGGAAGTTTTCTTCAAATTTCTGAATAATTACGATTTCTTCTTGAACACATCAGGGGTTCTTTCGCTATTAAAAAAGGTAGAATTAAAATTGCTATTAAAAAAGGTAAAATTAAAAAAAATTGAATAGGGGATTTTTTTTCCTTTTAAAATAAAAATTTTTTGGGCCCCCAACGTTCGAGGGCCCCTAGACCCGGGCTTACCGGGCCTAATGCAAAATCGGGGCCTGCAGTGCTTTCCCCCCTCTCCTTTTGTAGGTGTGTTTTCAGTTATCCCCTGACTAAAAATGTAAAGAAAGGCGTGAACTTCTGGCCAATAAGATGTGCAGTCCCTTTATCAGTTCCTTAAAAAATCTCATCGCACCTGCTTAGGGGTATATAAACACAAGCGGCCTTGCTGTTTCGGCATTTACGCTGAGAGAGTCTTGAACACGGTATTGACGATATTATGGCTTACTCAGAGATAGAGTCATGGCTAGACGAATTGATAGAGTCTGGACAAAACATCTTTCAAACTAACGAAGGTATTTCTTTCTTTTCAACTTTCAGTTTATCTATAGTAATGTACAGGAGGATTTTTTTTAAACTGACACTACTCTGAGCCACCTGTAGCGTGATCTATCAGCCAGAATTCCACCAAAATTGATAAAGGGACTATGGACGACATGGGAAAGAGTTTCCATGAAGAGAAATAAATAGTTAAAAAAAGCCGCCGATAGGAGAATATATGGCGCTGTTATTGTCGGCGCACCCGAAAATTCGCATAAAACGCAAGTAAAACATCAAAATACGAATTCACGACTACGTAGTCGACAGCAGTGCCAGTATTTTGGGCTATAAAGATCGGTGCAGAATCTGTTGCGTCCTCGCTTTACAGAAGAAAGGGTCAGCAGTCGCTTTTTTCCACTTGCATGGCCACCTCGCTCCCCAGATATAACCCAAGCGACTTCTTTCTGTGGGGTTATTTAACCCTTCAGCGGGCGCGCCAATTTTTGGTACACCAGCAGGCGCGCGTTGTATAAAGTGCAACGTCTCTTTCGACCTTGATTATTCCTTTTGTAATAAACTTTCTTTTTTCAAATTGAAAATATTAATTCTGCATTTTATGACAAGATATAAAATGTTGATAATATTAAAAACAAACCATTAATTGTTAAAAACAAACCATTAAAAATTATGAAAATGTTGCACTTTATACACGGGCGCGCTTGCTGAAGGGTTGAAGTCCAAGGTGTATCTTGGTGAAGTCTCTGACTTGGCGGCCCTAAAGGACTACATATTCCGGACTGTGACGAACATTCCTGTTGACATGTTACAACGCTCGACCGTCGAGAACTTAGTGTTCAGGATGGAGTGTGTCGTCCACCAGGACTGTGGTCACATTGAAGGAGGCAGAAGTGGATTTTCTGCATAAAGCGATGCTGCAGTGAAATTTCTTTGTCATTCATTTGTCTGCTTATTACAACATTTTCGGTAGTCACCTCTTTATGTTTATGGCCCGAAATACAGGTGCTGCTGTCGACTACGTAGTCGCGAATTTTCATTTTCACATTTTACTAGAGTCTTGGACAAATTCTCGGGTGTGCCGACAACAACAACAGCGCCATATCTTCCCCTATCGGCGACTTTTGGAACTTGTTTTTCACGGAAACTCTTTCCCATGTCGTCCTTAGTCCCTCTATAAATTTTGGTGGAATTCCGGTTGATAGATCTCGCTACAGGTGGCTCTGAATAGTGCCAGTTAAAAAAACGTATCACCCTGTAAATATCAAAGATTAATTTCACTCTAATTTAGTACTTTAACTGATTTCTTTTTTATAATTGTAGAAATTTTTACTAAATAGTTTTTAAAAATCTGAATATTGATATAAAACTTTTGATATAAAACTAGAACAAAACTGGAAAGGAATAATGTGTCTTAAGCAGTTTGCCTTGTTCCTCAGTCTGTGATATATATTTTATGCCGAAAGTTATTCCTAAGTCAGTAACGTTATAAAATTCACTCCCTAACTTAATTTGACTGATTAATTTCCAACTTGTTTAACCTCTATTAAACGATCCGCAATTTTTACATCCACCCTCAAGCGCATTCCCAGCTAGAGCTAAAAATAACCACGGGAAATAGTTATACTTCTAAATTGTAACCATATGAGGCCATAAAAGCAAATCCGAAAATTGATGAGTTTGCAATACGGATAACCACTGGAGAGTTCATTTTAAAAAGTCGGGATGTTATGTCACGTATGGTTGCTTTTCTACATTTACCTTCACTATTTACCCTGTTGGCCGCTCGTCGAGGGTCGGACTCAAGTCGCTGTCTCACAGAATGGCTTAATGAAAATGTTTTTATATTCCAAACTCTGAAGTATTATTGAATTTTGACCATTTGTGACGACTACACGACTACAAATTTAAGATGTGCCTCCAGCTTTAATTTTTGAACATTGAACACACACACATACACACACACACACACACACACATATATATATATATATATAATGTATGTATATATATATGTATATATATGTATATATATATACACTCAAGAGCCAAAACATTATGACCACCTGTCAATAACGAGTTGGCCAGCCTTTGGCACGCAACACAGCTTCATCCCGCCTTTTCATGGATGCCACAAGTCCTTGGTAGATGGCCGGAGACAGATTGTACCAGATGTTTAAGCAACGGTCACGCAAATCCGAGATATTGCGAATTGGTGGTCTTTGAACTCTGAGCTGCCGTCCCATGACATCCCAAGTGTGTTCTATCGGATTGAGATCCGGTGAGTTAGGCGACCAGGACATTAAGTGGAATTCAGCATCATGTTCCTGGAACCACTCCAACACAATTTTAGCCTTGTGACACGGGGCGATGTCCTGTTGGAACATTCCATTTCCAGCTGGAAAAACAGAGGCCATGTAAGGGTGAAACTGGTCCGCAATGATGTTCAGATACCCTGTAGCATTCATGGTCTGCTCTACCACAACCACGGGTCCCAGAAACGCCCAAGAGAACGTCCCCCAAAGCATAATACCGCCACCACCGGCCTGTGTATGACCTACTGTACATTGAGGGAGCAACAGTTCGCCTGGAAGACGGCGTATCCTGACACGGTCATCGGCGTGATGAATGACAAACCGTGATTCTGTTGTGTGTATATTGTTTAGAATGATTATCGGAATGGGCACTCGGTACCATTTCGCCGTATGAAGAATGAATACCCATCATAACATTTGAGCCCGTAAAGTGGATAAAATTATTTTCATTGCAACCCAAAAAAATAAAAAACAAAACAAAATGGTGATAAATGTCAAGAAACATAACGCAAAACTGAGTCAACAATAAAAATGGAGGCAAGAACTATTTATTAAATTATCTTATATGCAGTATGCTATCAAAATTTACATTGCCTCTTAGGTCTCTCATTGTATTTCACATTTTCGATAGTTGCCAATTTAAACAAGTTCCGTATGAACCTAATTCCAAAACAAATTTGCAGTGAGTAACTTTACCCACATAAAAATATAAATATATAAATATGTACCTTAGTATCACACAGTTACAAATAGGTTGGCTGGCGCTTAAATTACAATCTTATAAGGAGCTCCACGAATAAAAAAATCTTTAAAAAAAACTTACCACAGCGCTGCAGGTTAAACTAAAAAAAATATGAAACAGGAAAGCAAAGGCAAGATAGTAAAGCCCCTGGAATAGAAAGAGGGGATATAAAATGAGGACTGTTCCCATATTGAAGTTGGCCATCTCTTCCATCAAATGTTTCAAGAGTTCCAACGGAGCGGAGATAGGCGTCGGGTAGGTAGAAGTCAGGGTCAACCCCCTGCGATGAGCGCCGAAAAACCGAATAACTTTTTTCCTTCAGAATCGAAACGACGAACCGCCGTGCCTTCTCTCCTCAAAAAAAGCGCGGCCCGGGAGCCCCTGGCTCGGGTTAAATAGTGCTATCTGGCGCCGTTGTTTCAAAACGCCAAACCACCTCAGACGCACCGAAATCACTTCATATCACACTGTTGGTTCGTGTATTAATTTTTTCTTGCATCATTTTCGTTACTTCAGCACGCTTTAATTTCAAACATAATTGGCGCTACCACTTGCGCCGCTGACGCACTGTATTCATGCGCGTCGGTGAAATCAGTAAAGGCGCCGCAACATTCCTCTTGCCTGCGAAAAACATCGCTGGCCCCGTCCGTCGCGCCCCTCGAAAACTGCAAGGCCAGGAGGTATCAGGTTACGGCACGGGAACAGATAAGGAAGCTTTTCTAAACACAGATATTTTTACCAGGGCCAGATAAAAAAGAGTCAGAGAGAATATAATTACTTTTTACACTTTTACATTTTACTCTTTAAACCAGCCAACCATATTTCCTTTTCCCTACGCCACCAGCTTACAATAATTAATTTACATTCCTTGGCATTAACAATTATACTTGGCATTTACACAAATTAATTAACTACACACACATCATTATGACTAAAACCTAACACAGCAATTAGCATAACAATATCCCCCTTGAACGAAAAAAAAATTAAACGCAGGGAAATTTTTTTTTCAACCCGCACGAGTCAAACAAAAACATAAGGAAAATACCCGAGAGCGAACAGCATCCCCGGAACTGGACGCCGAGCGCTGACAACACACCTGCCCCCGCTGCAGAGTGTGAGTCCCCTGGCAAACTACCATAGCGAACAGCCGTGCGTCCACGACCGCCAACCCCTGAGAGTGCGAAAAATCTCGCAACCTAAAACTCAAATTAACTGGCAAAGCAAAACGAAAACTACACGGAGAGAAAGTGTTATGCTAATTGTTACATGCCAAAAAAAATTACAACAATAGATTTGCGTCACAAAAACTAGCACTGTTATAAACTAAAATCTACAAAAAAAATTACGCTTGGTACACATGCACTTTTATCTCGCGATCAGAGACACAATTTCAATTCAAACAGAAGGTAAACAGCAATATTAGCTACAAAAAGAATTAAACACACTATATACTTAAAGTTGCAAGCAAGTGTTCTCAAAACAACAAAATGACCACCCTGGCAAAAAAAAAACTCGCAGTAGCCTCTCTGTAGCCGGGAACCTCTGTGCCAAGTCGACTTTGTACTACTTTGCCTAACACAGGCAACTACATTGAACATAGACTTGGTTCACACAAAAAAAGACAGTATACTTTGCTCGTATAATACACAAGAAAACGCAAAACAAAAACATATGTTACCACAAGGTGTAAACGAAGATCGTCCGTAGACGCTTAACAAAAACAAAAAATACCCCTCCAACATCTTTCTCTCTTGGGAATAGCGTGGAGTGTAGGAGACAAAATCGGGGGTCACTTTACATGCTGGGATGACATTGGCAAGCATGCATTTGCCGCACAATAGGTTGACAACTAAAGAGTTGTGCAGCACTTCCCATAACAGGGGATAGGTCGAGACATCTTCTCTGAAGAGTTACAATACCACATATGATAAAGTCCACCAGACCTCAGGCTTGAACAGGCCAACATTGCCGCACTACAGTTGCCACGAGTGATATTTCATGAAGGCCTGTTACACCCGGAACAGTTTTTTTTTCTTTCGTTGGTTGTGGAAGCCATAATGCAGTATTCGACCACAAACCAAAAACAAATATAAATACACTATTAAACATAATACAAAAAAATTAACTTGGCCGACTACCAAGTGCTAACACCTTGACCTGTGGTAACATACAAAAATTACACTATTACACTAAAAAACTGGAGAATAGAACTTACATGTACATGCGGTCGTTATATTATTATGCTTGAAAACACCGCAAGAGCTTAGCCTGAAGAAGGGTTCTGCCTAGCCTGCGACCTGGTAACCATCCTAGAAGGGGGGGAAGTTATCCCACCTTGACCTCCCCACTGGCGTTTGCTGCGTTGAACCCTGCTGGCGCTGTGCGTCATCAGAAGCAACCCTGGGTGCGTCCCTTGGCACATTATCCTGACCCCTGCTCGCTCTGACCGCTCGACTCTGCCCCATCCTAGCAGAATTCACATAAACTCGCGTCTTACGCTTAGGCAACCTAGGAGCAGCACTTAAAATATTTCGTCACTAACCCTGGGGCTGGGTCTCCTTACCGTCCAGCTGGCACATCAATCTCCTCTGGCTCCGGCCACGCAGGAAAAATCTTTCTATCTGGGACTCTAGATAACCTATCTACAGGAACAAGCTCCTCGTGGGAAGGATCTGCGACTAACTGTATTTTAAAGTTAACATTTGAGGTCTGCGCAACTACTCGAAAAGGGCCTTTATTACATTTTGAAAACTTTTTGCACAAGCCTGGCTTAATTGCTGGGGAAAAAAGCATAACCAAATCACCAATTTTAATTTTCTTATCTATAGCGAATTTCTTTCTGTAATTTTCCTGTGATTTGGCTGAGATTTCCAAATGGGATTTTACAAGTTTAAAGGTATTTTGAAGGGCGGGAACTAAATTTTGACAAAAGGAGGGAGCATCATTATAGTTAATTTTACTTTCCCCTGCTAGAATATTATAAGGGAGACGCAGATCTCGACCATAAGTTACGAAAGATGGGGTCTCTTTGGTGGATAAATGTACCGCAGAACGAATAGATAACAGGGCAAATTTTAATTTTACATCCCAGTCTGGGTGGCTGTTATTTACTAAATGTGCTAAGGCTGAGGAGATTGTGGCATGCTGTCGCTCCACCTTCGCGTTCCCGGCTGGATGGTACGCAGAAGTAGCAATGTGACGTATCTGGAATTGATTATATACGTTTGAGATGGCCTCTCCGATTAAATTTCGACCCCTATCCGTGATTAGCGTCTTGGGGCACCCGTGACGAGAAATAAAGTCGCGAGCGTCTCCGCTATTGCGTCGGATGTTAAGTTAGCAACCGGGTAAGCCTCGGGCCACTTGGAAAACGCGCATACGTAAGCCACTATATATTTATTCCCCTGCTCCGTCTGTGGATAAGGCCCTGAAATATCTAAATGCACAGTTTGCATGGGAGCGTCCGGAATCTTTGCTCTTTGCAACTCAGCTAACCCCCCTGGTTTATGTGCCCGCTTCTCAAGGCACTGCATACAAGAGCTCACAAAGATTTTAACATGGGCACCTAACCCTGGGCAAAAAAAATACTGTTTTAAACGCTGGTAAGTTTTATAGTGACCCATATGACAGGCAATTAACGACTCGTGGGCTAATGAAAAACTTTGTTTAAAAGACTAATGGGGAGAACAACCTTTTCTTGGGAATCCCTCCTGGATTTTCCCCTTAAATCAATACAACTTAACACTTTATCATTATTACATAAAATTTATATACTCAGGCTTAATATCTACATTCTTTTCTAATAAATTTACAATTTTCTTACAAAAAGGGTCCTTCTTCTGGGCTGCCCTAAGTTCAATTAAAAAATTCTCCTCCATGACTTCAAAGAAAACCTTCTCTTTAGAAATAGTATAGCACTGTTCGCTGTCTATAGGATCCTGGATAACGTTTAACTCCTCCTGGATTTCAAAATTAACATAACAGGAAAGAAAATCTGCCGTGGAGTTACATTTACCTTTAATGAATCGCGTTTCAAAGTTAAAATCTGCTAAGGAACATAACCAACGGGCGATACGGGATGTGGGGTCTTAAGTTTAAGGGCATGGGTTAGAGCAGCATGGTCAGTAAACAAAATAAATTTAGTGTTGAACAGATAGCATTTAAAGTAATTAACTGCCCACACTACCGCTAGCAGCTCTCTCTCAGTTGCGGAATAACGCGTTTTCAACGTCTTTTAACTTTTTGCTTGCAAAGGCTACAGGGCGTGGAAAATTATCATCGTCCAACTGCGCCAAAACTGCACCGGAGGCATAGCCTGATGAATCGGTATAAACAATGAAGGGCTTACTTAAATCAGGGAGTTTTGAAGTTGGGATCGCTGCAAGACCGGCACTTAAATCATCAAACTCGGCTTGCGCTTCCCTAGACCACAAAAATTTACCTTTATCTTTAGTTAGATTGGTTAAGTGGAGGGCACGTTTAGCGAAGTCGGGCAAAAATTTTCTATAAAAATTGAGGGTACCTAAAAAACTTCGGACTTGCTTACGAGAAGAGGGAATTTTAAAAATTTTTAATTACTTTAACGTTCTTATCCATGGGAGAAATCTGCCCATTTTTAACTTTAAATCCCAGGAAAGTAATTTCAGTTTTAAAAAAGGAACACTTGCTAGGCTTTAATTTTAAATTATGCTGCCTTAAACGGTCAAAAACCAACTGCAACTTACTGAAATGAGACGGAATATCCTTAGAAGCAATAGCAATGTCGTCAATATAAATCTGAATGGAGAGGTCACTCAGGTCTCCTAACACTACATTCATCAATCTTTGGAACGCGTTGGGACTCGTCGCAAGTCCAAAAGGACTACGGGTAAAATTAAAAAGACCTTTATGGGTCGAGATTGCTAACTTGTACTGATCCTCCTCTTTAATTACTTGCTGGAAGAAACCTGAGGTCAGATCAAGCGTAGAAAAATACTTGGCACCTGCCAAAGAGTCTATTGTTTCATTTATATTTGGAATTGGAAAAGAGTCTTTGATTAGCTCTTATTTAATTTTCTAAAGTCAACAGCAAGACGATACCACCATCAGCTTTTTTATTAACATAACGGGGGCCGAAAAGTCAGAGTTAGATGGCACTAAAATTCCACTTTCTAACAAATATTCAATTGCTCATTCATCTCATTTCGGAGATGATATGGCACTCTATACGGTTTAGATTTAACAGGCTCATCATCAGTTAAATTAATATCATGCGGAATAGTAGTACAACCGGGAAGCTCTAAAACAGAAGCAGCGAAGATGTCTGAATTTTGCTTTAAAAAATTTTGCACTTTGAGTTTTTAATTGAGGAGATAAATGATTAAGTTCAAAAGTAGTATCCCAAGTTAAGTCGGCATGATCTAGAGTAGCAATCTCACCTTGGTCTACATAGTTTACCGAAGAAAAATCATTAAGCTTAAAAGAGGCTCCACAAAACCTAACTCGGAACCTTTATTTACATGGACGTGGCTCGTACCAAAATTTGCTAGGCGTACAAAAAGGGATTTTTCCGCATTTTTGCAAATGGCATTAGCAACCAAAACGTCCGAAATATGCGCACTCGGCGTGATTAAATTAAGTCAGAATTAGAAGGAAGCGGCGATTTAACGCATGCCGAACAACAACCTGCTCCCCAGGGTTTAATATAACCTTACATTTCGAAAAAACCTTGATTTTTGGTGACATCTCTATTTTTGCATTAACAGCGTTAACCTCCGTTACCTCTCTATCAACGGCGACACTAAAGGGAATAAAGGTGAAATCCGGGCACACAATCATACTCTCCTTAAAATCAATATTTATGTTATATTTAGCAAGGAAAGGAATCCCCAAAATGAGGTCAAAATGACTGGATATGGAACCGTGAATAATATTAAATTTTCGCAACATCGAAAATTTGCAAATTCAAAATACAACTCACATTGCGACTCAATCTGTAATGAATTACCCGAAACGGTTCTAAGGGGAATGCCTGCACTCCGACCCACTCAAAATTTTAAAATGCGGAACTTGCTTCTTGCCAATTAAATTTACAGAGCTACCCGAATCTAAAAGAGCAATCAAAAATCTTATCTTGGGCAACAATCTCTACGATTGGCCAATTAAAAGCCTTTGCGCCCGCTGTGTTTGAATAATTCTCGGCATACCGCCAGTTTGAAGGCCCCATAATACCACTAGGCTGGCTTCCTAACGAGGGCTGTAATAGTTTAAATTGCCCTGTACATTTCTAGTATTACCTTGGCCTCTGAAATTATTATTTTGCCTCGAATTTTCCTGAAACTGGACGCGCCTCTGCTGTCCGTTAAAGTATCTCTGAGTAGAAAAATTTTGATTGTACTCGTTCTGCCTCCCTCGGAAGTGCGGACTAGGAGACCTGCCGATTCTCCCCGCTCCCTACTCGGTGACGGGGAAAAGTTTCTCCTCGCTAATTGACCCACTCGAGTTGTGTGACTGAGTAAAAACGCGCCGCCCCCCGCTGGTAGACTGGTGAAAATTCTGCGGCTGCCGCTGATTTCTCCGCTCGCGAAACGCGGAACCCCTCCTAGAACTAAGCTCTCGCTGTGGGCACTGGTTCTGGCGTGACCTAACTGATTGACAGAAGAAACCACGTATGGAGGTGAAGGCTGGGGCGAAAGAGTTAAGCTTTCCAACTTTGACGAAAGAAGCTGACCGATTATTGTAGTTTTACTACTATGTTTTCTAAACTTGCCTGCCTGTCGTAACTAGGGGTGTCTCTATCTTGAGCCATAGCGTACACGGTAGCTGGGGGCCGGGCTGGATCGATTTTCAACCTCTTTTTCGCTTTCTCCTCCCGACATGCAAGTTCAATAGGTCGCTCAGTTTCTCTGGATTCCTCGCTATTACTGCCTACGAATAGGGCCAACATGTTTTTTAGAAGCATAGCCATAAGCCACTGGTCTTCCATGTCACGACGTGCCGAATCCGGCAAATTATGTGTCCTTACCACAACTATCACCTAGATCTCGCTACCGCAATAAATTCGTTTACAGGAGTATGGTATCCTGGTTCAGAGCCCAAAATTCAGCCAACATGGCTGCCGGGTCTTTTTCAGATTGGAACCTATCTCCTAACGTGTTAAACAGGTCCTCAACAACCGAATTTATTTCTTCCCTAAAATTGAAAACCAGTTTGAGCCTGACCCGCAAGACGCTGCTGTGCAGCAAAAATTGATCCTCCTGGAGACCACAGTAAAAATTTTGCGATATCCTGAAACTTATTTTGGAATCTCGTAAAATTTAGGTGTGGGTCAGCACCCGTAAAAGTTGGAATAAGATCTAGGTGATGAGCAACAAATCGCGCCTCTGAAAGTCATAGCGCGCGCTACCCGTTGAGTCTCCTCATCCTCCACATCGTGTCTCTCAGAGTCGGCCTGACTTGCCGTTTCAGAACAAACTGAGTTAGGCATACTAAATTCGTGATTTCCCTTCAAAACCTAAATTTATCAAACAAAATACTCAACTTTTCTCTCAGTAAAAACACTATAGGCAATTCATTCCCCCAAAATTTTCCCATACAAACTGGCACTATACTTTTTACACCATTATCACTAGAATACCCCAACATGAATACATTAAATCCCCCAAATATACATGGATATCATCAATATTGACATTACACACAGTTATAACTCAATCATTATCTTTAACACATTATCACCATGGAATTTTTTTCTCACTTAAATATAATATAATAACAAATTACGCTGCTACTAGCACTTAACATTGCTGTGAGTGAAACCCAGAAAAGGTCACCTCACCATTGTGTGTGTATATGTTTAGAATGATTATCGGAATGGGCACTCGGTACCATTTCGCCGTATGAAGAATGAATACCCATCATAACATATGAGCCCGTAAAGTGGATAAAATTATTTTCATTGCAACCCAAAAAAAAACAAAAAAAAAAACAAAATGGTGATAAATGTCAAGAAACATAACGCAAAACTCAGTCAACAATAAAAATGGAGGCAAGAACTATTTATTAAATTATCTTATATGCAGTATACTATCAAAATTTACATTGCCTCTTAGTTCCTCATTGGTATTTCCATTTTCGATAGTTGCCAATTGAACAAGTTCAGTATGACCTAATTCCAAAACAAATTTGCAGGTGAGTAACTTTACCCACATAAATATAAAATATATAAATATGTACCTTAGTATCACACAGTTACAATAGGTTGGCTGGCGCTTAAATTACAATCTTATAAGAGCTCCACCGAATAAAAAAAATCTTAAAAAAACGTACCACAGCGCTTGCAGGTTAAACTAAAAAAATATGAAACAGGAAAGCAAAGGCAAGATAGTAAAGCCCCTGGAATAGAAAGAGGGGAGATTAAAAGAGGACTGTTCCCATATTGAAGTTGGCCAACTCTCCATCAAATGTTTCAAGAGTTCCAACGGAGCGGAGATAGGCGTCGGGTAGTAGAAGTCAGGTCAACCCCCTGCGATGAGCGCCGAAAAACCGAATAACTTTTTTCCTGCAGAATCGAAACG
>OU015499.1:136648546-136670222 GCA_907164885.2 Dolomedes plantarius | reverse complement strand
AAGGGTTTTTACTCTTGATAGTTAATGTTAAAATTTTTTTAAATTTTATCAGATTTTCATGAGAAGTAGTTAGAGGTTCATTCATAATTCCTTACAGAAGTAATAATATAATAATATTGCTTTTAGATGTATTAGATCATTCGTTGATGAGCTAATAGGTAGTTGAATGTCATTTGGAATACTAACTTCTGCCTAGTATTTAATTTTTTATTATTTCATTGTCAAATTTTGGTGGAGATCTGTCTATAAAATATATTTTTGTGAGCAGCTGTTATTATAAAGTGTAAGGATAAGGGCAGTAAAAAAATATTCCAAAATATTTATTTAGGTTCAGTTAATTATTAAACAATTGTTGACTATAATAAGGTTATGTTTGCAAGTGTGTAGGTTTTTTATGGTCTATTATTTGGTTTATCTAAGTTAAGTTGAAAAAGATGCAAGCATACAAAGATTGACTGGCTGTCAATGTTGAGTGCAGTGGCATAGATTATTTTACAAAGTGCAATAAAATACTTTTAACTTTCAAACCGAACTTCTAACCAGAATTTAAAAAAAATTTAATAAAACTTTTAAAATTGAAAATATTTTATAGATCTTAACAATGGAATAGAAAACCCGTATAGTCAACTAAGTCATGGATAAAAGATGCAGCCCTAAAAGCAAAAGGCCTGGTTTCTGTATACTTTTATAATAATCATGTTACAACAGTATACAGAAACCAGGCTTTTTGCTTTTAGAACTGAATCGTTTATCCATGAATTTGTTGACTATACGGGTTTTCTATTCCATTGTTAAGATCTGTGAAAATACTCTCATTAGCAAAATATTTAAAAAAATTTAAATTTGGGTTAGAAGCTTGGTTCGAAAAGTCTAAGTGTTTCTTCACGCTTTATAATATAATCTATGCCATTTCACTCAACATTGACAGCTAGTCAATATTACCCATCTCATTTTTCAAATTAACCTAGACTAATCAAACAATATATCATAACAATTGTTTAGTAATTACTGAATCTAAATAGTATATTTTGAATAATTTCTTACTGTGGTTATCCCTAATAACAGCTGCTCGCAAATAAAAAATATTTTATACACAGATCTCCACCATAATTTACAATTAAGTAACAAAAGATATGCTCTATTAAAATACTATGCAGAAGTTAGTATCCCAAATTACTTTCTACCACATTTTTTGTAAAACCAATTACTGTGATAGCTACATCATATAATAAATGTTTACTTTATTCATTATAAGATAGATAGTTGTTAAAGAGTATTCACCCTTTTCACTAAATTTCTGAGTACAGTAAGACATTCAATCCTGTCAATTAAATGATTAGTTATTACAGATATAAATAAAATAGATTAGAATGCCTTGATAGAGTACAATAATTGAAAGCTGACTGAGAGACTTGTTTAGAATGACAACAAAATTTTCTCTTCACTATCGAGAATCACTCTCACATTGAAAGTAAAGAAACACAAGAATGAAGATTGAATACTAAATAAAATGTTAGCATATAAAATCTTAAATTTCTAAATCTGACCCAGCATCTGTATTAATGCTCTCTATGGCATGTTGTAATCAATTTAGAAATTTAATTTTGTATGCTAATGTTTTACTTAGCATTCAATCTTTATTCTTGTGTTCTCTACTTTCAACAGCATTATTCTCAATAGTGAAGAGGAAATTTTGGTGTCATCTAGACAAGTCTCTGATTCAGCTTTCAATGTTGAGCTGAAATTATGCTCAACATAAAAGCTTATTATTGTACTCTTATCAAGGCAATCTACCCTATTTTATTTATATCTATAATAACAAATTAATCGACATGGTTGGATTTTCTACTGTACAGAGAGAAATTTAGTGAAATGGGAATACTCTTTAACAAATATTTTATAACTATTTTCTATTAGTATATTTATTTAATCAAGTAAAATTTATTACATGATGTAGTTTTCACAGTATGTAATTGGTTTTACAAAAAAATGTAGGAATTTACTTCTTGGAAGTAGTTATCAATAAAATGACAACAGATTTAAAACTGCACTCATGTGTTGGGTGCTGTTTTATATCAAGTTTTTTTAAACCCCTGTCTCAGAATTTATATTTCCTAATTGGATTTAATTAATTCTACTTTATCAACAATGAATTTTTTCAACTACTTTCAACAATCAACTATTTTTACAACAATAAATTACCTTATAATGTACGAAACTATGCAAAAAATAATTTTCTTATCTGCAGAGAATTTACTAACTCTACATCAAAAAATAATTTAAATAAATTCCTTTGCTTCATAAATTATATCAGGGGATGGGAGTCATTTTCCTTTCACATAAATTTATGAACTGATTTTCTCTTTCTTTTTTTCCCTAGATGCTGTAAAGATGGAGCAGAGCTACAGCGAAAGGATCCTGTTTTGTAGAAAATATAGAAAAAAATTGTGCAAATGTGCTATGTACTTTCTAAATAAACTGTTTTTACTTTAAACCAGCTCTTTTCTGTATTTAAAAGCATGTGTTTCTATAATTGTCTTCTATTGCTGTGTAATTTTGATGAAATGCAATAATATGAATGGAAAGAATAAATACATAGTACTGATTTACATACTATATCTCATTCTAAATTTTAAAAAAAACGGGAACCTTAGATCGAATGGAAAGATAGATTTAGCTTTAATGGTTGGTATTAATGTTACCTTAACTTTCAAATTTGGGTAAATGTATCTTAATACAAAAGGAGGTTTTGTTCTAACAAGTAAACTTGTGATTCATATGCTAATTTTTAGGTAATAACAAAGATCAGTATTTGGTAATACCTAAAAATACATACGGCAAAACTGGAAAGAATACTAGAAAATGAAGGCAAAAAAATAATAATAGAAGTGAAAGGGTTGATATCAGAGGTTATTCGTCAATGTAATAAATAATAAAAATAAGCATATAAACGAAAGGGTCCTACGCAAAACTTTAAAAAAATGCCGGCCTTCCGATTCTGGTAGAATGCCGGCATGTCGCCCAGATCGACGGTACATTGATGGTTACGAGATGGGTAGATGACGGTATGTCGACCACAACTACTGCTCCCGTAACCGGCCCGTCAACCTTCGGTTACATGGCGGCTTTGTGTCCGCATTGATGGGTTCCTCGCGGTTAGTAATCGGATGAACGATGGCTCGATTCTTACCGGAAGCGGCCCCGCACTCGACGGGACAGTCGCGGGCGAGAGGACACTCCCGTGACGGATCCGATACTGACCTAATGCACCGGCCCGGCAGTGGAGAAATCGGCTGGCCGGAATCTTCCGGCCCCGGCCCGATGCCTCTGTGTTTGTTGGGTATATATATATACAGGGTGTCCATAATTAAAGTCCCACTTTCAAAAGGCTGCAAAAAAAGAACCACTGGTCAGAATGACTTCAAATTTAAACTGAATATACTGGAAGGGGGAAACGATTTGGCATAATAAAAAAAGTTCCAAAATGTATCAATAGATGGCGCTGTAACATTTTGGAACTTTTTTCTTTATTATGCCAAATCGTTTCCCCCCTTCTTCCAGTATATTCAGTTCAAATTTGAAGTCATTCTGATCAGTGGTTCTTTTTTTTGCAGCCTTTTGAAACTGGGACTTTGATTATGGACACCCTGTATATATATATATATATATATATATATATATATATATATATACATACCGCGTAGCCAGATTGCGGGAGAGACTGTTTTGTTCGAAACTGTTTATGCGAATTTCCTTCAGTGGCTCATAGCTAGATCGCTTCTATGCCTAAGCGAGTTTTCGCCACTCTGGCATAAAGAGTTTGTTGTGTAGTAATAGTGGATTACCGTGCAACATCACTGGTGTGACTTTATATATTGTGAGTATTTGAACTTCATTTCCTTGTATATTGTTTGTAACATTTTGTACCAGTCTTTACGCAGTATTGTTTTTACTCTACACGTTATATGTGTCAAGGGAATAATAAACGTGTGTCATTTCTACCTTATTTGAGGGTGACTCCGATACAGATACAAGGTGGGCCCATAAAGTAACCGGACAATTTTTTATAAATAAGAAAAATATTACTCACATTCATATAAATTTATCTCCTTCAAAATAATAGCCAAAGGAGTCTATAAAATTTTTCCAACGTTTCTTCAAGTCATCGAAACACTGTTTATAGTCGTTGGAACTAACCGTTCGCAAAATACGCGTAACATTTGATGTAATATCCGAGGCGTTTTAAAATTTCTGTCCTTTCATGGATTTTTTCATGTTTTGATTACAAAGGACTTATTCACCACGAATTTGTTCCTGAAAATCAAACAATTAATCAGTATTTTTACGAGGGGGGGGGGGGCTTTTTCGATTAAGAAAAAAGGATAAGGTTAGTTAGAAGGAACTGTTTGATTTCTGGGCAATGGTTTCTTTTACCCGATAATGCCTAGGCCCCATACAGAAATTTCTTGCACATCAATATCTTGCTAAGCATTCACTTATAGTGATAAATCACCCACCATATTCTCCCGACATATCGCCAGCTGATTTTTTTTTCCTTTTACCAAAGCTTAACATGGCCACGAAAGGGCATAGATTTGAAAACGTCTCGGATATTAAATCAAATGTTACGCGTATTTTGCGAACGGTTAATTCCAACGCCTTTAAATAGTGCTTAGATGACTTGAAGGAACGTTGGAAAAATTTGTATCGACTCCTTTGGCTATTATTTGTAAAGGAGAATAATGATTGTGAAGGTGAGTAATATTTTTCTTATTTATAAAAAATTGTCGGTTACTTTTATGGGCGCACCTTGTATATCCTAGAAAGGGTAGAGGTCAGATATCTCTATAAATATGATTCGTATTTCTTTTGAAAGGCAAAGATTTTACATATGAACAAAAAATACTTTCTTTGCTACACGTTACAACTTTTTTTTTTTAAATTTAAAGTTAACATTTGATGAGACAGTTTTCCCAGTAGGATATCACTGAGCTGAATGAATCCAACAGGAACGGCTACCAAGCATTCCCTGACATATCGACATAACCTGAAAGCGGCGATTTACTGGTAAGCAAAATGTGTTGATCCGAAAGCTTTTAAAATTGAACTGAGAGAAAGAAGGAAAGCTCTACTGCTGAGGAACTTTCGCCAGGAAAAAGCCTCCGCAAAAGCTTTAAGAAAGCAGCGCCCAAAAACCGCTAAAAATAGAAAAAAAAACTCAAAGATTACTGCGAGCAACATCTTTGAAGGGGGTCAGTTTTAGACTGAGAGAAATTCGTAGGAGAAGCAGCTTTTCATTGTTTCCAGCAATGTTTCCGTTTGTTGGGCAGTCATTGTCGACTCTTGTCTTGTTGCAGTTCTGTTGCGTATTAATGAGATCCAACATGGCGGAAACTGAGGAAAAGCAGTTCTTTAGGCTTTAAAATGACATTTCTATCTGTCGATCATCGAAAATGAATCATATATTTAAAATTCTAGTCATAGATTTTATCATTCTTTGAAAGGAAAAATTTGTCATGCGGAAAAGCTAAATTTTAGCACTGTAAATAACTAGCGTATAATTACTTACACACACACAAACACAAACACACACACACACACACGCACCCACGCACTGAGTGGCCAAATTATTATGTGTGTGTGTAATATCCCCATTACATCACGTCCTTAAATTATAACCTGAAAGGGAAAACTATCTCATATTTACATGGCTGGAGCTAGACTCAGCCTGAAAGGAATAAAATTAGATTTAAATGCAATCGAGCCAAATTTCTTACTACATTTTATTAGAGCGAAAATACATCCGTTCATTTCAGAAAAACGGCTGGGAAAATAGTATCACCTTTCAACATTAAACGCGAGAGGGCGAGGTAGACATGTGACTATTATTTGTAGGGTCAGCAGATTTAGGGGCTCAGGAGGCTAACCCACTCCAGAATTTCGACATATACACTTGTAAAAATGCAAAGGCATGCAATCCATGGGAAGTTCTGTGGCTAAGGGTTTTTAACAGATAAATTAATATTACTGGGGATTAGACTTAGGAAAGGGAATTTAAATGCTACAATGGAGGGCATAATATTTAAAATATTACATTTATATATATATATATATATATATATATATATATATATATATATATATACATATATAATATAATATACATATATATATATATTATATATATATATATATTTTTTTTTTTCAAATGTAAATTACTAATATGAAACAAAAATGAGTAAGTAAATTTTAAGCGCTAAGCTGCTCACAAAAATAATTACGATATAGAGATATTTAAAATTAAGATGACTAAAAGGGCAGATGCGACCATTTAATACTCCTATAACCTGAATAAGATAGACATATATAAATAAGCAGAAAAAACGAATTGGAGGTGGTATAGTTGATGACTGGGGGGGGGGGTGACCCCCCAACCCCGGTTAACATGTTTTTAAGCCAGGCAACACTCCCGGATGTCGGCTATAACACCAAGACAGTAATAAACAATTATGAAGAGGAAAAATATTTAGGTGAAATAGATAAGTTAAACCAGATTTTTTTAACTAGTATAGTCAACTAAAACATAATTACAACATGAATAGCGTTTTGGCGAAGAAAAAAAACTTAATACTAAGATACAGAAATAGAATATACTAATTAACTAAATAATTACTCACTAACATATACACTATACACATTAAGAACAAATACTATAGCTCCCACCAAGCATGAGACACGAAACTCATGCACACTCACTTTTATAGACATAGTAGGGATAAATATCGCCGTATTAGGGAAATTTTTTAGTGTTGCCAACTTATCTTAAAACGATTCACACAATCTTTATTGTCTAAATTAAAAAACTGGGTTAGAATTGATACGAGGAAATTGACAGGAAAAACCCTGGTCATAGCTATAGTTATGAATTTAATTATACTGACGTCCATAGTTTTCATGTTTGAATTTAAACGTTGACAACGTAATAACTGGTTAGTAACTATATTGCGTTTAATATTTAAATGTAGACCATTATTCTAATTCATAATCCTAACAGTTTTACGTTGTAAAACTCGCGTTTATCATATAGACTGTATGATATTAGATTTTGATTAACAATTTAAACTCAAGTCTAAAAAATACCAAATTTCCATTGTTATCTTTATCAGTCTCCACCAATTTAAGATTTTAGGGTAAAAATTAATATCTATTGCATTTAAGTTATCATTAAAACATATGAGTATATCAATCTACATATCGGAAAAACATAAGTTCATTTAGAATCTTTACACCCTCTTTCGTAAAAGTGAAGGGTATATATCTGCTAAAGCAGATGAGCATCCTCCACCCATTGGTATTCCATGTATTGCTTATAGAAGTTTCAACCATTATATAAAACTGTTTCATTAAGTACAAGATCTAATAACGCACGATATTTATTTCAGTTATATATGTCTTTAAATCATATTGATCGTATAATCCATGTATAATACTATAGAGATCTTTTAGTCGAATAGAGTTGAAAAGATCCGTAAAATCGTAGCTTTTAACGTTGGTTATATCACCTTATACCTTTATCTGTTTAACTATTTCTAAGCTATTATTTATGAAGTAGCCACCCTCTTTACGTATTTTTTTATAAACTATTTAAGTATATTTAAAAGTTTATTATTATTAGCAAGCGTTAAGTATGTATTGCAGCCCACAGTTACAGTTCTAAATTTAACAGGTGATTTATGAAATTTAGGGATTAAGACTAAATAGGGAAACTTAAGATTTTTAATATCATAACCTGCACGGCGATATAACGCTTTGATACGATTTTGTATAGTACAAGACATAGAATCTAATTTTTTTATAAACAGTATTATCATTATAGCACTGCAATAGTTTGTCACAATAAAAGTTTTGCATATAAATGAATAGTTAGCAGAAACTTTATCAACATATGTTTATAGTAAATTGATCTTGTAAAGCAGTTATAGACCGGTTTTAAGGTATTCAAATTTACATGAAGATTTATTGGTTTAGTTCTTAGATAAGCAATTTTAAAATCACTTAAATAATGAAATTTCCACTGTTCGAAAGTACTTACAGGTATACTATGCTTTATAGATGTTTTATAAATAAATTCATCAAGATTATGTTTGAAAATTTGGAATACATTCTTTTTATAACCTATGCGAAATCCAGTACCATAATTCATTAAATTAGTCAAAGCCGTATTGTCTGTAATTTGAGTATTACCTGTTATAATGTGGTTGTAGTGTTCATTGTAACCGGTCATATTATGTTTACAATTACAATTTCCAGGAGAAGCATCAACTGCATTTTTTGATATATTATTATAGTTGAAAACATAGCGACCCAACGGTCTACTATATTTGAAGCTATTAAATATTTTTATATTGTTCAAAGGAAAATATTGCATATTCTGATTTAAAATTTTTGTAAAAGGTATTTTATCGAAACCATTGTTTGCATACTCAGTTATACAATAAATATTGCTACAGCTTTTTGTCTCGTAGTCATGTAATGTTATGCCACAATCAGAGCTCTTATTTTTGACTAGGTCTATAATAATAGGAATGAAATGTGTATTATTAGGAATAAGTTGTTTTAAAGACTTCCCAATAACCAACTTCCACAGATTATTTAGCCAAACTTTTTTACAACCATAAATGATGTTTTTAATCCAGTTTATTGGATAATCCGGTTTTAAATTTATAGTTTTACATAGCATGTTGAAAGAGTCTATATAATCTTTATATTCATATTTATTACGACGACCACCTCTTTGCTTACGGTTTTAGATAGATATTATTACTGGAATAGTTAGAATTCTGTTCCAATACACTTTGTGTATTGGATTTAACAATATAATTCCAATTGTAATTTTTGTCGTAAACATTAGTGTTAAGACCGTAAGGGTAAGCAGTTGAATGTAATCTAATATGATTTCCCTCCCACCATAGTCTAGTCTTAGTGTCAGGAATCACATCTATAATAGACACAATAATACTGTCTACACCATGATTTTTAAAATGTAGGATTTCAAAAGAACAATCTTCAGTATTAGTATCACAGCGATAAATACTGCTACGGTGTTGATTTAATCTGATGTTTAAAGTGTTCTTAGTTTGTCCTATATAAATTACATACTTTGCAAGTCAATTTATAAACACAATTATAAACTTCGCAAAAGATTTTAGATTTTAAGTCAGTGTTAACCTGACAAGGGTTTGCGCTAGGACACAATTTACATCTTTTGTCGTTACAACGACGGTATTTGAATAGGCCCATGTTAGGATAAAAGCTCCTATTCGTGTATAAAGGTAATTTTAGTGAGGAAGCGGGAGAAGTATTAAAAATTACAGTTTTTTTCCTTTCACTTAGTTTAGGCAAGGATTTAGTAAAATAGCTAGTAATAAGACTAGGGGCACTAAGACTAGGGTAACATGCTGACGATCTGTCAAATACCCTACTATTGACAGACCGAGCAATTGATATATTAGTATCAACATTGCCAGTCGCTAAAAATTTAAAAGACCTTTCCATGTTTGTTAATTTTTGTTTGTAGATTTACACATAATTACATAAAATCATAAAGAAGTTAAAAGGTAAATAAATATATTAACCTAAAGAATGGCAATAAAAGATATTTAACCAAATAACCAAAGAAACAGGTTTACACCTTTGAAAGTAAAAACTCACGTACATGATAGAAGCCCGTCTCAATTAAAGTACCGACAGGTACATATAAGTAAAATTGCCCTATAAGTGAAAGAATTTTTAACCATTTTATAATTTTTTTTATTTTTTATTTTTTGAAAAAAAATTGAGAAAATAAACATCATATTTGATCCTCCATCAGTGACCACTGATTCTAGTGTTTCTTTTTTCAAATCCCACTACTGCAGGATATGAAGGATTCTTGAACAAATGTAATCTCCAGTATGGCTCTGGTTCATTTCAAAGACTCCAATGGTGCAGGAAGCTAATTATTCAATTTACAAATAATGGATTGTGACGTACAAAAACTTCCTGTCTGAAGGGTTTCGGTCCAGAAACCGGTCATCTCCAGTATCTCCTTCCAATATGTTTACATACACTCAGCGTAGCCATTGCTTCACCCAAACTAGGATTTCTTTCTTTCTCTAAATAGAAACTTTTTTATTTGATAAAATATTGTTTATTGAAATGTTATTTCCTTATTGAATTAAATTACGACCATCTTTTATCGTGCTATTACCATATATATATATATATATATATATATATGGGAATTGTGTTATCCCAGGATGTTCCTTATTGAATTAAATTACGATCATTTTTTATCGTACTATTACCATATATATATATATATATATTTATATATATATATATATATATGGGAATTGTGTTATCCCAGGGCTCCAGCTTTGAGCTATATGTCGCCGTGTACGCTATGCGACGACAGCGCTATTAGGTTTTCGAGAGATGAACGGGGAGAAAAGTATTTGAGAGGACAGACTGAGATTGGGTCCCGACCTGGTAAGAGGTGCTGAAAGCAGCAGACGGCTGTGACGGGAGAGACAGTCTCGAAGGGGGCATGACGTTAGCTCCGGGCAAGCAGCAGACGGCGGCTTAGTCAATCCTATCTCGGCAGACGGCCGGATACTGTAACCATTTTGATTGTGAGGCCTGACGTGTATTTTTATATGCAACGTATCTCTAGATATGTAAATAGTTTATTTGTGTCAATATATAGTGTTTGTGATTGAAGCAGTGACTCTGTCTTTAATTGAGTACTGTATTACTCTGAGTATAAGAGAGTCTAGTTCCGCCGTGCAGTAAGCGGAAAGGTTTCTATAAGACTGAGAACAACAACCCCTTGACACCGACCACAGTTTCTAGTAAAAGTGGGGACTCGCAACAGACCGAGTTCCTACATATATATTCCGGAGAGGAGAAATTGCTGATGAACTGCAATCTACTAGTGGCTCTCCTTATAAGACCAAGTTTCACGTGTATTTTTATTATATTTTATTTTTCGTACTGTGGGTTCATCTGTAAAATTTTTTACACAAGCATTCTATGGGTGACTGTGTTCTGTTTCTGATAACTTAGCCTAATAAATAAGTTCGTAATTTTTAAAATATAGTGTGTGGTATTTTCACGCAACAACTATTATTTACGCACACGTCTTACTACTCACCCTACACTAAAAAAATATATCCGCTAAAAAATATATTTTCCTGCATATCCATTTATTTAATTCGAGATTAAGTCAACTATTAACAAAACTTGTGTGATCAAAAACAAACTCCAAAGTAATCTGAATAATTTAACATTAAATTAATGATTCGATAACGAATTCTCTGCATTTATATTTTGAACTGTTATCAACGAGTAATTAAGTTTTAAATCAATCTTTTTGAATTTATATAAATTCTCTATAGATGAAATTAAATCGTCTTTGTACGTTCGGTCCATATAACAAACTTTCACTGTCATTTGCTCGCAATTTTGAGTGATCAGAACAATTCTTCTATTTTCTAAAATCGCACATTTTTTATGTACCAACAGCAAAGTGTACTTACTGTACTACCATTTTACTAAATTTCCTGACGTATTTATTCGAGGGTCAAGAGGAAAACGATCTGGCATCGAGACAAAATTCCGTCAGCCAAGCCATGCAAATGTGGTTATCGAATATTCCCATGGAAGCAAACAAAATGACAGCAACACGGTTTACGCCTGGATTTACCCACCAATCCATTATGAATATTGTCTGCCGTCTGTATGGCGTAATAGGGATCGACACTACGCCCTCCAACCTGTCAGCGTCTCGACCACGAAGCCATCTCAGCGATGGGAGGATTCTCAAAAGCAAAATCCTAATTTAATAATTTTATAAAAATCTTTGGCTCCGAAAAAAAATAATAAAACTATTCACAAATTTCGAGATTATAAGTTCTATTTTTGAATCCTCTTCTAGTTCACTAAATTTCGACAATTTCTTTTTTTTATACTGAATATCCAGCATAACCATTTATTTGCATGGGTTTTTTAAACACATTCCTTTAATACTTTACAAACACAGAAGTTTTATCCTCAAACGCGATCGAACTTTCCTTAAGACCCACGTCGATGTAGAAAAATAAATTTTCTAAGCATCATTCTTGCGAATTTTAGATACACTCGTATTTTTCCGTAGAAGATTAAATTTAATTTGATTAAGACAAAAAATTTATCGCATATGTTAGCTGCCCAGAAAATTTGCCAAACAAATTAATTCATAAAAACTTGATTTAAGTACCAATCAGAATTCGTCTTATAATGTGACACGTTACTTCCAAAGGTTTCCTCTCCGATTACCGGTGCCACTCTCAGTGAAACATGATCACATTTCCAGTGTAAATATGAGGGTCATTTCAGAAGTAATGCACACTAAATTAGTTTTTATATGTATTTAATTTCTGACAATTTCTCTCGACAGTTCTTCAATATAGTAGTAAGCCCCCTTGCTTCTCAACAGAGTCAAACATCTAGGAAGATTATTTATTCCTTGCAGCATGCTACTTTCGTTGAATCCACTAATGACTCGGGTAACGGCTCAAGTAAGCTCTTCTAAGGTGGAAAAACGTTGACTGTACAAACGTTTCAACAACAGTGCAATGCCCAGTCGTTTGTTTTTGTCCAGATGTTAAGCAGTGAGGAATCCACCAAGAAAAAAACTTTCAAGCTTTATATGTGATCTTTGATCTTAAACACTCACATTACCCGAGACATCTGTAGACTCTATTTCAAAAATTTGTCACTTCAAAACAAATCACGTTAGAAAACATTCAAAGACACATGAATATTCGTCTAGTACTCAACTGCAAATGGCGAAATCTTTTTTGTATCAGACAAGACGAAATGACACTCGTATATTGCGAAACCCATTTGTCAACGAACGCGTCCATTATTCAATAGAGGAGACATGGTGTAATTTATACACAAGCGAAAATTAATTCAGTTTTGATATGAAGCCATAAAATATTTATTTTCATGATATACATATTAATTTCCCATTTACAGAACACAGCAGATGTAGAAAAAAGCAGTTAAATCTTAAAAACCATAACTTCATATTATGCAAAAACAAAAACCAGAAGTATTGAATAAGTGAGTTTCAAGACACCCTTTCCATGAGTGTGAAGAGGTATGACAGATGTTTTTTACTCCAATCACTTTGGAGGGTCAAGTATCCCATCGAGGATCATGAGTCATGACCGATAGCGCATCGAGGAATTTTAAAAATTTCAAAATATAATTTCGTAAAATACTAAATGCTAAAATATCACGTACGATACCGAATTTAAACACCGTAAAATCTGAGTTTGAATTCAATTTTAAAAGATATATTCCCAACGGTGGGATAAATATTCCGTTTCATAGGATAGTAGAAAGATAGTTATATCCCTGAAAGTGTAGGGCGTTGTGTTTTTAAAGTACAGTGGAAAGAAATATTTTCTCTCACACAGTGAGGACGAAAGATTCCACTTCTCTGTGGGTGCGAACATGATTTTTTACATGATAGAGTTCAGAAAACCTATTTTCACATTTAGTGCAGACCAAAATTCTTTCCTCCATGGATAAGGAGATGCGTTTTCAAATTCCCCTGGAGAGGAAATCTTTCTTTTATAAAGCGCAGGCGAAGGGTATCTCTCCTGTGTTGGTGCGGAAATGTGTTTCTAAATTACCTTGTTGAGAATATTTTTTCTCGCATACAGTGCAAGCAAAAGGTTTCTTTCCTGTGTGGGTGAGGAGATGTCTTTTTAAATCATTGTGTCGAAAAAATCATCTGTTACATACAGTGCAAACAAAAGGTTTCTCTCCCGTGTGGGTGCGGAGATGGAATTTTAACTGTCCCACTTCGTAAAACCTTTTCTTACATTACAAGTGAAAGGTTTCTCACCTGTATGGATGCGGAGATGTCTTTTTAAATTACTGTATCGAGAAAATCGCTTCTCACATATAGTGCAGGCGTAAGGTTTTTTCTCCCGTGTGGGTCCGGAGATGTTTTTTTAACGTACCCTGATCAGAAAACCTTTTCTCACATACAGTGCAGTCGAATGGTTTCTCTCCTGTGTGGGTTCGGAGATGTGTTTTCAACGTACCCTGAACAGAAAACCTTCTCTCACATACAGTGCAGGCGTAAGGTTTCTCTCCTGTGTGGGTGCGGAGATGTGTTTCTAAATTACCTTGTTGAGAAAATTTTTTCTCGCATACAGTGCACGCAAAAGGTTTCTCTCCTGTGTGGGTGCGGAGATGCTGTTTTAAATAACTCTGCTGAGATAACATTTTTCCACATAATGTGCATCCGAAAGTTTTTTCTCCTGTGTGGGTACGGAGATGTTTTTTTAAGTTTTGACGTAAAGAAAACTGTTGGTCGCATTCAGTGCAGGTATAAGGTTTTTCTCCTGTGTGGGTGCGGAGATGTGTTTCTAAATCACCTTGTCGAGAAAACCTTTTCTCACATACAGTGCAGGCGAAAGGTTTCTCTCCTGTGTGGGTGCGGAGATGTGTTTCTAAATCACCTTGTCGAGAAAACCTTTTCTCACATACAGTGCAGGCGAAAGGTTTCTCTCCTGTGTGGGTGCGGAGATGTGTTTCTAAATCACCTTGTCGAGAAAACCTTTTCTCACACACGGTACAGGCAAAAGGTTTCTCACCTGTATGGATGCGGAGATGTACTACTAAACTACACTTTAGAGAAAATATTTTTCCACATACAGTGCAATCGAAAGGTTTCTCCCCAGTGTGGGTGCGGAGATGTGTTATTAAAGACCACTGTTGAGAAAACTTTTTCTCACATACAGTGCAAGTGAAAGGTTTCTCACTTGTATGAGTGCGGAGATGCCTTTTCAAAACAAACTGCGCAGAAAACATTTTCCCACATACAGTGCAGGCGAAAGGTTCTCTCCTGTGTGGGTGCGGAGATGTCTTTTTAAATTACCCTGTTGAGAAAACCTTTTCTCACATAGAGTGCAGGCGTAAGGTTTCTCTCCTGCATGGGTGCGGAGATGACTTTTTAAATTACCCTGTACAACAAATCTTTCTGACATACAGTACATGTTAAATTGCTTTCTCCAGTGTGGGTACAGAGCTTATTATCAGCAATGTGGTACGAATGATGCGCATTTAAGTCGGCCAACTGTGAAAATCTTCCGTGACATAAGTTACATTCAAAAATTTCTTCGGTGCGAGGGGGAATCTGCGAACTGGAACTTTTTATATTTAGACTGAATCTACATGTGTCACATTGAGAGGATTCATCTTCGGCTTTATCAGCGTTCAGTTCGCAAGAATGGCTTTCACTGGATGGTACTCTTCCGCTGTAAATACACATTTCCTCTTCTGGCATGGCGACGTGCTGTACAGGATGATCAGAAAACTAACTACCAGCAATACGTTAAACTTCTAAATGTGTGGACACCAAATTCTTGTACTGCAACTTACAATCTTTACGGAGCACCTGTAAAGACAGGAGAAAGAAATTGAATGATTTATTAGCTGTACCAGCACGCTCTTTTCGTATTTTTAACGTGAAATCAATAGCAATGTATAAATGTTTGTCCTAAGAAATGATATATCTATAAACTAAGATGTTATAAACTATGTTCTGGATTAATTAAACTACAGAGCATTGAAAACTTATTGTAATTAGGGTACCACGTTCCTTAGCCATGTTATTCTTTTGCACTCGTAGATAACAATGACGTGCTGAGAATTGAAATGTTTCGGTTTGTAGGAATTGTTAACTATTAAATTTAATGCTTCGAGAAATTCCAGATTAACATCTACTGAAAATGGTTGGTTACCAACATATTAAAAGTTTATAAATCTAATAAAATATGTAAATTTATTACAGGAAATAACAAAGAGAACGTCGCATATGGATTTGTCCAGACATAATTGTTTCGAATGTAGTTTGATGGTTACAGATATTTTTCACCACAGTCTCTATATTTTAATCGGCATATGGTGTATATTATACACTGAAGAGCCAAAAATCTGGTATTGCTACCTACTATCGTGTAGGGCCCCCACGAGCCCGCAGAAGTGACAGAAAACGACGTGGCATGGACGACTAATGTCTGAAGATATCCTGGAAGCAATTCACACCATAAATCCTACAGGGCAGTTTATTAATCCATAGGAGTGCAAGGGGGTGGAGACCTCTTCTGAACAGCACATTGCAAGGCATCCCAGATATGATCAATTATGTTAATATGTAGGGATTTAGGTGGACAATGGAAGTGTCTAAACTCAGAAGAATGATCCTAGAGCTAATCGGTAACAACTCTGGACTTAGGGGCGTCGCATTGTCCTGCCGGAATAGCCCGTCGGAATGCACAATGGTCAGGAATGGGTGTAGATGATCGGACAGGATGCTTATGTACCCGTCACCTGTCATACGTCTACAATCGTGTCTAGACATATCAGGGGTTCCATATCACGCCAACTGCACACGCCCCATCCCAATACAGAGGCTCTACTAGCTTGAACAGTCCCCAGTTTACATATACGGTTCATGGATTCATGAGGTTTTCTCCATACCCGTAAAAGTCCATCCCCCCGATATAATTGGAAACAAGACTCGTCAGACCAGACGTGTTTCCAGTGATCAACAGTATAATGGAGGTGTTGGCGGGCCCAGGCAAGGATAAAGCTTTGCACAGTGCAGTCAACAATGGTACACGAATTGGGTGAAGCTCCGAAAGCCCATATCAATTACGGTCCGTTGAACAGTTCGCCTGCTGACACTTGTTGATGAACCAGTATAGAAATTCGCAGCAATTTGAGGAAGTATTCCACGTCTATCTCGTTTATCCCTTTGCGACACGCTTTATTAAAATACAACTGAAATCTGGAAAAAATGTTGTAAAAAGAGTCAGATGCACTTAGATATTTTATGTCCTCCAAAAATATTCTGCTTTTTTTATTTTTACAGGGGGAGGTGGGACACCGTTTATCCCACCATGCAACAACGACATTCGCTACACCATAGTGGATATTACGCTGATAGTTATGCAGTAAATAATATAAATCCATAAAAATAAGATTACACTATAAAATACCGCCAACAATTGCTTTAAAGTAAATTTTCGATATTTATTACTTACACACACATTATATATATATATATATATCTCACAATTATTTAGAATTATCAATTAAAAAAAATTCCTGTTTTGAATGCAAAAGAAATTTTTCTTAAAATATGAAAAAAATTCATTTTAACCCTACACTGCATGATTTTTTTAAATCAAACAAAACTTTTTTTGATAATAGATCTTTAATCAAATAGATTGGAAAAAATATTGAAAAAACTAATATTCTTCAAATTTTTATTTTATAGAAAAAATCGGTTTGATTCATACATGAATCATCATGCATTAAGGTATCCGTAAACCTTCGGAGGTGATTTTTTGAATTTTTTAAAATTTTGTCTTTTTATCTATTTTTTTATAATGACATTTAAGTTAAAACTTGAAAAAAAAAATATAAAAAATTTAGCTGTGGCATTAAAATAATTTTTTCAGGGGGAAAAGCTGGAAAAATTTGGTGAAAATTTGACATTCTACAATACATGGTAACTCAAAAACAAACAAATATATTACCACTTTATAAATTGTAGAATGAAGATAACAGTCTGTTCGGAATAACTATTCTCAAGATCAAACTATGTGTATCTCAGAGTTTGTAGCTCTTAAGGTACTGATGTTCATATAAATCACTTAAAATTCATTGTTACTTGCAATTTATACCAATGTAAACAAAAAACCAATGAATCTGCAATCATGAGCATACTCTATTCCCTTTATAAATATATATAGATAAAGTATGCAAAAACTTTAAGGCGTTTTAAGCGTAAATTTTTATAATAGGATATATTGCGTTTAGAAAAATTATGAAAGAATTCATTTTTAGAAAACGCTAAAAATAATTCTTACACTAAAATGACAATTCAAATCTTTCTAAAGAAATTTACTATAAACTTAGATAACACAATTTACAATCATAAAGTAAAATAAAATAGTGGTATAAGTCTCGTGAAATATTTCAAAACATTTTCTTTCTTTATTGAAGCACAGAGTTATGCCACAGAGTTATTTTGTAGTGCCCGATTAGACTGTCCAACATGTCTACACCACCCATATGCTTGTTATGGTGTTTTACTACAGCTGTACAGTCAATGTTAACTTTTGTTTTAATCTTTCTGTCGTATCTGTCTATTTTCTCTACTGAGTTAACTCCGACGTATGTTGATAGAAACATGACGTTTCTGTTGTCTTTCCATGAAATATTTGAAATTTCTATATTATCATGTAATGTGACATATTCCTCACTTGTGCCTCGAGGTTGTTTTGACATCTATTTATCATTAGTGAGCTTGCATCCTGAAACACGATTTCGTTTAACTGTACCAATGCTGAAAATACCCTGTTTAGCCATATAATATTGAAGTTGGGGAGAATTTAGTAATTATCAAATATAATTAGTAGTTCATATTTCTAAGAATGTTTCTGCACAATCGTACCACAATATTACTTGAAGCTCCGAGATCAACTTCTTTCAGAACTTCTTGACAGAATTCAATAGTGATCCCCTCAATGCATAAAGATGCACATATGAATCATACCTATTACGGTTCAAAACATAAATATAAAATAGATCAAATTGAAAAATATCATAACGTGTGATTAGACTTATCTTGCAGCTATACACTGAATATTTTTTCCTTTGTTTAATACCCTTTTTCAGTTTATAAATACAGCTTCCCCACGTGGAATTCTACAGATCATTCAAACAACAGAATAGCTAAACATAAGGACATAAAATTGCGTATGTGCTGCCTTCTACTAGCAAAAATAAGTGATAAAAGGTAGTTCGGATTGAAGCAGATACGGTAAGCTATGCAGTAGCGGAAAATATTAAATACTTTGGTTTCAGCTTAGTCGAAAATGGTATGATTCATATATGACTCACCATGCAGTGTAGGGTTAAATCTCGGGGGGTTTTACCTGGGGGGGGGGGGGGCATCAACCTCTTCAGTAATTCTTTTAAAGGCTGCAATTATTTATTCCCCTTCTGACCCAGAACATTTGAATAATGTCTGAAGGCAACTCTTCGAATAATTTTAATGCCTCCTCAACTGTCAGTATTTTTCTTGACATGCTGTCAAAACGACACGTGACAAAAACCAAAAGGAATAAAATTAATACACTGATAAATCGTAGTGACACTCTAGTCAACTCGCTGAAATTCTTTCTGTCTCTGAGAATTTTCACAGAAAACGTTGCAAGGTCTCGCATCTAAACTTTCCGAGCGTACAACCTCTAGCATTCCCAAATCTCAATTGTCAACATATTGTCTTTACTTTCAGCAACCGTCGAGGTTTTCACCTGTCTCGCTGGAATTTCTCAGCTAGACCACCCACAATGTCGTGCAATCGCTTTTCAAAGACGCAATTTCTTTGAGGCACTTTTCTAGCAAATCCTTTGGCATGTGAGGACAAAAGGCTCTTGGATGGCCTCTGTTGTTCATCAACTGCTTCTGTATTTAAGTATCAGTCACAGCTTGGTACTAAAATGGCTGAAAACCAGCCAAAATTAACGGAGAAAATATAATTAACTCAAAACGGTAAGTTGCAGTGCTTCCATCTATCGGTGAAAATCTCAAGTGTGTGGAGGGACACATTCTATGCAACGTAATTCAATTTAAAAATAAACGTTAAAATATATTATAAATGATAAATTTTTGTTTAGAAAACAAGTTTAAATAACGAAAAATAAAATTAATAACATTTTACGTATATAAATATTTTTAAAATCCTTCAAACAATGAGGAGTCGTAAAGACACTTTTTATTGATTACTTTAGCCAATTTTCATGCAAAAATGAATAACCCTGCTATATTCTGCCATATACAATGTAAAATTATAACAAAAAACGAATTGTATTCTATATTTAAAATACAGCTAAAATAAATAGAATTTAAGGAAAAGATTTTTTAGTTAGGTGGGACACT
This sequence comes from Dolomedes plantarius, assembly GCA_907164885.2. Lineage (NCBI taxonomy): Eukaryota > Metazoa > Arthropoda > Arachnida > Araneae > Dolomedidae > Dolomedes > Dolomedes plantarius. The sequence continues at coordinate 136,650,161 of OU015499.1, read as the reverse complement.
TTTTAACCCACAATGCCGGAAAGGGTTAAGGATTCTCGCCAGTCTTTGACGGACCAGTTATTTCAAGTTCTCTTTCAGGCTGCACAGCTGTCGGAGATTTGATGTTTTACAGGATACCCGATATTCACGGTACACTCGTGAAATGGACGTGTGCGAAAATCTAAATTGCAATCGCTACCTCGGAGATACTATGTCTCATCTCCTGTGCGCCGACTACAACACCACGATCACAGCTACATAAGTCATAATAACCTGCCATTGTACAACAGGAACCGATCTAACAGCTTTGCTAGACACCTGTTGTCTAATATAAGCTCTGCCGATTGCATCGAGGTACGTTGATTGGTTGCATATATCCGTTTGCATACGAACGCCTGCACTAGTTTTTTTGGCTCTTCAGTGTACATTAGAGTTGACAATAGTATAAATTCTTCAAATTTCTTTCCGCTCATTTACTGTACAATAGTGCTTTTATGCTCTTCTCCACATATGGATCAAACATTTCAAAACAGTTATCTGTGGACCTCTTGTAGTCTATGAGATATACGTCAGGAATACACGGCTGATAAGGTCTTTTCCAGCCTAACACCTTTTAAATATTGTATTACGAGATTATAAACACGTAATGAAAATTTTAAACAAAATGATTCCACACAGTTACGATGCGATGCTCCTTAAAAATTACTTGCGATAACAATTTTAAATTTTCCCAGAAATATTAATTCAGAATTGCTTAAAGAAGTTTAATCCCTATTAGTTCTCACGCTATTTTTCTAATCTTTTTTGTAGACACTCAGGTTTGTAAGTAAAATTGTATGCCGAATTAATGTAGGGAGTGACTTGAATCTCAACCAGACACATACTGATTTGACACAGATCGGTATTATAGTAAAAAAACAATTTCACAACCATAACAGGAAAAAATAGATATATACAGTATATATTTCATTAGAAAAATAATTACATTACATATCTTTCCAATTAAAATTTTGTCTGAAGTACGATACTCGTACTGATTCCTGAAGTGTGGCGAAAAATAATTTCATCGCGGTAACCTCAGATTTTAAGGTAACCGTACTCGCTCGTTTCAAGACGTGCAAGAGGCTGTTTGTTTATGAACGGTATTCTTTCGCACTGAAATGTCTTTACCGCTTCGTAATAAATGATTATTGAATTTATAACAATTGTGATATCTTTATTTGTACATTTCAAAGATATTTTAACATTGTAATTTTTTTCAGAATAAAAAAAAGTTTTCAAGTGGGAGTGCTGGGTGATTTCTGCTAATTTAAAGTGCAATATAATCAAAGAAATTTTTGAAAAGTAATTAGTATATTACTTTTCAAAACCTCTTATATTATCAATTTTTTAAAATTTATTATTATTATTATTTTTTTTGGGGGGAGGGGGGGTTTAAATTTATGTAAGGTTTTTAACTGAAGTTCAAATTTTCTAAAAAAATATGTTTTTGGATTTTTACAAAACATTGCAAACAATTTTTTCTAATTTCGGCACGTCTTTCTCATTTGTCAATAATTTTTAAAACTTTCTCCATTTTGTGGGATGGATATTCACTGGTTACGTAAGCTTCTACATTAAAACTCATTCTTAATAA
>OU015499.1:136553546-136643546 GCA_907164885.2 Dolomedes plantarius | reverse complement strand
ACAATATATCCCAAAGCCAGATCAACAAATTTGCTATACTCCTCAAGTTGATAAAGGCAATCAGTATTAGAAATATTACCCAGTTATGACTGTAAAAATTTTGATACTTAAAAGCAACAACAATCCTCCCACAATCTTTAATAGGTAGAAATTTTGAACTATTGTGTTTACTATTTTCCACAGCAATTTAAGCTATAAAATTTATTATATTATCTTTCACTCACAACTGTCTAGAATAAAAAACATTTGCAATAACAGTAATGATTTCTTGGAAGCATGTAATATTTTTAGGAAAAACCAACACAAGAATAATTTCCCCCAAACTTTGGAAACCTAAAATTTAAAAAAAAAAATCGTACCTAGAATCGGATTTATTTTAAGGCTAGTTAAAAGTCGGGTTTTCCCCTTTTTCTTTCAAGACGTATTTCTTTGCATATCATTTAGGTAAGTAGCACTTCTACTGCATCCTGCAATTTTTAAGGATAAATATCTGGTTCTTAACTTCAACCATCACTTCTCAAATTATCAAAGTGGGGTGAGTTTGTTCGTTTTGTGTACTGTTGTGGGGTAATTTCTAATATTTTTGACTTTCTGTTTTCAATGCGGGGATCTCAGAGCCTTCGGATGTTTTTTGGCTAGACCTACATCTCATTCAGAAAGTTCCTCCTTGAGGAAACTGACACGGTTAGCCCTCCTGATGTAGAGAATGGTTGATTACCTTCGTTTAATTGGATTTTTTTTGTTTTTGTATCTTATATTTTCATTCTATCATTGCTACAGAATCTTGCATTTATGCTGCATGAAGCACTAAATGCAGATTTCTGTTGATTTTTTAACAGTGCCTTCTTCATGTAATTTAATCTTTTACCCTTTTTTAAATTTTTTTTTTACTAGAATGCTTAGGACATGTTACATTTTCAAGGAGGTACTAGACATTATTCGGAATTATCTGATTTCCCGAAAAATGATTAATGGCCTATTTTTTTGCCTCGGTATTTAACATCTTGAAAGCCTCCTGTCAGTGACGACTCTACATATATGTGAAATATGCAGCACCTAGGGTGTTGCGTGGCTGAAATGAAGGAAAATACATATTTACATGCATATTTTTGTTATGAGTTTAAATGACAACTGAGAGTGAAAGGAAAAGCTTTTAAACGTTAATGAATTAAATTTTATGATATGAATTCATCGTTTTAATAGTTACATGGTATAACATATTGGTAAAAATTAACTTTATAAGTAAGCTATGGCAAAGAGAACACATGGATCTGCTTTCAGGTATAAAACACTTTGAACAGTTTATCACGTGGAAAGCAGAGTACAGAAACTGTAGAATGGTGTCAGCAATGATCACAGCAAATGAAACTGCTGAAAAACTTAATGTTTTAAAAGAATTTCAGGAAATTCAGAGGAGGAAGAAATTTTTAAAAAAATTTCAGTATGAAATACCAGATGACAGGAGGGAAAATCCAAAAGACATACTCAAAACAGAGTATTTTTAAATGATTATTGACATAATTTCATAGGGCTGTACTTCAAGGTTTTCAGAGGTGAAAAAATATGAGCAAAATTTTGAGTTTATTCATGGCGTAAATCGATTAAAGTAAATTATGATGAAGAAATTTGCCATAGTTGTCATCAACTTCAGGAAGGTCTCATTGAGAACAGTATTGACCATTTTTATCCATATATCTACATGGTTATGATGATTATTTTGACTATTCAAGTATCTGTAGCTAGTGCTGAATGATCATTCTCAAAGCTGAAGTTAATCAAGACCTATCTGAGATCCATCATGTATCAAGACAGGTTATCTTCACTTTGGATATATTGGCAATATTGTCAAATGAATAATACATTGCTTCAAAATTGGATATTTCCATATTTATTGATGATTTTAAGGCTGGTAAAAGAAGAAAAGCTTTCTTATTAATTCCAGGTAAATTCCTTAGTTTTCTATACCGTTAAGCTATAAATATATTGTATATTTTATTTCATAAAAATAAATTTCTACTAGAATAATTATCGCATTGTATAATGATCTATTGTATGAATTATTCAAGAATATTTTTCTCTTGTATTCTAGAATATTTTTCACTGGTTTATTTCTTTTAGTGTCCTATAGTATCAATGACATTGCCCCAAATTAGTGACAACTCATTTATCATGTTCACTCTTAATTGCACTAAATTCATTTTAACATTTCAGTTGAGTAATAACAATTTAACATTCAGTCAAAAGTTTTCTTTCTTGATGAGTAGTAAATTCCTGATTGTGTTCTATTAAATAATATAGAATTTTTATGTTCCAAATATTATAATTATTATTACTGTACAAACCTAGAAAGGCAAAAGTTTATTCAAGAATATTCCACAGAACAAACATCGAAAATATTCAACGGTTCTAGAAACTGCTTTGACAGATGTAAATATGATTCAGAATAATGACCAAATGATGTCTGTAAAAAAAATGTAGACACAGATAGCTATACACTGGTTGAAGAAATGGAAGTGTTAAAACCTATTGTTTCAGGAACCCTATAAAAATTCTTCAGTTACTACAAGTAACAGTCCCTGGCTTTTCAACTGCATATATATATATATGTGATAATAAAGCCCCACCTTTTTTACTTAACGCGTATTCTAAATTATCCTTGTTTCTTCTCAATATAGTACAGTCTCTTTCTTCAAATTGCGACCTAGGAATTGACCAACTAACCATCCAGATTACCCCCTAGTGCACGCGCATTAAAGATATTGTAAACATGAATCAGGACCACGTGATGTTTTCGCCTCGGTGCGCTTTTCGGAACAACAGGCGACCCTTATGTAATCAAGTCACATGCTCAATTTTAGCCAATAAAATGATTTCCCCTCTGTCAGTATCCCTACACTTTATAACCTTCTGTAAAAGTTTAAGGCGTGCTTTTTACTGTCTGTCGATGTCCTGTGCTGTTTACGCGCTGCTCCGCTGCTGTCCGATATGATTAAAATCTGTGTTCTGAATGTGCCTGGCAGGGAACGGAGGCGTTGCTATTATGTGAGTCCAATTGTCAAGACACCTGTGTTTTGCTGAATAATGTTTGTCTACATTAGAATCCGGAATAAATTAATATGTGTCGCATCTCTGTTCTGTGTGTCCCTTCAATGCCTTGCATCTCTATGTGGGTTTCTTCCCCGATGTGTCAACAGCTCTCGTGAAATGGTCTTCATCTCCTGACCCTCTGGCTACGTCTACAACATGTTTGTGTTTCATATCCTCTACATAGTTTAAGTTAAAGTTTACCGTGCGCGTTAGCCGAAATCATCACAAGAGTCGGCTGGACCCCTGCGTCGGAAGAGAAAGTGGTTGTTTTTACACACCCCGCCAAATCTGTGTTGTTTACGTCGAGTGTTTTGTTTACGTTGTGAACTTCGTTCCAGATCATCGCAGTATATTCTCCTAGTGCTCTTTCGTACGTCATAGTGTGTAATAAATAATCGTAATGTTCGTGCTCGATACATGTGAAGGTGTTTTACGTCATTCCGAGTGAATTAAGGTTTACGATGTTCAAGTTTTTGTGTTCTACATTGCATCTGGTTTTGCTGCAACGGGAAGAAAATTGTGTAAAATGTCAGCTGCTTGTTCCTGGGCTACGGTATCAAACTTCATTTCGTGAGAATTTTTTTGCAAACTGAAAAAATGTGTAATCATCTTTTAAGAGTCATCACTTCGAGTTTCGTACTTATGTACTCAGTGTGTGTACTGCCCTGCAAGGAGATGAAAACAAGTGGTGTGCAGTTTGGTTCAATGTTTCGTCAGTCCAACGTATGCATCAATAAAAATGAAAAAATTTGTTTTTAAATTAAAATGTTCACTTTAAGAGAAGTTAAAGGTAGGTCAGAAAAAATAAGAAAATGAAAATGATCTAATTGATTTATAGTGATGATATGTTATTTTTGTACGGTATTTATGTGAGTGATATTTATATTATTGAAAGTTTTATGTAATATATTGATGTTTTTACGTTCTGGAAAACTGCTAATCATGTCTGAGAGTGAAGACACAATACCCCCTACCAATGCTCAATTGCCAAATGTAACCGAAGAGAGTGCTCCAATCGAGCCTAAATCAGTAATTACTAGCACTAGTAATGTAATACCCCTTACCAATGTCAACATACCAAATGTACTGGATCAAAGTACTTTAATGGAACCTAAATTAGTAGCCGCCAGCACCAGTACAGAATTAAAAATGCTTAGTACTGCTGAACAGCACATTATTAGTTTTGATGCCGAAGCTGGCATGAATCTGGATTCATGGCTAAACTATTTTAACCGAAAGTGTCGGGAAAGTTGTAAAAATGAGGAATGGAAAATAATTAACTTAAGTAAATATTTAAAGGGGAAAGCACTTACTGTTTTAATTAATTCGTGTTTAGATGTTCAAAATTGGGAACAATTGTGTTTGATTACGAGGGAAAATTTCATAGAAATCAAGGTAGTCTCCTTTAGCGAATTCACTAATCTTAAATTACAGGAGGCTAAAGGGGTTATTGATCATTTCCATAAGAAATTGGCATGTGGTCGAAAGCTGGGATTATCAAACAGTCTATTAATGGAGGGTTTAACTGATGGTCTTCCTCCAAACCTTCAGCAGTTGATGGCGCTTAGTCCTCCTGCTACCCCAACAGCATGGCTCACTTTAATTTCTAAATTACTTAAAAGTCAAGAGACACATGCTGAAACTAACAGTCCCAGACCTCCACAAGCAAATAATTTCAGTCCCAGAACTCCACAAAATGATAGATTTAATTTTAGACCTGGATTTCAACGACCACCATATTATCGAAATTTCAACAGTCGCAATCCAAATAATTTCAATAACTCATACCCAAGATTTCAACCACCAAGAACTCACTATAATAATGTCCATTCCCAAACTCAACTGCCTCCAGCTCCATGTAGAGAATGTACAGGGAGAGGTATACTGAATGCATATCATTGGGTGCAGACGTGCCCCTTTAGAAATGCAATTAGTAATCCGATGGCTCCTCAAGTAGTGGAAAACACTGAGAGTCAGATACCTAACCTTACTGATGACAATCAGATTTGACAATTAAACGTATCCGGATACATAAATAAGAGATCAATTCCTTGTGTGATAGAGACTGGTAGCTCTTTGTCTATCATCCCCTCGACTTTGACAACCCAACATAGACTAAAAACACAGATGTCTGAAAGACTTTTAGTCAAACAAGCAAAAGGCCTTCTCTAATTAAAGAGATCATGTTTAATTAACTTGTGCATTGGAAATGTTACTAAAAAGGTAAAAATGTACGTTATAGACAATGATTTACCTTATATAATCCTGGGATTACCAGAATGTGGACAATTTCAAATAAATATTGATTGTAATTCTATGCAAATTTATCAAAATGGACTAATAATTCCACGTAATAAAATGTTTGTGTGTACACCAATGTCATTTCATATTAATAATAATGAGTCCAAATGTGTAAATCTTAAACCAAATGTAAGTCAAAATGTAAACAATGTAGGTACTGAGTTGGTTCACATTCCTCTGACCTCTGAAAACAATTCTGAAAATTTCCAGACTGTCAATAGAGAGAATGGTGAACTCAATTCTTTACTGTATAAATATTCGCATATATTTTCTGAAGACAAGTATGATATAGGGTTAATTAGGGTTGAACCCCAGCGTGTTAGACTTACGTCTGAGCTTCTTGTGTCCTTAAGACCTAATCGTACTTCTCCTAAAGAAGAAGAGGAAATAGATAAGCCAAACCAATATAATAAGAGGTCTACTGAAATTGTACATGCATCCAAGTTGAGATATTACAATCCACCTGCCGAATTTAAATTATACCATGAATGAGTCAAACCTAATACTTTAATCTTCCGTAATTCTCTCCTTCTCTAAGCACTTTCCTGTCGTCCCATTAATTTAAATATGAAGAAGTCTCGGTTGAGTGTAAGAGAACCTCGCCAATATAGAAAAATTTTCGTCTATATTTTGCGTTGTAATACTACATATTTGAATAAAGTTACACTTTTTATAATACCTATATTAAACTTGTGTATTAATATATTGTATTTCATATTAACATATTATATTTTGTATTGCCATTTTGAGAGTTATTTGAATTTGAATATTGAAGTATTATTAGTACCACTTCAAAATATTGAATTAGTTGTATATCAAGTATTCTATTTTTGTATTCCAGTTCTTCATATTACTTTACAGTTGGAAATATCTTAAGGTTTTCCACGTTCTTAAAGTTTGAAGCTTCATGTGTAATATATTCCAAAGACTTTTAAGAGAAATATTGATATGTTGTGTATTTTTTTGTTAAATTTTGTGTATGGATCAACAGTATTAGCAGCTATGTTCTCAAATTTATATAATGTGTTTTTCAAGTAATGTTGTTTATCTTATATATAAAGTAAGGCTCCAAGGACAGTATGCGGACAGCGAGGTCAAGATTTTGATAAACTCATCCCTTTAACTTGTAACCTTCTTTTCTAAATTTAGTAAAATGTTCTCACCTGAAGGGAATCCTTGCTCGAGGAGCTAGGGCCCGGCCCCTCTCGTAAGTCTTTTTCCGGAAGGGGGGGATATTGTGATAATAAAGCCCCACCTTTTTTACTTAACGCGTATTCTAAATTATCCTTGTTTATTCTCAATATAGTACAGTCTCTTTCTTCAAATTGCGACCTAGGAATTGACCAAGTAACCATCCAGATTACCCCCTAGTGCACGCGTGTTAAAGATATTTGTAAACATGAATCAGGACCACGTGATGTTTTCGCCTCGGTGCGCTTTTCGGAACAACAGGCGACCCTTATGTAATCAAGTCACATGCTCAATTTTAGCCAATAAAATGATTTCCCCTCTGTCAGTATCCCTACACTTTATAACCTTCTGTAAAAGTTTAAGGCGTGCTTTTTACTGTCTGTCGATGTCCTGTGCTGTTTACGTGCTGCTCCGCTGCTGTCCGATATGATTAAAATCTGTGTTCTGAATGCGCCCGGCAGGGAACGGAGGCGTTGCTATTATGTGAGTCCAATTGTCAAGACACCTGTGTTTTGCTGAATAATGTTTGTCTACATTAGAATCCGGAATAAATTAATATGCGTCGCATCTCTGTTCTGTGTGTCCCTTCAATGACTTGCATCTCTATGTGGGTTTCTTCCCCGATGTGTCAACAGCTCTCGTGAAATGGTCTTCATCTCCTGACCCTCTGGCTACGTCTACAACATGTTTGTGTTTCATATCCTCTACATAGTTTAAGTTAAAGTTTACCGTGCGTGTTAGCCGAAATCATCACATATATATATCTTAAAGGATATTTTTAATCATTCATATAAATATAGAATTGGGAGGAAAAAGCTTTATTAGATAAAATATCAATTAAAACATACCTGATGTCAACAATATCGAAGGAGAGACTCAACAGCCTTGCAATACTGTCTATACAGCATGTAGAAACTAGGAAATAAAAATTACGTCAATTTATAAATGATCTTGCTAATAAAAAATCTAGCAAAATTTGATTGTAAATAATTTTGATCTGTGAATAAAATATATGTAGTCTAGCTACTTCATAGTTTTCTTTTGTTATAAATGTATATAAAAAAGGAAATATCACCTTCCTTTCCTATTTCTGTCTATCATACTTCACATTAAATATTTATCATTTATTGTATATTAGAATTTTGGAGGCCCCATGCCAAAATTTCTGCAATTGTGCCCCGCAATGACTAAGATTGCCCTGATCAAAAGCATGAATGACAAGAACTCGAATGTCATATTTTCCAGTTCAAAGTAATTTACTGCTGTAATTTGTTATTAATGTAGACATTTCCAAAATTTTAAATATTAAAATGTAGAAGTCACATTAAATCCTCAAAAATAATTTTTTTAACAGATTTCTATAAATGTTTAAAATAAAGTTATATGTAACTAACTGTCAACAAAACAGATAGTTAGCAAGAAACTTCAACATGAAATACAAAGCTATCAAAATGATTGCAAATGGGGAAAAAATCTTCTGGAAAATAATCGCCTTCTATTCAGAATTTTTTTTCAAACAGTTTCATAAAAGAACTTTATTTTTAAAAAAACTAATTCCAGATTGTCTAGCAAGGCTAGACAATCTCCATGAAACCAAAAATATCTAAAAAGTCTAAAAACTGTAAAGGGTCCAGAAGGACCTCGTCCTTTGTAAAACCCAAACAATCCAAAATATGGGCAAGAGATGCCATGTCGGCAGATCACCAGTGGCACTCCGGGAAGATCTTCTGACCTTGCCGAAAAGTGAATTCTTTAATATGACCTCTCATGAAGCGTGAGACAGCTGTTTGATACTTTCTGGGCTTGAGCTAGAAAGACCCACCCGGACATCTTCCAAAGTACCATGGGTGGCAAGGAGGAGTTCTCCAAAGGTGGTTTTCTTCAATCCTTTTAAGGGAGTAAATCTCTCTAAAAGTAAGAGCCTCACAAGGGCTCATGTACTCCTCAGCAGCAGTCCTGGCTAAAAAGTCGGCCCTTTCATTACCGTCGATCCCAACATGGGAGAGGATCCACTGAAAATGAATTGGGTGTCCAGATGAAAGAAGGTCAAGAAGATCTAAGATGTCCAGGCTAGTCTGGTCCCCAATAATAGTCCAATTAGAGAGGTGCTGAATTGAAGCACGGCTGTCAATTAAAATCCAGACATTGTGAAATTGATCTTCAACTTGACACACATACTGCAAGCCCTTCTTGATAGCAATAAGCTATGATCTAAAAACCAAACAGAAATCTGGATTTTTAATTTTAAATTCCACAGCACCGGTAGGAGTTGGTATGTGCACTCCACTACCAGAAATTCCCCCATCACTCCTGCTGCCATCGGTATAAATCTTCAAAGAAGATTGAGGGATTCTATGGATAGTCTCAAGAGTTAATTGTCTGATGAGGGCCGGAATCTCAGAGTTTTTAATAACACTAGTTAAGAGACCCTCATGGAAATGGATCCCATCAAGTTCCAAACCAACGCCCAGATGATTTCAAGAGTAGGGCTCCACATTAGCAGAAGGCAGACCCAGCATTTTTTCAAAGGAAAAGGGGCTATGCTTCCACAAATGCTGGTTGTCAATCCCAGCATGAAGGTATACAGAAGTTCTATGCTGATCATTGTAACTGTAAAGCTCATTATAGTAGTTTGAGAGGCGATAAGTTCTTCTCAACGAAAGAAGAGGTAGATTACTTTCATAGAGCACGTCATTTGGACAACTGTGTCGAAGTCCTATAATGATTTTAACAGCGCTCAACTGTACCCTTTCAAGTTTCATGCAAAATGAAAACTTACCAGTCTATATTTACATCTTAGGGGCAAAGTTATCTTTTACAGAAATGGTTTAATATAATTCTCTAGTGCCTTTTTGGACATTTTTCCATCTAGAAGTATAATTATTTTCATGCATATGTCATCACAGCATAGTTATACAACACATTTCTGGGGCAAAATAAAGAGCACCAGAATTTTCAAAACCATATATGACACTTTTAATACAGTTACTTTCTTTTAATTAAATATTTTTTTATCCCTATGTGGGGATAGGAAACATAAATCCTAATACAACAAACATCAATTTGGCTAACACTGATCTTAAGGACCGAAACTATATATGTTGAGAAAGTTTCAGTAAGGTTCTGCTACTGTGCATAAATGATTTAAGACAATTTTGGTCGTGCTGTTTGACTGAAATAATCTCGTACCCTTTCTCCTTTAAAAATATTAGGTTTAGATTATGATTCAAACTAAATAGAATAAGATTTTGATACGGGGCGATAGGTCCTATTTCAAATGAGCTCGATGCTTGTATCCTTTATTGGGTTTTTAACCCTTATGTTCACCATTTATTTTGTGTGTTATTAAAATTGTTTGTAATGTTTAGCAATGCATTTGATTAATTGATTATTCTTTGAATTTACCACATATATATTAAAAAATTATGTTACACATAAACTGGAAGAACGAATTTATAAATTTTGCCAGTACAACATACTCTGTTGAGTATAAAGAATATGCAGGCAAAAGAGCAGACAATTAATAATATATCAATAATTATATCAATATATCAATAATTGCATACAGTTTTAAAGAGTTAAATAATATATTTTTGCTTTAATAAGAATTTGAATTTTAAATATCAAGTATTACTTTTAAATTATCGTCTTTGAAATACATTGATTTAAAACTTTAAACAAACATATTATAATGAATGATGTACCAAAAATTATGAATACTTGGGAGTATTACATTTCATGCTGTTGTTCTCATCTTTGTTCAATAAAAGATGAGCATGGATGTTATTTATTAAATCTTGTCATCAAAAATGTTAACACTGAATGAATACAGAAACAAAAGAAACATAATATAAAAAATGCTGTCAAATGCCCTCATATATAAAAAGTGTTTCGATAGTGAAGACTTTTTATATACCATGTAAAAAGACTTTTTATATACCATGTTTTTAAATTTTCTGTTGAATCTAGCATGTGGGCATAAATAAAAATTATCCCATTGTAATGAAAATGTAATATGCTTGGTTCACTATTACGTTAATAGATGGCGCCTGTAGCACAGTAATGGATTTTCAAATATGGAATAAAGATGTTCAAAAGTATTTAAAAAATGCATTTTCATCGTGTTCTGAGCTATTCTAAAAGTTTCAAATGTCTAGCTAGTTGGGAAGTTAGTTAAAAATCGATTGCAAGATTTGTACCAGACAAACACACGCACAAACAAGAAAGAAAGTTAATAAAAACATGGTAAAAAACTCACCAAATTTAGTACCAATTCATAATTAATATGGAAAATTTAATTATTTAAATAAATCTATCTTTAAGTTTTGCATGAAATTAACAGTGCATATCGATTTCATTATAATTTTTAAAAATATAAAGCACATAAATGGTTTGTTATCTTCAATAAGATTAGAAGTTTTAACAATTTTGAAATATTTTAAGCATACAATGAAATTAGAAAAACACCACATGACTGTTGGGGAAAATGCTGAATTTTTTATAGCCTCGAATTTGGTAATTATATAGTAAGTGGTTCCTTTATATATGTTCTGCTACAATTGGGTTATAATCTATATAAAAAATGTTTTTATTATTCAGTTTAATGGCTACATACTCTGCAATCCTGATCCAGCTAAGCTTCACGATTACATCAACAAAGGTCAATGATTATATCTCAAATATGTCACTTGGTTTTTTTTCATTTTTAACTAATCTAATCTGAATGATGATCATTTAAGATGTTTTAACCAATGACATTTGAAATTACCTTCTGATAACAAATTATAAGCTCAGTGAATAAAAAATCTTTTTAATTATTTTCATAACATTTTTATTTTCTTTCTTTTTAAGGAATACAATCAGGAAGATCAATGCTTACCCTTCGTTATTCATATCTCAGTTATTACTTTTACAAATTCACTTTTTACTTTGGAAATATTTTAAATTTTAATTTTTGTTCTAAAAATTCACCTCTAACACTATTGTCATAATTTCTTTTTCATTCTTCGATTTGCGCTGAAATTATCTAGGTACAAATTTTAAATTTTATATACTTTATTTATTTTTTTACAATGTTTGGATTTTTATGTGTCCATCAAGTATTTAAATGTTTATTTTATAGCTTGAAAGATTTTTTAAGAAAGTAAAATTCTTGTATTTTGAATTCATTGTTTCCACACTATCTTTATGACATATTTTTTAAAAATTTAAACTTTTACTTACTTTCAGAAACCGATTGATACATTTTGGAAATATTTAGGCTGTTTCCCCTTTATTTATTTACTACAGAAAAATGCTATATTCAATATTTTTTCATTGAAATAAACTAATGCTGTTTATTAGCTACTTATTGTTGAGTTTTCATACACAATGTCGATTGTCAGGCTAAAAGTTTTGAAACAGTAAGAAATAGTATTTTCTTGCAATTATTAACAGTTCAAAAACGTCTGTATAACTCATAAGTAGGAAACCATAGCTAAACATGCATAGCATACCATAGCTAAACATGCAGTATTTAAAGATTCAATAGGTATACGTATTGAATTAATATTTAGGTTCACACACAAAGAAATAGCGAAAAATGTAGAAATCAAACACATCACTTTCAACTTAACAAAACAGTTCTGTCACACAATACAGAATAATAAACCTGCAAATTAAACTTACTTGAATACTGCTCATTTATCTAGCATCTAGATCAATGTTATTTCAATACATGAACTATTCTAAAAGTTGTAAAATGTTTTCGCCATTGGTTTTTTCTCTTTTAAATATTTAGATTACAGAGAATTGATCGCACTTAGCAAAATAACAAGCGTAAGCAATACCGTTGCCACTAGTGAGTATAAATATACTCCTGTATAGGAGCACTACGTAATGGAAACGAGGATTTCCGATTACCTAACTGCGCATGCGTGTCAACATGCTTGTCAGAAGATCACAAGAACAGTGGGTTTACTGCATGAAGCTAAAAACTTGGTTTAACGAAGAGAAGTAAGAAAATTTAGTGGGACGACGTAAGTAATGAGCAGGGAAGCCGATAGATGGTAACACTAGACGGACGACTTTTCTGGATTCAAGCGAATATGTGATTCAAGCTACGCTTTCCTACGGGTAGGAAAAAGTTATCATTCTTTGGGGATAATCTCTTGCCAAGCGGATATGTCCTGACAAGGGGCAGACAAACAACATCGCCTGCAGCCATATTGGATTTATAGGGATTGGGCGTTGGTAGAAGTTCAATTTGATTAATATATAATTAAATTTGGATTAACGTGTGGTTTAATCTGCTACAATGACTGACTGCAATCCACCAGAGGATTATATATGAACTTTTGAAAATAGTACATGCTAAGAGTTTGTCATATATACACAGATACACGCACGCACACACACACACACATACATACATATATATAATGTATGTATATACACTCATGTTCATAAATTAAAGATAATGCCAGATCCGGCAAATAAAGGTTCAGAAACAAAACAAACAGGACTTATTCATAAATCTCATTTATTAAATAAAAGATAAAGAACAAAAGAGATGGTGTATGTATGATACCAGTCATAAAAACTACGATTTTTGCTCTCTGGAGCAATTGTAAAAATATCTCCTTTACGAAAACTTATTATTACATGGTTGGTATGATGGTTAATACATTGAATGTCTCCCAAACGATGAAATACTGTCCATACAACGCCTAGGCCTGCTGAGTATTAAATTATCCGGCTGATCTTGGGGAAGATTATCCACTCAGCAAGCAATGCTCTCCCAATATCCGGTACACATGCAGGAGGTGGTTTACGGGCTGCAACTGGTCGGTCAAGCATGTCCCACAAATGCTCTTTCGGATTCAAGTCAGGCGACAATTCTGGGCATTCCGTACAGGTATATACTCAGATTGAGGTATCCATTAACAATGTTTGCAAGGTGAGGACGGTCGTTGTCATTCTTAAACAGAAATTCTGCGCCCATGACACTCTTAAACAAACGTACATGTTCCAAAATGATGTCCCGATAAATGTGGCCGTTCATGGTTCCGATTTGAACATGCAGATCTGTTCTGGAGCTCAGTACAATTCCGCCCCAAACGAGCAATCCTGCACCACCATAACGGTGTTGTTCAATGATGTTGTCTTGGTGGTAACAGGTACCTGGCGTTCTCCATATGAAAGTCCGACGTGAATAAGACTGCAAGCTAAACCTGGACTCGTCGGAAAACATCGCAGAAGCCTACTGTGACGATGTCCACATTGCATGTTCTCTACTCCAGTCTAATTGCTGTCGACAGTGACTTGCCGTGAGAGGAACACATCTGACAGGTCCGCGAGCATATAGACCAATATATCCAAATGTCTGTACACGGTTTACCTTGAAACTGTGGTACCCGTGGCTGCAGATAGCTGACGAGACAGGTCGGATGCTGTGCTCCGTCTGCTTCTTTTGGCAGTTACTGCCAAATACCAGTCTTCATGCGGCGTTGTAACTCAGGGGCGACCTGTACTGTAACGTCTACTGACATATCCATTATCTTGGAATCGTTGCCAAAGTCTAGAGATGACAATTTGGGCAATTCCAAGTTCCTCGGATGCTTCCATCTTAGTACGCCCACATTCAAGACGGCCGATAATTCTACCAAGTAAAAAATCATCCACATGCGTCCTGTATGAATGCTTTGCATTATAACTATTCGGTTATGGCACTGAGCGGCTTACAGGTCGCTTGTGAACAATTTTACTTCTTAGCCACCATTCCTTAGATACCCCTCTCTTAAACTCTCGTCATTGTGACGTACTATCGGCGTCATTTGGTGGCTTCCTGTAACTTCCATATTATTCTTGATGTGTGTGATATTTCTACAGGCGAAATTTTTACTTTACAGTTCGATTTCCTTTAGAGTTCGATTTACTTTAGAGTTAGTGATACTGAATTTTCCTTAATTTACGCACATGAGTGTAATACAAAAATAGCACATGGTAAACTCATCATGACAAAAAAAAATTTCGATTATCTAAAAGACATATACACTCATGGACAAAAAAATTAGCGCACCAAGAAGGAGTCGTCAAAATGAAACGAAATTTTACATACGTAATGACTTCTTTGATATAAGTAAATGATAAGAAAATCAAGGAAAAAGGATAATTTATTTCAGAGAAAAAGGCAAAAGAACGGAGGGGTTAATACTCCGTTGGACCCCCTCTAGCGCGAATGCACGATGCGATTCGATCGGGCATTGAGTCATACAAGTTCTGTATGATGTCTTGAGACATTTCGTTCCATATTTCCTGTAACCTTGCCTCTAGTTCGTTCAAACTCGTGGGATGCCCAACTCGTCGTCCCAAATGATCCCAGACATGCTCGATTGGAGACAAATCTGGGGATCGGGCAGGCCAAGGAAGGGTAGT
Organism: Dolomedes plantarius; assembly: GCA_907164885.2. NCBI lineage: Eukaryota > Metazoa > Arthropoda > Arachnida > Araneae > Dolomedidae > Dolomedes > Dolomedes plantarius. The sequence continues at coordinate 136,628,552 of OU015499.1, read as the reverse complement.
AACAGTGCGGAGACAGTCTTGTGCCACTCTTGCCATATGAGGCCGAGCATTGTCTTGTTGAAAAATGGCTCCTGGGAGCCGTTGCATGAGTGGCAACACATGTGGTTGCAGGATTTCATGAACATACCGCTGGGCTGTCATGGTGCCACGGAACAATATTAGGAGTGACCGTGTATTGTAGGCAATGGCACCCCATACCATCACACCAGCTGTGGGAGCGATGTGTCGCTGTACAGCAAAGGCAGAATTGAAGCGTTCACCACGGGCTTTGCACACACGAACACGATTGTCATCACTGCCGAGATTGAATCTGGATTCGTCGCTAAAGACGAGCTGGTTCCATTCCGCTGTAGTCCAGTTTCCTCGTGCGCGGCAAAACTCCAAAACGAAGGCGTCGATGGGTGGGCGTCAAGGGCAGCACACGTAATGGGCGCCGCGATACCAACTGTCTTTCAGCCAGGCGCCTTCGTATGGTTCGAGAAGACACAGAGGCCCCTAGTGAAGGTGCGACCTGTGCCTGGATGGCGGCCGATGAAGCAGTTGGCTGTACGCGTGCATTTCTTACGATGTGGCGATCTTCTCGACGACTGGTCTGTCGAGGGCGTCCTGAACCTGGTCTTCCTGTAAATGACATCTCTCGGGTCCACTGGTCCCAACACCTCCTCACAACACAATCAGTGCGGCCTAATTGACGAGCTACTCGCCTAGCTGACCACCCAGCTTCCATCATCCCGACGATTCTCTCCCTCTCAAACTGCGACAACTTGCTTATATTTTCTTCGAACACGGCGTAATGGCATGTCTATCTCAGCTCTTCCTTTGTAAATGATTCAGCACACTCAAACAAGCTTTGGTTACCTGTTTTATACTCCACAGAGTACGATGTTCAACACCCTCTACCGGCTATACGTAATGCGCAATCACGCTGCATTTCTAATCATTTGCATATCTCCCCGACATGTACCTTCATTGCAAGTTTCGTTACGATCCCGCAATTATTTTTTGGTGCGCTAATTTTTTTGTCCATGAGTGTATATTGAAGAAAAGTGGTTTCTGATTTACTCACGTTTCTATTTACTATCGGGGGCTGACTTTTTTCACGGTGACACCACAATTTTAACCAAGCATCTCATGGGGCGACATGTGGTGGATTCGGTCCATCCTCTCACCCCTACAAACCACACGGAGGTAATTCCGGTCTCCATATTTAACTTGTCTGTACTCAGTATAGACACAAGAGCATACAATGTCACTTGTTGGGTCTTGAATCGAGCCCCTTCGGTACTGAATCCTAGGCACTACTATTCGGCTGTCCGGAGCGCATTTCATAATGTTTCAGGTAATATACTGCTCAAATCTTTGATAAGTTCCACTAAAAATATCATAGAATACATCATGAAAACTGTCTTCATATTGAAAATGTTGAAAAAAACCACAGACACAAAATGAAAACACATCAGGGGTTGTGGTATTCTTTTTATTTCTATTGTTTTTTGCTGACCATAACATATACCTCTGCAAGTTGGTTGATTGGATGCGAGTGAAAATTGTAAGTTCAAGTCTGAAAGTTTTTCTTTTTTTTTCTGTTTGATTAATACATATTTTTACACAAACAACTTCAAAAACATTTTAACAATGACACATACATACATTATTTTTTAAAGCTCACATAATCATATCGATATTATTCACAAGACTTTTTTTCACAATAACCTTGTTTAAACGTACTGCTCTTGAACATATTTATAAAAATTTGACACACATTTCAAAAATTATTTTTATACGTACACTCTAAATTTTTAATCTTTCGTTGATATGAGAACCTCATATTAAACTATTGATAGGATTACACAAAATTTTTTTCCTGATGTTATAAGACAGAACATTAACACATGCATTACTTCTAACTATATTTATCCTACACATATACATTTAAAATAAAAAAATTTTGCATCCACATTTCAGTTATATCACAACACATTTTTAAAATTTGTTTGATTACACATATACTTTTAAAAATATTTTCATTTACGTACATATACGTAAAATTTTGTTTACATGACTAGATAAATATTCTGATTTTTCTCTTTTGAGAAACATTTTCATGTACACATTCTGCATTCTTTTCTTTTTTTATTTAGCCGAGACATTGGAAGGTATAAAACAAAAATATTGTACATACAACTATCACAAAAATATTTTTTTGACACAGACACATACATTTAAAAAAAAAATTACATTAATTTCTTTTTACATTTAGCCAACACTTTTGATGATAAAAAACAAAAATATTGTACATACAGTTCTCACAAAAATATTTTTTTGATACATATACATACATTTAAAACAAATATTTTTCATTATTTTCTTTTTACATTTAGCCGAGACATTTGAAGACATAAAACAAAAATATTATACATACAATTCTCTCAAAAATATTTTTTGACACATATACATACATTTAAAGCAAATATTTTTGATTATTTTCATTTTACATTTATCCGAGACATTTGAAGACACAAAACAAAAATATTATACATACAATTCTCACAAAAATATTTTTGACACATATACATACTGTAGCGAACTGCAGTTCGTAGTGTCAACCAGTAGATGATTTAAACACACCAGGTATACATCACTCATTACATAAACAAAACAAATGCAATTTATTAATAAAATTGATGATGATGAGATATGTACACTGCACAGATGTAAGATGAACTTCGTAACTTAGGAAATCACACTCGATTTAATCGGCGTGGGGCGGAGTAAGAACACAGAAGTCCGCTAGGCTAGCAGAACTGGCTCTGCTTCAATGATGAAGAAAACGGTACTTCGTCCTGATGGGAAAAGCTCCCCAATAATATCAACGGCGGTGACCACAGCACGCACCCGGTAGCGATGAAAATATTAAATTAAGGAGAAAGGACTCCTCACTGGAAAATAAGGTAGCAAAGGCTCCTTCCACGAAGACTGGTCTCCGACAAATTAGCGGAGTATGTTTACTCCTGCAGGAACTAAATCGTCGCTGGAAACAGTCACAAGGGACTCAACCTCTAAGGGCGGCAAACCCGGCTGCTCTTAAAACTGGATCCGCTACGTGTCAGGAACTAAAAGACGCAAGCCACGACTGAGGGGTCCATTCTCTTTTATAGAAGAACCTCCACCGGATATTGCATCACTCTCCGGAAAGTCGAATGATCTAGAACAAGTGAGCAACGGAAATGGGTTTCCTGGGGCGATAATGAAATATTTTCCCCGGGTCTAAAACGGCCGCCTTTTTAGTTTGTCCTCCAAGCCACTTCAAAGAGTCTCAAAGGGCCGCTTCGGTAAAATGCGAAGACACGAGTCCTTTTGTTTAGACACGCGACGCCTCCAGGATGCTGCTTAACAATTGATAGTTCATGAATGAAAGCACCTGGAGTCTCCAGTCATTTATACCTGACATCAGCGGTGTCACCAGGCGGCGATGACTAAATCAAGAAAAATGACCGATGTCCCCTAAGGTTCTGTGGAACAAGGCTATCGGATGAACAAAAGGAAAATTGCCGTCAGCATTTTGCCACCTAAGTTGTCGGGATTTCTTTTGATGAGTCTCAGGCCGAGATAGAAGAATTTCTTTTGTGAACGGAGAGGTTGAAATGCAATACTCTACATCACCCCCCTGCCGTTAAAGTTTTCAATGTGGTTGCATATTGAAAACCAATGTTTCGTGTGGGTGGTTCCCAATTCTGCTATCTAATGTACCAGTTCCAACAGTTTTTTTTTCTACTACACAAAAAAATACACAATTGTAACAAGTACGTACACATGCACTAACTGGATTACTCAAAACAAACACAAATAAATTCATGGTACTAACAATTAATTCTCTAGGCTACTACATTTACAAATCTAAGGTAATTCGCGGACGTTTAAGGAATGCATCTGCTTAAAGCGTCAGCGTTTGCATTCTGTCTTCCCGGCTTGTGTTCTACCCGAAAACAAAATTGCTGCAACATAAGTTGCCACCGAAAAGGACGGCCATTTGAACTGGCATTCTTCTTGAGCCATACCAATGGATTATGGTCGGTCACGATTTTGAATTCGCTTCCGTCCAGATAGTAGTGAAGTTTCTTTAACGCGAATATGATCGCCAAGCACTCTTTTTCTGTGGTGCTGTATTTCCTTTCGGGCTCAGAGAACTTCCTACTCAGGTACAGGATAGGATGTTCCTTATCGCCTATTTGTTGGGCCAACACTACCCCGGCTCCCAGATCGGATGCGTCCGTTTGGACAATAAATGGAACAGAAAAATCAGGAAATCGTAGCACAGGTGTTTTTATAAGAGCGTCTTTCAAAGTGGTGAACGCTGCCTCGCAAGCTTCGTCCCACACAACCGCCGCGCGTTTCTCCCGTCCTTTTAACGCATCGGTTAAGGGGGTCGCTATCATAGAATAATTTGGAATATAGTGCGCGTGATACCCAGTGAGACCCAGAAATGCCCGGATACTCGTCTTTGTCTCTGGCCGGGGAAATTCCCTAATGCATTTTACCTTTAATTCGGCGGGATTTCGATAACCTTCGCCGACCATGTGCCCCAAGTATTTTACATGGTTTTGGGCGAACCGACATTTCGATGATTTGATTGTGAGCTGCGCTTGCGCTACACGACTTAACACGATATCTAAATGCTTCAGATGCTCGTCCCAGGTCTTAGAAAATATCGCGATGTCGTCGATATATGGAACGGCATACTCCTCACACCCATTTAGGACGTCAGCCATGAGCTTACTGAAAAAGAAAGGTGCGTTTTTAAGTCCGAAAGGCATCCGCAAAGGCCTGAATGTCCCGAATGAGGTGACAAAAGCCGCAATGCGTTGGGCCCTTTCTGTCAAGGGGATTTGCCAATATCCCTTTGCAAGATCGAGTATTGTTATGAAATCAGATCCTGCAACCTGTGCAACCCTTTCCTCTATGTTGGGGAGGGGGTAATATTCGGTGCGAATTATTTCGTTCAACCTACGATAATCAATACAGGGTCTCGGATCACGACCATCGGTTTCTACCAAAATGATAGGCGAGGTATAATCAGACTCACCTACTTCTATCACTCCTAATTTTAATATTTTGTCAATCTCCAACTTCAAGATTTCGTTCTGTCGGTGTGACGTTTTGTATGGTCTAGACCTAACGACCTTATCCGAGATCAGCTCTATGTCATGCGTAACTTTCTCGGTTTTTCCTGGGTTATTAGAAAAAATATTTGCATGGCTACACAATAATTTCTTTAATTCCCTTTTTTGAGTGAGATTTAGACGAGCGTCAAGTTCGCTCTCGCGCACAATCTCCTCGTAATCGAAATCGGTAGCACCGGTTTCAAAAACGTGGATTGCGAAATCATCCTCAGTACCAATTTCGACTTTACCTTCATAAACCTAATTTATAGTTTCGAGACGCCTGATATAGGGCTTCAGCATATTAATATGGTAAATGCTGGATTTCTGTCTAGGTCCGGGAGTTTGCACTCGATAATTCGTCTCGGATATGCGAGCTTCAATTTTCCCTGGCCCTATACACTTCGGCGCCATTTTGCTAGGCCGAGATAAAGAGAAAATCAGAACTAAATCTCCAACCTCGAAATGCCTTTTAACTGCGCTCTTATCATACGCTTCCTTACGCTTATATTGTTCTTCACCCATTTTCTGAGCAGCTAACTCTCGCGCTCTTTTTAATCTATTCACTAGGGTAAGGACGTGCTCTGTCACGGGTCTCTCTTCCTCACAACCTCCCATCCAACCTTCGTACAATAAAACTTCAGGTGTTCGTAGGTTTTTTCCATACAACAGTTCGGCCGGTGAGAATCCCGTACTATTATGCGTTATAGTCCGAATCGCGAGGAGCGAGGCTGGTAAATGAAGTTCCCAACTCTCCCCGTTTTCCAAACACAGGACTTTTAACAGTCTCTTAAGTGTTCGGTGGAATCTCTACAGGGTTGCTTTGTGGGTGCCCCACTGAACTATGCGTCACTTTGATGCTGAATTTCTCAAAAAATTCGCACGTTAACTCGCTCGTGAAAGACGTGCCATTGTCGCATTGCACCTCTTTCGGGAACCCGGTTCTACTGAATACCTGTGGGACAACTAAAAGACTTCGTGTATCCCCAAAGTGGTCCCTCTGTTGTTTACACAGCAACCCGTTTATCACCACATAACCCTTCTCGCCGGTTTGACTTGAACTTTCGACCCTTTTTAACAATGCGGCCAATTCTACACAATTCCGCTGTGCGTCTGCGAATTTCTCTGGGGAAACATTTAATAGACTCAACGCTGGGTCATCGCGGTCGAGGGGGGGTAGAACTAACAAATTCGCCTGCTCCCCCCTTTCCAGTTGTGTCAAAACGATTGACTCCCCGTCTGAGGGACTATTGTTCGAACGCTCCCGAAGAAAATCGTTTGACTCAAGCGTCTGTGTACAGCTCTCTTGACATTTGGACTGCGAGCGCGTTATTGCATTGATTTGCATGCTCTTAGAGTTTTGTTGACCCTGTCTCAGAAGAGCTGCCGTTTGATTTCCCAATATGTATCTTTGTTGATTTGACCTGTCGCTAATGACACAGGCCTTTGTTGTTATATCTCCATACTGGGAGTTCAGAATTACGCGCGCTAGGGGCACGTTAATGGCACGAGTGTCTAACGGCTGAGTAAGCCAGACTGTCTCGCCGAGATAGTCGTCGGGCGAAATAAATCTTTTACAAACCAGATCAATCGTACTACCCGTATCTCTAAGTATCTCACATACCTGGCCGTTCACAGTCTCTATACTCACATATGGTTTTAAGGGATCTGTGATTTCCAAATCGGCACTTATGGAGTTAACCTCTTCTTTTTTTGTTAATAACGGACACTGGGGCCTAATATGACCGACCTCGTGGCAGAAATAGCACTTAATGTCTGTCACGCGCCTTTTGTCGAACTCTTTATGGTTCCATTCTTTACGGCGGTTTTCTTTTGGGCGAGGGGAGCTCACCTTATCTAAATTTCGTTCGGGTTCGTGTTGTTCGGGGGGTTTTTCAACTTTCTCTCCCGTTTTTACAGCCCCAAACATTTTACGTTGGTCGGGCGCGCGTCCCTCGAATTTCTTCGGCTGGTTGGGGGGCTTATCTGTTTTTCTGATAAGCTCAAACTGATCCGCGTCTTTGACCAAGGTTTCAGGGGACGTGTAATTCTCCCAATCCCTTATATTTTGCTCCCGGATTTCACTCCCCATTTTCCGTTTTCATTGCTCGACCAGAAAGAGATCTTTTAACGACTCAAAAGTTGTAACACCGAGACCCTCTATCCAACCTTCGAAATACGTCTTTATTTCGAAAAGATAATCTTTCCATAGGGTTCCTGGCTTACACTGGTGTCTAACAAACTTCTGACGAAAAGCTTCAGGACTGATCCTGAATCGCTCGAGAAGCACGCTCTTAACATGGGAATATTTTTGTGTCTCCTCGACTCTTTCCCGTAACACAATGGCCGCTACCGATAATGGTAACAGGCTAATTAAACTGCCTGACCATTCAGCTTCCGGTATTTTTAAATGCTGTGCCTGCCGTTCAAAAAGGCATAGGTACAGGCTTATATCAGTTTCTTCCGGGTCGAATTTTTGCATTATGTGCCTTAATGAGTGTCCCGCAGGTCTCGGAGGACTAACAGACGGGCTCTCTTGGGGGGGGGGGCTCCCTACTCATTCTTAATTTGGCTAGCTCAAACTCTCGCTCTTGTTGAGCTAATCTATCCTCCCGTTCTTGTTGAGCTATTTTGTCTTCCCGCTGTTGTTGAGCTATTCTTTCTTCCCGCTCTTGTCGAGCTAATTCATCTTCCCGTTTTTGTCGAGCTAACCGTTCTTCCCGCTCTCGTTGCTCGTTTTCTATACGGGTCTCCATAATTTCAGCTAACAACCCTTCAGCCAATTTTACATTGTAATCTGCTGAACTTTCAATTTTTCTGATCATCTCAAGCTTCAGCATTCCCAAATCTACCTCACAACTCATTTCTATAGCGAGGTTAACTAAGTCCTCTTTCTTTGCACGAACAAGAAAACCCATGTTTGACAGAATACAAAGCTATTACAATACTACACAGAATACTACACACTATTATAAACCCTGAGGTAGTAATTACATTAAAACCTGAACACAAATGCAACTACACAACACTATCAATTAACGTACACATGCAATGCATTAACCAAAATGAACTAAATTACTTTTAAAATTCCGCTTGCGATGTTACTATTTTAAGGTTCATAAGAGATAAATCACTTTGCTTTTAACATATCACAAAAATACACAATGCAAAATAGTTAAACACAATGTAGTTACACTATTTCTTTTTGAGCACAGTTACATTCCTTAATTTCTGGGAACTAATTTAACACACTACTATTTCAATAAAAATTCTACTTTACACAATAACACTAGTTCTTATTTTACATCAAATTTTAAAAAAAATTCTTAACACCTTTTAAGTTCAGATCAAGCTATTAATTAAGGTTATTAAATTCAACAATTTAATTCTCCTAATTCTGAGCAAACAACCAAAATATTATTCACTAAACTACTGTTGGATACCAGCACAAAAGAGAAACAGAATGGTACTCACAATTTGATGTGCAGACTGGCATCTAGTTGGCACTGCAGCAAGTTTATCAGATGTCACAAGAACGTCAAACGTTCTACACTAATTCACAGGATACACACACCCGCGATAGCACTTTCACAAAGTCTCAGTTCTGAAACACGCGCGAATGTCACTAAGGAAATTAACACTGCAGCAGTTTAGCAGATTTCACAAGAACGTCAGCCGCTCTACACTAATTCACAGGATACACACCCGCAATAGCACTTTCGCACAGTCACAGTTCTGAACACACGCGACTGTCACTAAGGAAAAACAAAATGTTCCTACTCTCGCTTTTTTTTTCGTCAAAACGCTGCCACCAAATTTATGAATGAATATATACCTTCTGTAGCGAACTGAGGTTCGTAGTGTCAACCAGTAGATGATTTAAACACACCAGGTATACATCACTCATTACATAAACAAAACAAATGCAATTTATTAATAAAATTGATGATAATGAGATATGTACACTGCACAGATGTAAGATGAACTTCGTAACTTAGGAAATCACACTCGATTTAATCGGCGTGGGGCGGAGTAAGAACACAGAAGTCCGCTAGGCTAGCAGAACTGGCTCTGTTTCAATGATGAAGAAAACGGCACTTCGTCCTGATGGGAAAAGCTCCCCAATAATATCAACGGCGGTGACCACAGCACGCACCCGGTAGCGATGAAAATATTAAATTAAGGAGAAAGGACTCCTCACTGGAAAATAAGGTAGCAAAGGCTCCTTCCACGAAGACTGGTCTCCGACAAATTAGCGGAGTATGTTTACTCCTGTAGGAACTAAATCGTCGCTGCAAACAGTCACAAGGGACTCAACCTCTAAGGGCGGCAAACCCGGCTGCTCTTAAAACTGGATCCGCTACGTGTCAGGAACTAAAAGACGCAAGCCACGACTGAGGGGTCCATTCTCTTTTATAGAAGAACCTCCACCGGATATTGCATCACTCTCCGGAAAGTCGAATGATCTAGAACAAGTGAGCAACGGAAATGGGTTTCCTGGGGCAATAATGAAATATTTTCCCCGGGTCTAAAACGGCCGCCTTTTTAGTTTGTCCTCCAAGCCACTTCAAAGAGTCTCAAAGGGCCGCTTCGGTAAAATGCGAAGGCACGAGTCCTTTTGTTTAGGCACGCGACGCCTCCAGGATGCTGCTTAACAATTGACAGTTCATGAATGAAAGCACCTGGAGTCTCCAGTCATTTAAACCTGACATCAGAGGTGTCACCCGGCGGCGATGACTAAATCAAGAAAAATGACCGATGTCCCCTAAGGTTCTGTGGAACAAGGCTATCGGATGAACAAAAGGAAAATTGCCGTCAGCATTTTGCCACCTAAGTTGTCGGGATTTCTTTTGATGAGTCTCAGGCCGAGATAGAAGAATTTCTTTTGTTAACGGAGAGGTTGAAATGCAATACTCTACAATACGTTTAAAACAAATATTTTTCATTAATTTCTTTTTTACATTTAGCCGAGACATTTGAAGACATAAAACAAAAGTATTATATATACAGTTCTCACAAAAATATTTTTTTTGACAGATATACATACTTAAAACAAATATTTTTCACTCACTTTTTAAAAATTTTCTTAATAATTATATAAAAACATTTAAATATTCATTTCTTAATAATACATATATTAAAAAAATTATATATTCTTTTGAATTTAGATAAACATATAATATTTAGGTACTAATTTCAATTTTTTTGTATTTTTTAGAAATACAGTTATTTTTTGAAACTTTTTCAAAAGCACATTAAATTTTTTTTGTACTTTTTTAAACATTAAAATTTTTTCACGTTTTCAGGAACATATGTTAAATTTTTTTTTCACATTTTTAAAAATTCCTTTAAATTTTTTTTTCGAATTTTCTTACATACATTTTATATCATACAGTCTTCTAGCCTTCTTTCATCTGTAAAACAAAAGCAAAAACAAAAATATTATCTACATATATATGTGTATGTGTATGTACATATACATTCAAAATCAAATTAAACGGAAACATAATTTGTTAAGATGAATGAATGCTTTGCATTTAACCCTTATGACACATGAAGAAATAATCTTTTGTAAATGTCAAAGTTAAATAGTTTATTTCAATATAAAGAACGCAATCCCATCGTTGTTGTTAGACCGTGTTATGTTCGATAAGGCTTTTCATTGTTTGTTTGAGAATCTCTCAATTCAAGACAAAATTGAAAAATTTAAATGCTTTTTATAGCTCGCCGTGCCATTCTCTTTCCACGTATGTGAATCACAGACCTAGAAACCAACAGAAAGAAACGAGCGAAATCTCTGTACTGCAAATATCAACCTAACGTCTGGTAAACCTATTTCACTAGCTTTCCTGATACAGTCGAACCTCGTTATAGCGAACCCGTTATATAACGAACTCCCGGATATAGCGAACGAAATTTTTGGTCCCGCCGTTTTCCTATTGTATTTAATGCTAATTTATCCTTTTATAGCGAACCACCGAAATCTTAAGAATCGGCTATAACGAGCCTTTTTTCAGTCTACTACTGAATATTTTAAAATTTTAAAACTTTTTAAGAATGTTGAAGATACAACGAATGTTGAAACAGAAGATGATGAAGATTTGCCTATCGCGATATGGATAGAAAAGCACAAAATTTCAACCTTCTCAGATTGTGACATGCAATTGTTTGAAACCTGTGATGAAGTCATTACATGTGAAAATCCGACTGATGAAGTTATTGTGGAAGAAATTAAAATGAATCATTCTGAAATCGAAGATTCTACATATGATGCTGATGAAGAGCACATAAATGACGAAATCCCCACCATCTCAGATGCTATAGCAGCGATGCGTGTAATTGATAAGTTTTTGTCTACACAAACAGTGGAAGAAAGAGTGTTGGAGTCATTTGATGTATTGGACAAAGAAATTCATAAAATGTTTTTGAAATCGGCATCACGTCAGCAGAAAATTACCGATTATTTCCTTATCAAAACAGTGAGCAACAATTCAATGTAAAATGAATTTATTTCCATTTGTCTTCATTTTTAGTTAATTTAATTACTATTGTGTCAGATTGGTGAAATCGATTTTAATAAATTTAATTCATTAATGATCATTTTTAACAGATTTTATCATTTTTTAATACATCATTATTGAATACATATAGCAACTAACGAGTTATACATTTTGTGAACTCTAACATTTTTCTTAACGGTTCGAATATAGGGAACAAAACCTTTGGTCTCTTGAAGTTCGTTATAACGGGGTTCGACTGTATTAACATCTGCAGTTACAGACGTGACTTCCTTCAATTTTACCATTTATAGTAAAGTTTGTATACCACTCGACGAATACGTGAAAAAAAAATGTTGGGCAGATAAGTGGGTAAAGGAATAAATAGACTATATGAGAGTCTAATTTGTAAAATAGTGATCCACATAAATGTAAATATGGACCAATGTTTGATAGTATTTGCGTTTTTAATACTGACCTCCAGAAAACTGACATATTTTATAAGTCCTTTCATGTCGACTTTCATTGTATGTTGGTTCTTAGAAAGTCCATCTCTACTCTCCGTCTAGTCAATTCGAGTTAGTTGCAGAAATGGTAAAAATTTAAACATTAGATAATTTTGGAGGTAAGAAAATAAACATCAGTTTTTAATTTATATTAACTAAAGAGTCCTTTAAAGACGATAGGTCTCAATCGAAGAATAATTGCTATTAGAAACGAAAAGCACACTAAAAATTCGATGCATTCTATCAAGGTATTATCAAAGTAGTGTAAATAATTTATATATATATATACCCAACAAACACAGGACTGACGGCAGCTTATCGGGCCAGTGCTGGAGGCACCGGTTGAACGACAAGTACGGGAGAATTTTGTCGGGCCACTGGCGGGTTGTTTACGAACCTCCGAAGGGGAAACGCTTTCCGTTTACGTGTTTCAGGGCCTGTTATGGGTTGATATGAATCGCACCGAAATCGTTTACCCTGCATCGTCCCGGAACTGTACCTCCGATTCGTAACCACAAGTAACAGATATCTGCATCAGAATTATGGATTTGAAAGGGAAGGCGAAGATTAAATTTAACAGACTTTTCAAAAATATTTATTTCATTGTTGTGAAACTTCTTTTACGCGGAAAATTCCCATAATTTTCCTTGTATGTAACGATTGTATTATGTGAAAAGTATTATGTGAAATTGTATAATTGTATTATGTGAAAATTCACATAATTTTCCTTGTATGTAAAGATTGTATTCTGTGTGTATGTTTTTAACTCCCTAGAAACTTATAAAAACAGATGAAAATTAGTTTCAATTTTATATATTACTGGAGAAATTAAATATCTACTTAAAAATGGGTCCTTGTTTCACCACTCTTTATTTATAAGAGAGGAAATAGTGATAAAATTTGTATTTTTTTAAATTTCTTCTATAGTATATTAAAATAATAATATATATTTTTGTAGATAAAATATTCAAAATATATTTTTCAGGAAATTTACATATTCTAAGTATTTCTAATTGTTAGATGCCATTATAAAACAACTGATTTTGTAGAATTTTTTCTCGAATTTCATCGTATTAATTTTACAGTAACATATTCTTATAATACAAATTTGAATGAAAGAAAAAGAATTTTAAATTTACAGACCTTAGTTAAAATAAAGAAATCACACATATTTAGAAAAATATTAATGTAATGTAATGTCAGAGACATAGACAGTAGATGTCATGAGACACCAAAAAATATCAAAAAATAAGACCCTTTATCCTCAGTACGTACATTGAAGAATATATATTACATTGTTTTTTTTTGTAATTGAATCAGGATACGAGAAATAATATTTACAATAAGAAAAAAAAAGGCAAAAAAATTAGTTTAAATAAATGTTAGAAATAAAAAATAAGGCAATTAAGTTTAAAATAATAAGTAAGTTATATTTAATAAATTAAATTGGCAGGTTTGAACATCCGTGAGTACAGATAACAGAACTGCACTTTGCAGGATCGAACCGAGGACTGAAGCATGGGAAGCAAAAACGAACGCCCCACACCAGCATTCCCTGATAGGGTATCAAGTGTGGAACTTCAATAAGAGGAAACTGCCTCGCATGGAACAGAAAAATAAAGGAAAAATGTTAAACACTATCAGAAACCACACTATCAGAATTAACCTGTGAACAATTAATGGACTGGGTAAGATTTGAAATATTAAGATCGGAACATAAATTTTTAATTTTTAAGTCGTCGTTCGGTTTTGGGATTTTTTTTCCAAAAAAAATTCAATGCGTAAGTAAATTAAGTAATTTTGAAAGGTCCGATATTAATCCAATTGCAGTAATGTTTTCAGATAAGATTTTGAGAAAGTTTCATGAAATTGATTTGGGATATTGAATTTTGACTAGGTTGTACATTTTCTTGAGGGTATCTTTTTACCCTTCCGCCATTAAAAAAAAAAACATGGCTCAGGTTTGGTTTCCCGCCTAACAGGAAATTCATCATTAGCAGCGGGAATTTCTTTCCTCCGGATTACGACAGTTTCCTAGGATAGAAAATTGGTTAGAGAGATTGATTCGATCATTAATGCTAGTTAAGTTAGAGTCGAGAGCAATTCGCTTTAGACTAACCCAAATTTAAAAAATCACATTATGTTCGATTTCGTTCAAAATTACCACATCACATTGCATACCAAGATTATAATATTTTATACATTACATATACAATGTATTTTTCATTTTCATAATAAAACTAAACTTTTGAATGTAGTTGACTTTTTTATGCGGCCCGCCTGCCTTGAAAAAATTTACCATGTGGCCCAGATGCTGCAAAAGGTTAAACACCCTGCTTTAAGCTCATCAGCCTGATTCAGAGGTTTAACTTTTTCAGATTTAGGAATATAATCAAAAGTGGGTGTAGAAGAAAATTTAAACGCACACTTACTGTGCATAAGATTAAAAAGTTCTTTGAGATTGGGGATGTTAAACGTTATTTTGAAAAAAAAGAAATTCATGTTTTTCAAAAGTCCATAGTAATCACACATGGTTTCCATTACTTATTTCACTGACACATTGAATTGTGTTTTGTTTTGTTTTTTATTATTAAATTTTGGCATTATCTTTTGAGAATGTATTTTCGTTTTTATCAATGCAACTCTTGCAGAAGTGCCACGGACGGGTAAGGGTGACTCGGTAACGAATTTAACAATCCTTTCTACTGCTTGTGTGTGACATGGAAAATTGCTGAAGTCAGTACGTTGACTCTCCTGATCAGATTATTTTGCTTCCTAGTTTATAATCAGAAATATGCCTCGTTCTGTTACTTTAACATCTTTACGTACAATCATATCAATATAATCCTTGGCATCAAAGTTTATACGTTGAACTTAAAACTTTCCAATGCCCCCTTCATTTTTCAGTCCTTGCTTTTAGAATCCGGCGTAATCCAAGCTGTCTTACGTGGCTGCGATCAACTGATATCATACATAGGAGGAGATTTTCAGAAGCAGCAAAGTACGAATTTCTTTGAATGACTGGGTCAATTACATTTTTAAGAGTCTGATGGAGGTAACGTGAATAGCTTACAAGTTTCCACAAGTGCTTCGATCCATGGATATAAGATAGTTTCCGCTTTATGTGAAACGAAACAGATGCATATACTTACAAAATGTACTCAGTCAGTATTCGGAGATTTTTTTTGCAGTACATTCTGTTCCCACATACAAGTGAAGTATTCGGTTTGCTAATGTAAGCTATCATGAATAACAAAGTTTTCCTGGTTTTCTCATAGACAAATCAGAAGAGCACCTTCCAACAGAGATTGCATTAGACATTTCTAACAAATATTTTGGGTCCACACTTAAATCATCCTTAATTTCTAGTAATGGAATGCCATTTTCAATAGGTGATAATTCAATTACTGGAAGTTCATAGCAGTTTTCTAGTTGTTTACCTATTTCTCCTCCAAATTAGGACGTAGGCGCAGTTCATTTCCATGAAATAGACAAATCAACCACTGCAGTGGCCTTCTTAATTCCTTTTCAAATAAACGAACCACATCATTATTCAATCCAGTGTTCACGGCAGTTCCACCCATTCCAATTACAGTAATGTTTAAATTCTGGTTGTTGTCATTGAAAAATGCTATTATGCTATCTTATATACATTTTCCAGTGCCAGAAATCTGCTTCTGAAAATCTCGTCCTTTGTATGATATCAGATGATCGCAGTCATGTAAGAGAGAGCTTGGATTACCCCGGAATCTAAAAGCAAGGGCTGAAAATGAAGGTGGCATCAAAAAGTTTTTATTTCAACGTATAAACTTTGATGCCAAGGATTATATTGATATGATTGAATGGAATGATGTTAAAGTAACAGGACTTCCTATGAAGAGGCATATTTCTGATGACAAACAGAAAGCAATTCAATGTGTCAGTGAAATAAGTAAAGCAAACCATGTATGATTACTATGGACTTTTGAAAAATATGAATGTTTATTTCAAAATAACACTTTGCCTTTAAAGACATTACATTAATATTTTTCTAAATAAATGTGATTTGTTTATTTTAACTAAGGTCCGTTAATTAAAAATTGTTTTTTTCATTCCAATGTGTATTATAAGAATATACTACTGTAAAATTAAGATGATGAAAATTGCGAAATTCTACAAAATCAGTTGTTCTGTAATGACATCTAAAAATTAGAAATACTTAGAAATACCTAAGTTTCTTGTAAAAATATTTTGAATATTTTATTTACAAAAAATATATATTATTAATTTAATATACCATAAAATAAACAGAAAAAAAGAATTTTATCTCTTTTCACAAAAATATCTATTTTGAAGCACCTGAAAAATATTTCAGTAGAGCAATAAAATTTTATATTCAATACCAAAAGGCAGCTTTTGAAAGCTATAGCATAATGAAATTTCAAACCATCTTTTTTTTCGCCTCGTCATACTACAATGCACTAGTGTCATCTGATTGGACATTCAGTTGCACGTGATTGAAAAGGCGCCATTAAAGATTGATTACAAGTTCGTTGAAATTAATCCACAAGTAAGTTTCATTCGTTAGTCTTAAATTATTGCCTTTAGATTTTATTTAACACCCTTACATAGTGAACATTATTCTATTTCTGTTATAAGATAGTGTTTTAATCCAAGTTATATATGAATTGACCATATTTCAGATCAAACTCTACTGAACTGAGTGTATTGAATTAGCAATACTTATGGCACTTACGAGCACTTTCGTATGTATAAATAAAAACATTTTGTTTCGGAATAATTTAAGATTCGTGTTTCAGTTAATATTTTAGATGGACAAAGGAAGTAAATGGACTCTTGTGAAAGTCTTAAGTATTTGCTAATTAAATTAATATTTAGAATTGTAATTTGTACGCACTATTTAGATTTTTATATCCTTTAGAAAGTATAAAATACATGACACAAATATCAATTCCAAATCTACATAGTTGAAAAATAAAAATGTATTTTCATTTCCAGTATAATATTTTCCATTTTATTTCTTTAAAGAAATTTGAAAGAAAATTATAATGAAATTTTTTTTAATATGTTAATCCAAATTAAACATTTTTTTACTACTGGATTGATAAATCAGTTACACATGATTCCTCCATAGTAAATTCATGCATAGTATTCAATGGTGGAAAAATTGTCCATTTTCCTATTAAATATATTTTACAATGTTCTTATTGCCAGGTATCAATAGGCAACAAATTATCCATGTCTAAATGTTAAAAGATGGATTCAAAAACGTTCCACATTATAAAAGATTCTAAAAATGAACTTGTAAATCATACAAAAGGATCTATTGAATTCCTTATCAAATTGTGTTTTGAGTAAACTTTATAAAATACACTGCATTTTATACATTATAAAGAAATAAAGAACAAATATTCTTAAAATTTTTGTGTTCATAATTTAAAAGAATGTATTTAGTATAATTATATATTTTAATTTAAATGCTAAACACTAATAGGTATTTTTCATGTATAATCTTAATAGCCTTAAAATATAATTTTTTTTAAATTCTATTTATAATGTTCTATGTGTACACTCAATTGCTATATATGTATATGTTATTCCTACTGGGTGAAATTTCTTTATGTCTATCGAGAGCAAAGATATATTCAAAATTTCAAAACCAGATCAAAATATTGTTTAATCAGTATCCACATGTCAAGTAAATATTGAAACAATAGCAAATATTGGAGCATTTTTTTATCTTGAATATCTCATTAAATAAAAAGCTTATTTAAGGAACATTTTGAATTTCAATTGCTATTAATCAATATTTTGAACTGGCTTTGATATTTAGATTATATTTCTACTCTCTCTGAAGATATAAAATAAAACAATTTCACTCTTTAGGAATAACATAATGGTGCATACTTTTTGCAACTGAGTGTATATATATTTTCAAGAATTATTAATTTTTGTATGTATGTGAACTCCATTGTATTCCTGAATTCATTCAAAGAACCTCTGGAGTAATGAGAAGTTTAGAGTTTTAAATTTGTGTCAATATAGATGCCACGTGCATTTAATTTTCTAATTTGTATCGTGTTTGAAATCACTTTTATCAGTGTTATTAGAGATGATGGCAGTGAAAATTATTCCAAAATAGACTATTTAGATACATAAATTGTTTCTTAACTTATTAATTTGCATTCCATGTTTTTAAATTATATATTTATAAGTATATAGATTTGTAGATTATCAGAATGTGTACATACAAAAAATTGCTTTATTGTAATAGATATTGTACGATAAGAGTTTTTATAAATCTGAGAATGTTCTCAATAACTATCTATAAGCTGTTCATCTCTAAAGGTCTTTTGGAAATTATTTTGTTGTCATGCTGTGCAAAATAAATGTGAACTTATTGGCTTAATATATATATATAAAGGGTAAAATTAGTTTCTTTTCCCCTTTTTATATTAGTGATAAGCAAGTTTATAAAGAACTCTACTTTTCAATACTTCTTGGTTTGATAAAACATTAAATTTTTATTATGGCATTATAAGAAAATATTGGTTTTTTTACAGAATTTTGAAACTGAAATCTATTCAGAGCTTCAGGCTTGAAAGACAAATACCACTTGGATGTCATAACCTGCGTAAGTTTTTAACGCCACTGAGCCTACCTTTTTTTATTCTCGAGATATACTTTTATTTTCAGCAGTGGACTTGTGGCCCAAATCACTGTTTTTAATATTTTTTTAGATTTATTTTTAACTAATTAAATTTTTTCTATGAAAAAAACTAAAAATATTTATTAAACAACTAAAAATTTCAAATTAGTTTTTTTAACTTAGACGCTAATCTGAACTTTCTCATAAACTTTGGTCTCAATAATTTGTGGATAGAATATTGATTTTCTTTATTTATTCTTTTTTAACTGTGAAGCTTGTTGTTAAGGTTTTAGGTGAGTGAGAAAGTGCAGTCCGGGGATTTCAGTTAACACAGACTCTTGTGAAAGACTTTAACTCTTGCCAAAAAAAGAGATTTATATTATAAAATTATAAAATGCCAAGGTTTATTTAGAAAATATAAAATGTGTTCATAGACAAAGTTTGTTTATAAAATTGTAGATAAGACATCCATTGTGAGTTGTGGTTTATTATATCAAAATGTGTGTTTGATAAGTGAATGAAATAACCCTTTCTTAATAATGGAATAGAACTCCTGTATAATCAATGAATTCACGGATACAAGATACAGTTCCAAAAAGCAAAACGCCTGGTTTACAGAGTCTTTTATAATAACAGAAAAATGATATTTATATTATGAAAATGTGAAGTGCCAAGCTTTATTTATTCTTAATGGTTAACATTAAAATTTTAAAAATATTTTTAGAATTTCCTGATAAGTTGTTAGAGGTTCGTTGATAATTCATTACAGAAGTAGTAAAAAGGAAATTGCTTTTGGATGTATTAGATCATTAGTTAATGGGCTAAGTAATTTTAAATTTTGGTAAAATTTAATTTTATGCATGCCATAAATTTTTCTCTCTGTTAAACATGTTTATTCCATTTTAAGTCTTAATACTTATATAAAGAATTTGGATTAAATGAAAACAGTAATGAGTGATGGTGAAAATGTATTAAATGTGGTAATTGAATTGCTTGATGTTCTAAGACATAAAATTTCTGATCATCAAAATACAATAATTGACTTCTTGACTGAACAACTGACTTTATTATTAAACAATATCCTATTTTGCTACCCCCCTTGTTTAAGTATATAATCATCCTTCAAATCCTAATAGACCATTATTTTATATTTTTGATCCTGTACTAAATTTGTACTAAATTTTTTAAAATTCCACTGAGCATCTTGTTTAGCTGTTTAAAAAATGGGGGGAAATGCATTGTAAATTGTCTTTACTTTCTCAAAGTTTCATAATTAAATATGTTCATAAAGTTGTGCCTGAAAAATAACTCAACTGATTCTGAACATCAGTTGGAGTTTTATGGAAAGCCAAATTATATGGAAAGTTATACAATAGTTAGTTGAAATTGTTTCTTGGAAGTTTTGCGAGGTAGTAATCTAGTTCATGTATATTAAAGTCTTATTTAAATATTGTGCTAAACATATTCAGCACATTGAAAGTCTGATTACTTCTCAACTTTTAATCACCAGGCAATTTTTGGTATTAAATTATATGCTCAGTGCATATTCCATTATGTGTAATTTTCACTTAATCTGATTTGAAAATTCATGTGAGGAGAAATTTTTGGTTCAGTTAAATCAGAAAATTGTAGAAAACTTTTTAAAAAGTTGGTTTTTTCCCATTTTTTTCAAACTGTGACACTGAAAATACCGATTATGTCTTTAGCCCTAACATAGTTTTTAACAATGATATGATCCATAACAAAAATTCGATGCTACATTTTTTTTTCTTCTTTTATTTATATTACATTTATTTTCCTCATTGTATAACTTTTTGAATACTACTCAAACCAATTCTATTGCTACTCAATTTCAAAAAATCATATTTCAAATTTTAAGGATCGATCGGTAGTCAATGCGCTGAGAAGGGCCCTAGCTGAATTCAATTTGTATCCGTCCCAAATGTTAGAAGCATGCTACATTTTTTTTCTTCTTTTATTTATATTACATTTATTTTTCTCATTGTATAACTTTTTGAATACTACTCAAACATCAATTCTATTGTTACTCAATTTCAAAAAATCATATTTCAAATTTTAAGGATTGATCGGTAGTCAATGCGCTGAGAAGGGCCCTAGCTGAATTCAATTTGTATCCGTCCCAAATGTTAGAAGCACGCTACGCCTATGGTCCAAAGTATACATGTAAGGGGGTCATACTACCTTTTTTATTTCACTGATAAGCAAATAGACGAGTGCTCTGCACTAAAATGTTTTACTGATCTTGTTGAGAAGTATTGGAGAGCACGTGCACTGATTGCATAGGTGCTATTTTTGGTAGTGTGTGGCATTTGTAAAATAAATAAATAAATAATGAACTCTGCTTTTCAATGCTTCTTGGTGTCACAAATCACTCTAATTTTTATTATGGCATTGTAAGAAAATATTGGTTTCTTTACAGAATTCTGAAACTGGAATCCATCTTCACATTGTGATTTCCATGAAAAGATTCCACAACTCACTTGGCAGTGTGCTCGATTCATAATCTGTAAGTTCATTTTAACCTCACTGAACCCATTTTTTTTTTATTCTCTAGATATCCTTTATTTTTTTCAGCAGTGAACTTGTGGGCAAAATCACAAAGTTGATAATATATTTTTTTTAAATTTATTTTTTGTACTTAAATTTGAATTTTTCTATGAAAAACCATAAAAAATATTTTTATTACATAATTCTTAATTAATAAACAACTCAAATTTTCAAATTTCTCTTTGTATATTTTATACGCTAATCCGAACATTTTCATAAACTTTGGTTGCAGTAATTTGTGGATTGATATTGATTTCCTTTATTCATTATATTTTTAACTGGCAAGCATGTTATTAAAGTATTAGGTATGTCTGAAAGTGCAGTTCAGGGACTTCAGTTAACCGTGACTCTTGTGAAAGTCTTTTATCATAACTGCTTACCAAAAAAAATTTTATATTTTTATATTATAAAGATATAAAATGCCAAGGGTTATTTTACTCTTGATAGTTAATGTTAAAAATTTTTTAATTTAATTATCAGAATTTCATGAGAAGTAGTTAGAGGTTCATTCATAATTCCTTACAGAAGTAATAATAATAATAATATTGCTTTTAGATGTATTAGATTATTCGTTGATGAGCTAATAGGTAGTTGAATGTCATTTGGAATACTAGCTTCTGCCTAGTATTTAATTTTATTATTTCATTGTCAAATTTTGGTGGAGATCTGCCACATAAAATATATTTTTGTGAGCAGCTGTTATTATAAAGTGTAAGGATAAGGGCAGTAAAAAAATATTCCAAAATATATTATTTAGGTTCAGTTAATTATTAAATAATTGTTGACTATAATAAGGTTATGTTTGCAAGTGTGTAGGTTTTTTTATGGTGTATTATTTGGTTTATCTAAGTTAAGTTGAAAAATGATGCAAGCATACAAAGATTGACTGGCTGTCAATGTTGAGTGCAGTAGCATAGATTATTTTACAAAGTGCAATAAAATACTTTTAACTTTTCAAACCGAACTTCTAACCAAAATTTAAAAAAAAATTTAATGAAACTTTTAAAATTGGAAATATTTTCATGGATCTAAGGAATGGAACATAACACCTGTATTGTCAACTAAGTCATGGATAAAAGATGCAGCCCTAAAAGCAAAAGGCCTGGTTTCTGTATACTTTTATAATAATCATGTTACAACAGTATACAGAAACCAGGCTTTTTGCTTTTAGAACTGAATCGTTTATCCATGAATTTGTTGACTATACGGGTTTTCTATTCCATTGTTAAGATCTGTGAAAATACTCTCATTAGCAAAATATTTTTTTAAAAACTTAAATTTGGGTTAGAAGCTTGGTTCAAAAAGTCTAAGTGTTTTTTCACGCTTTATAATATAATCTATGCCATTTCACTCAACATTGACAGCTAGTCAATATTACCCACCTCATTTTTCAAATTAACCTAGACTAATCAAATAATATATCATAACAATTGTTAATAATTATTGAATCTAAATAGTATATTTTGAATAATTTTTTACTGTGGTTATCCCTAATAACAGCTGCTCACAAATAAAAAAATATTTTATACACAGATCCCCACCATAATTTGACAATTAAGTAACAAAAGATATGCTCTATTAAAATACTATGCAGAAGTTAGTATCCCAAATTACTTTCTACCACAATTTTTGTAAAACCAATTACTGTGAAAGCTACATCCTATAATAAAGTTTTACTTTATTCATTATTATAGTAATAGATTAGTTGTTAAAGAGTATTCACCCTTTTCACTAAATTTCTCAGTACAGTAAGACATTCAATCCTGTCAATTAAATGATTAGTTATTACAGATATAAATAAAATAGATTAGAATGCCTTGATAGAGTACAATAATTGAAAGCTGACTGAGAGACTTGAGATGACAACAAAATTTTCTTTTCACTATCGAGAATCACTCTCACGTTGAAAGTAAAGAAACACAAGAATGAAGATTGAATACTATATAAAATCTTAAATTTCTAAATCTGACCCAGCATCTGTATTAATGCTCTCTATGGCATGTTGTAATCAAATTTAGAAATTTAAGATTTTGTATGCTAATGTTTTACTTAGCATTCAATCTTTATTCTTGTGTTTCTCTACTTTCAACAGCATTATTGTCAATAGTGAAGAGGAAATTTTGGTGTCATTATAGACAAGTCTCTGATTCAGCTTTCAACGTTGAGCTGAAATTATGCTCAACATTAAAAACTTAATTGTACTCTTATCAAGGCAATCTACCCTATTTTATTTATATCTATAATAACAAATTAATCGACATAGTTGGATTTTCTACTGTACAGAGAGAAATTTAGTGAAAAGGGGAATACTCTTTAACAAATATTTTATAACTATTTTCTATTAGTATATTTATTTAATCAAGTAAATATTTTTTACATGATGTAGTTTTCACAGTATGTAATTGGTTTTACAAAAAAATGTGGTAGGAATTTACTTCTTGGAAGTAGTTATCAGTAAAATGACAACAGATTTAAAACTGCACTCATGTGTTGGGTGCTGTTTTGTATCAAGTTTTTTTAAACCCCTGTCTCAGAATTTATATTTCCTAATTGGATTTATTTAATTCTACTTTATCAACAATGAATTTTTCAACTACTTTCAACAATCAACTATTTTTACAACAATAAATTACCCTTTAATGTACAAAACTATGCAAAAAATAATTTTCTTATCTGCAGAGCATTTACTAACTCTACATAGAAAAATAATTTAAATAAATTCTTTTGATTCATAAATTATATCTGGGGATGGGAGTCATTTTCCTTTCACATAAATTTATGAACTGATTTTCTCTTTCTTTTTTTTCCCTAGATGCTGTAAAGATGGAGCCAGAGGTACAGCGAAAGGATCCTGTTTTGTAGAAAATATAGAAAAAAATTGTGTAAATGTGCTATGTACTTTCTAAATAAACTATTTTTACTTTAAACCAGCTCTTTTCTGTATTTAAAAACATGTGTGTGTATAATTTTTCTCAAAATTACAATAGAAGATATTACTATCATAGTACTATTTCTCAAAAATAGTACTATCAAGTGTTGGATATTAAGTCCAATATAATAGAAAAGAAAATATTTTTTTAAAATGACATAAGAATTTAATGAATTACTCTTTAATTCACAAAACTATGCAAAAAATAATTTTCTTATCTGTAGAGCATTTATTAACTCTACACCAAAAAATAATTTAAATAAATTCTGAGCAAGTTTTCACAAGCTCACAAAGATGGGCTTCATCATACACACTACACATTACTCAGGTTTGAAGAATGTATCAAATTTATGTTTATAAATTTATCAAATTATGTTAATAAATTTTATACTGGGGAAGTACAAATTTTTTGGGTTAATTATTAAAGTAGTACTGTTTTACGTACTATAATCTCATTCTAAATTTAAAAAAAACAAACTGTAACCTTAGATCGAGTGGAAAGATGATTTAGCTTTAATGGTTGGTATTAATGTTATCTTAACTTTCAAATTTGGGTAAATGTATCTTAATGCAAAATGAGGTTTTGTTCTAACAAGTAAACTAGTGATTCATATACAAATTTTTAGGTAATAACAAAGATCAGTATTTGGTAATACCTAAAAATACATAAGGCAAAACTGGAAAAAATGCTAGAAATATGAAGGCAAAAAAAATAAAAGTGAAAGGGTTGATATCAGAGGTTAATCGTCAATGAAATAAATAATAATAAAAAGCATATAAACAAAAGGGTCCTACGTAAAACTTAGAAAAAATGCCGGCGGTTCGATTCTGGTAGAATGCTGGCATGATGCCCGGACCTACGGCACATTGCTGTTTACGAGATGGGTAGATGACGGTATGTCGACACCAATTATTGCTCCCGTAACCGGCCCGTCAACCTCCGGTTACGTTCCGGCTATCTGTCCGCATCGATGGCTTAATCGCGGCTGCCTAACGGTTCGTAGTCGGATGAACGATGGCTCGAATCCTACCGGAAGCGGCCCGGCAGTCGACGGGGTAGTCGCGGGCGAGAGGACACAGCCGTGACGGAAACGATACTGACCTAATGCGCCGGCCCGGCAGTGGTGAAATCGGCTGGCCGGAACCTTCCGACCCCGGCCCGATGCTTCTGTGTTTGTTGGGTATATATATATATATACAGTGGACGCTCGTTAATTCGAACTCGGTTAATTCGAACTTTCGGTTAATTCGAACTAATCCAAAGGCCCCCAAAAACTTGTATTGGAATTAATGTTAAAAATATCTCATTAATTCGAACTAAATTTTTGTCACTTCGGTGAATTCGAACTAAAAATTTGACAAAAAAAATTCTTTTTCCTCGTTTAATGGTTAAAATGCACACTGTATTTATTATTTTGTGTGTTAAAATTTCTTTTCTGTGTAAAGAGGCACATGCCTGCATTCCTAGACTATTGCATGTCCGCTAAACGTTAGTAGCTATTGTCCTTCTTATTAGTGCTAAACAGAAAAAGCAATTTTCCTTTATTCGGATCGATTTTCTTAGAATTTCAGAAAAACTAGTCTTTACTATAGATTCTAGGGAGCTGCGTCAGTTATAACTGCAGTGCAGACAAGTTAATGTGGTCTAGTTTCTGTTCCTCATTGTATGGTGTGAACGTGTAAAAATTCAGGATGTCTACACGTGGAAAGTACAAAACCCCAACTTTGAAGACAAAGGTAGAAATTTTAAAGAAAGTAGAGAATGGCAAAGTTAGAAGCTGACTATAGAATTTTAAAAAATGCCTTGTCAACTAATTTGAAAAACAAGAAGTCAATTTTAGATTCATGGGAAAAATAAAAATTTCCTAGAGGAAGGAAACGCATGGGAAATGCGTCCCAAGAAGTTCTAGAAAAAGCTCTACTGCTTCCAGGATGTTAGATCTCGAAATTTTCCGATAAATGGACCCCTAGTGCTGACGAAGGCTGATGAATAGGCAATTCGAATGGGTATTGAAGATTTTAAATGCAGTGATGGATGGCTTTCTCGATTTAAGTCAAGGCACAATATTTCTTATAAAACTGTATGTGGTCAAAGCTCTGATGTAATCGAAGACGTATGCACTAATTTCGGTAGGAAACTGCCAGGGCTTTTCTCTACTTACCTGCCGAAAAATATTTCTAATGCGGCCATAATGGTCAAAGCCATAATGGACTCTATTAAAACTCTGGAAGCATTTATTTAAGATGGAACCTTCCTCTAAAAATGAATTGAAATGTTTACTTTAAATCGAGAAGCTGGCTGAACAATGTAGGCATCATAAACATAACCAAACATCCATTTTACAGTTTTTCCCCCAAAGTGTAATTCATATTTTTAATAAAAGTTTACTTTATACTGCATATCTTCTGCTTCATTTTATGATTCGTGTAAGTCTGTATTGCTTTTAATATGTTTAACTTTAGATAACATAGCATAATATATTTTCTGGGGTTATACATACTAGGAGAGTTTCTTCTTCAGTGATACACATTTAAAGTTATATATTTTCTCTTAACATCGGATAATTCGAACTTCGGATAATTCGAACTTTTTTCTGAGAACCTTCGAGTTCGAATTAACGAGCGTCCACTGTGTATATATATATATTCATTTTCTGATTTGTCTCCTTAATACATCGAAGCTCTATTGGCTAGACAGGCAGAGACTCGTGCTGAAAGAACAATAGTCAGACGTATAATATATATATATATATATATATATATATATATATATATATATATATATATATATATATATATATATATATGTATATATATATATATAAAAGGGAATTTGTGTATTCAATTTTACTCGAATGGTCTTCTCACCGTATACGGCTATTAATAATTCTCCGTACAAGTACTAGATATCGTCATAATTTTTCATTAGATTAAATAAATCTAGAGCATATTTTGAATAGATTTGTTTAATTGAAGTACTGGAGTATATAAATGAAATACGGGACCTATCTATCTATCTGTCTATCTATCTGTCTATCTATCTATCTATCTATCTATATACAGTGTGTGTCACAATTCCCTCCGGGGTTTGGACGGCTTATAAAAAGACATATTACCAATGCAGCAACAAAGTTGACTTTACTGGAGAAAGAAACATTACAAGTTTTGTTTCACAAATGTTCAACATGTGAACCTTTCGTGATGCGGCAGATATCGAGTCTAAAGTCAAATTCTTGTTTCACTCGCTTTTTCTGTAATTCCGCACTCGCTTGACGAATTATTGACTTTCTCGGGCTTCGCACAAACGTATCTCGTACAATAGTAACCTTTTTCGCCGAAGGGCCTGGACGACCAGCTCGTCTTCCATCACACAAGCAACCACTTTCCTGAAATTTCCGATACCACGCATGAATTGTTTTATCCGTTGGTGGTTGAAATCCGTATTTTGTACGAAAGTGTCTTTGAACTGTCATAACAGATTCACTTTTCGCAAATTCTAACACGCAGTAAGCCTTCTGTGAACCTGTAAACGCCATTGTCTTATGTGCAAAATTAAGTCAGTGTTTCCGTTATTTACTACTGTTATCAGACCCAGTGCCGCCATCTACTAACAAATTTGTGAAACATATTTTGTAATGTTTCTTTCTCCAGTAAAGTCAACTTTGTTGCTGTATTGGTAATATGTTTTTTTATAAGCCTTCCAAGCCCCGGAGAGAATTGTGACACACCCTGTGTACATAAAAATTATTATATATTTATTATTCATAAAAAGTTATTTTAAATTACATTTAAAAATGAATACAAACACTACAATTAATTAGGTTCTAAAAAGGTCAAAAAGTTTTGATTGTTTCATTTTTCGCCTTACATTCGGTATTCTCTTTTCCAGATTTTCTAAATTGTTAAATGTGTCATTTTCCATATTCGATGTAATATAGCGTCGGAGATCATCTAGAGCAGAAGTTGCATCTGTGTAAGACGGTGGAATCGTTTCGTTTTCCGTGTCTTCAACTTTACCTTCTTCGTCTGACACTGTGTTTTCGTTAACTATATCTTCATAAATTTGTTCAACATTTCTGTAATCTGTTGTTAAAACACATTCATCAAAGTTGTAGAAATCTTCAATTGAAACATCCTCATCTTCAACAAGACGTCTCCATATGTCAGGGGAAATGTCGTCTTCGTTGATTTCTACATCCGTACTTTGCAGTCCCACTACAAGTACTTTGTTAATTCCAGCAACGCGAAAGCAGTTTTTTTATTGTGGATGAAGAAACTTCTTTCCATGCTGATGTTATCATGTGCATTACTTCCAAGATCGTAAATTTTCTAATTTTCATACTGTTAGCCACGATGTTTATTAATGGACGCCCTTGATTCATGAAACCATTGCAGGACTACCTTATCAAACTCTTCTGATCGGCCACATTGAATTTTCTGCCGTTTGGATTTGGATCCCAAACCAAATTTTTGTGCTGCTTCAAGAATTTCCTCTTTGTTTGCTAAAATGCCTTTCAGAGTAGACTCGGGTAGCTGAAGTAGTCTTGCGAATTGAACTTTTTTATTCCAACACTTTCTTCCCAGTCTTCAATATTTTCACCTTTTCGTGTAGCGTAAGATGCTTTCACTTTGATGCCATTTTGCTCTGCTCACCGAGTATTCGTACTGGAATGAGCTCCTACACACAACTACGAATTCTCTAAACATGAACACTTTTTTTTCCGGAAGGAGTGAGAGAGGGCTGCTATCGGACAGTTCGTAAGTCACATGGCAACAGATGGTAGAGACAATAGATTCAGCTCCCGTACTAAGAGCTCCATGTAAGAATAACGATCTTCCGAGATCCCCCCCCCGTTTTTCCCACTGCAACAAGTCTATGATTGCAACATTGCAAACATGAAGAAAATAGCAGGTCTGTTATTGAAACCAAACTTGTTTTCACCCACAGAAGGTTTCCCTCCTTCAGATAAAATGTTGAAGAAAAAGTTTATCATGTAAAAATAAATCGTCGTTAAACAGAGAGACAACAGTATGTATATATATATATATATATATATATATATATATATATATATATATATATATATATATATATATATATACACATACAGGATATTGTCGAATTCGACCGAAAAATTCAGAGGGGTGATAGTAGGCATCAAGATCACTTTTCAACGTGACTCAGGATAAATCGATGGGAATGCATACAACTTATAATGCTCATGAAAAGTTCGATTTTTCTCTTTAAGCGAAAAGGTATGCATTCCACTTACCCAATTCCATCCAGATGGTGCTCGTCCGTATTCGTCAGTTTGCAGGTCGGGCGTTCGAGGTTGTTGGCAAACATGAGGCTGCAGCGCTCACGGACGGCTTCGACATACTCTTCCTCGTCTTCACCGCGGTCACTGTTTTCCGAAAACTCGACATCTCGAAGTCTGTAATCGCAAGCAGACGAAACCGAATCAAATAGCGATCAAACAGAAATCAATAGATTGTGAAGTTCGAATTCAGCCTGTCCTTGCGGAAGAAATAACTTGAACACTTTTTGTCCATCGGATCAGTCTTTGGAACACGAAAGCCGGTAGCCAAGTCGCATTCGTTTTAGCTATGCTGTAAGTGTTCGTTCATTTGCTATTTGAGACTGACAACGAGCTGCAATAAAAATCTTCAGTAGAAAATAGCTATGGGAAATACTTTATATAAGAGTTAATTAAGTCTTCTTGAGTCTCTAAAAGAACATGGCAGCACTATGAAGACAGCGGTTTAATAATACTTTTCCAGAATTTCCTCAGTCTAATAAATCCACATAATTATCTTTTTCGGAGTTGTTGATATTTATCTCTTAGAGTATTAGTCCTGACTTTACAATATTATTACTGTTCATGAATGGCGGGGTTCCACTACAACGATCATCTGTGGCGATGGTGATCCGTGTTAGATTTCACGACCTCCATCTGCGCTCCAGCAACGGACGATCCTATCAACGGGAAGAACTGACATCTTTTGAATTCCGTTTCCCACAATCCTGGTGGAAGAGATCTTTTTCATTTGATTTAAAAAGAAAAAGGTTAAAAAGTTTCGCTTCGCAACTGACGTCATTGTTTTAGCAAATTGTTCCTTTTCTACTGGGTATTTCGCTGAGCTTATACGACAGAACTTACAAAGAGAATGGAAGTATCCTACCTTGTACAGGCGACAAAGCTCTATCTTTTCTGCAGCATTTGCTTAATGGAAAGTAAGCTTATCGCCCTTGTAGGTCTTATCCTTATCAGTGACATAAAAGATAATCGGAGGCTCAAGTCAAATAAATGCGAAAATTACTTCATCTTTGACCTTATTAAAGATTACTATTTGTGTATAACATTTTAAGTCTGTCTTCAAGTCAGTCTTTTAAGTCAGTATCGGGAGGTCGGATCTAGTTCTCTCGACCTCGATACTTTCGTCACGGAACTATCCCAGCAACTAGAATTCCGTTCCCCGGAATTAATGTAGCAATCTCCAAAACCGAAATTTACAACGCAATATATGTATATACTAGCTGTTTATCCGGCGTTGCCCAGGTATTTATTAATTTCAATTTTTTACTACACAGGAATAGGAATGAATTCTACCTATAGTGTAAAATGTAAGTAATTTTATTTACGGGTATTTAAAAGTATATGTACAGTATACAAATGATAAAATAAAATTACAAATTCACTCTAATATTTAACTCAAAACTTGATTATAAACAACACTTTTAGTTTCCTATATTCATCTCAGCGACTCCGAAAACAATGGATTCGACACTACTCTCGGACATTTTGGACATTTCCTTTCCCCCCCCCCTTCCCCCTCCTCCCCCAATGCTGATGGGGGGGGGGGCTCAACGTGCACTTAAACGGCATCAGTTGTGTCACTATTCTTCTCTGTGTCCCCGAAAACTATGGATTCGACACTACTGTCGGTCATTTCGGACATTTTCTCTTCTCCCCCCTCGAACGTTGATGGGGGGTAGGGTGCCGAACTCGCACTTAAACGGCATTCGGATTGCCACTGTTCCTCTCAGCGACCCCGAAAACTCTGGTTTCCATACTACTCTTGATCATTTTGGAGATTTTATATTTCTTCCTCTCCCCCCTATGGTAATGGGGGGGGGGGCTGAACTTGCACTTAAACGACATCGGGAGTGTCACTATTAATCTCAGTTACCCAGAAAACTAATGATTCGACAGTGATATCAGTCGTTTTCAATTATTTTTGCATGTGCCCCCTACCCCCCTAGGGGTGCTTGGGGTGTCTTATTCTGAATTTAAACCATTCTCGAATCAACTTAATCGCACACACAAAATTTCATAAAAATCTGTCCAGCCGTTTAGGAGGGGTTCAGTGACATACAGAAGAAATATATATATATATATATATATATATATATATATATATATATATATATATATATATATATATCGGCATATTACCGTTTTCATGTAATATTTCATGTAATAAGTTATTAGATAAGTCCTAATTAATGGTCGCACCTTGAATATATATATATATATATATATATATATATATAGGTGCCGAAGGAAATTATTTACATTTAAAACACATACCAAAATTTTTCCGAATAATTTAAATTTAAAAATATGTGGAGGTTTTTTTGGCTTTGCCGGCCATTCCTGTAAAAAGTCTGACCAGCAATCGTTTTCAATTAGCTACGTGAAGTCATTCAGGCTTAAGTTACCTAATGAATTTTTTTTCGAGGGAGGCCGATGTATGGTCTACCTGATGATCCATTAAGAATAATCGATCATTGTATTTGCATATATCTAAAGAAGCTACAAAAAAAATTCTAAATTCAGCATAAACCATTACTATAAATACCGCATAGCCAGATTCCGGGAGAGACTTTTTTGTTCGGAGCTGTTTATGCGAGTTGCCTTCAGTGGCTCATTGCTAGATCGCTTCTAAGCCTAAGCGAGTTTTCGCCAATTTGGCATAAAGAGTTTGTTGTGTTAAGAATAGTGGATTACCGTGCAACATCACTGGTGTGACTTTATATATATTGTGAGTACTTGAACTTCATTTCCTTGTATATTGTTTATAACATTTTGTACCAGTCTTTACTCAGTATTGCTTTTACACTGCACGTTATATGTCAAGGGAATAATATACTTTGTTATTTATCTAGTGCAAAAAGTGCCATTTCTACCTCATTAGAGGGTGACTTCGATACAAATATATCCTAGACAGGGTAGAAGTCAGATATCTCTATAAATATGATTCGTGTTTCTTTTGAAAGGCAAAGATTTTACATATGAAAAAAATTACTTTCTCTGCTACACGTTACAACATTTTTTTAATTTAAAAAAATTATTATTTTTTAATTTAAAGTTAACATTTTATGAGACAGTTTTCCCAGTAGGATATCACTGAGCTGAATGAATCCAACAAGAATGGCTACCAAGCATCCTTGACATATCGTGATAACCTGACAGCGGCGATTTACTGGTAAGCAAAATGTGTTGATCCGAAAGCTTTTAAATTGAACTGAGAGAGAGAAGGAAAGCTTACTGCTGAGGAACTCTCGCCTCGTTCGTCAGGAAAAAGCCTGCGCAAAGCTTTAAGAAAGCAGCACCAAAAACCGCTAAAAATAGCAAAAAAACTCCAAAGATTACTGCGAGCAACATCTTTGAAGGGGGTCAGTTTTAGACTGAAGGAAATTCGTAGGAGAAGCAGCTTTTCATTGCTTCCAACAATGTTTCCATTTGTTGGGCAGTCATTGTCGACTCTTGTCTTGTTGCAGTTCTGTTGCGTAATAATGAGATCCAACATGGCGGACACTGAGTAAAAACAGTTCTTTAAGCTTTAAAATGACATTTCTATCTGTCGATCATCGAAAATGAATCATATATTTAAAATTCTAGTCATAGATTTTATGATCCTTTGAAAGGAAAAAATTTGTCATGCGGAAAAGCTAAATTTTAGCACTGTAAATAACTAGCGTATAATTACTTACACACACAAAAACACAAACACACACATACACACACACGCGCGCGCGCACGCACCCACACACTGAGTGGCCAAATTATTATGTGTGTGTGTGTAATATCCCCATTACATCACGTCCTTAAATTATAACCTGAAAGGGAAAACTATCTCATATTTACATGGCTGGAGCTACACTCAGCCTGAAAGGAATAAAATTAGATTTAAATGCAATCAAGGCAAATTTCTTACTACATTTTATTAGAGAGAAAATAAATCCGTTCATTCCAGAAAAACGGCTGGGAAAATAGTATCACCTTTCAACATTAAACGCGAGGGGGGTGAGGTAGACATGTGACTATTATTTGTAGGGTCAGCAGATTTAGGGGCTCAGGAGGCTAACCCACTCCAGAATTCCGACATATACACGTGTAAAATGCAAAGGCATGCTATCCATGGGAAGTTCTGTGGCTAAGGGTTTTTAACAGATAAATTAATATTACTGGGGATTAGACTTAGGAAAGGGAATTTAAATGCTACAATGGAGGGCATAATATTTAAAATATTACATACATATATATATATATATATATATATATATATATATATATATATATATATATATATATATATATATATATATATATATATATATATATATATACATATACACTCAAGAGCCAAAACATTATGACCACCCTTACATTTTGCAATGAATTCGCCTGGATGACGTGGAAAGCACGTGATCAGGTGGAAGTGGTATTTAACTGCTGCTGGAGAGTCTGAAGAATCATTCTTTCACTTACTTCTATGTGTGATGGGAAAGGCTGCGGATCTAAGCGACTTTGATATAGGGCAGATTGTAATGGCTCGAAGGCTCGGAACAAGTATTTCCGAAACTGCACGACTCGTGGGTTGTTCGCGACCTACAGTTGTTACTACTTATGCAAAGTGGATGAATGACGGTGAAACCAGCAGTAGACGACATGGTGTTGGACGTCCACACGCTATCAAAGAAAAAGGTCGTCGGAGACTGTCTCGCATGGTGAAGCAAAACCGGAGACAGACAGTGGCTCAGCTGACAGCCCAATACAATGCAGGGCCAAGTAGAATAGTATCGCAGCACACTGTTCAGCGGACACTGTTGGATATGGAGCTACGCAGCAAACGTCCCACTCGTGTGCCTTTGCTGACCAAGCGTCATCGCCAACTGCGCCTGCGCTGGGCCCGGGAACATCGCGACTGGTCCATGGATCAGTGGGAGAGAGTTGCCTGGTCAGATGAATTGTTATGCTAATTGCTGTGTTAGGTTTTAGCCATAATGATGTGTGTGTAGTTAATTAATTTGTGTAAATGCCAAGTATAATTGTTAATGCCAAGGAATGTAAATTAATTATTGTAAGCTGGTGGCGTAGGGAAAAGGAAATATGGTTGGCTGGTTTAAAGAGTAAAATGTAAAAGTGTAAAAAGTAATTATATTCTCTCTGACTCTTTTTTATCTGGCCCTGGTAAAAATATCTGTCTTTAGAAAAGCTTCCTTATCTGTTCCCGTGCCGTAACCTGATACCTCCTGGCCTTGCAGTTTTCGAGGGGCGCGACGGACGGGGCCAGCGATGTTTTTCGCAGGCAAGAGGAATGTTGCGGCGCATTTACTGATTTCACCGACGCGCATGAATACAGTGCGTCAGCGGCGCAAGTGGTAGCGCCAATTATGTTTGAAATTAAAGCGTGCTGAAGTAACGAAAATGATGCAAGAAAAAATTAATACACGAACCAACAGTGTGATATGAAGTGATTTCGGTGCGTCTGAGGTGGTTTGGCGTTTTGAAACAACGGCGCCAAATAGCACTATTTAACCAGAGCCAGGGGCTCCCGGGCCGCGCTTTTTTTGAGGAGAGAAGGCACGGCGGTTCGTCTTGTCGCCAATGGTTTTTCTTTTTTAATTATGTAGATTACAGAGTATTGATCGCACCATGAAGTTATAAGAGTAGCTCCATTGATCACACTAAGCAGTAAGCAAAATAAATAAGTGTAAGAGATACCGTTGCCACCAGTTAGTATAAATATACTCCTGTATAGGACCAACTACGTATAGGAAACGAGGATAGCAGATAACCTGCCTGCGCATGCGCATCAACTTGACTCACAAGATCACAAGAACAGTGGGTTTACTACAGGAAGGTCTGTTTCAGCGACATTTAAATCGAAAATCACAGGTGCAAGTAACAGCAACGACTCTGCTACTATCTCACTGTTAGGAGTTTTATAGCTCAACTCCACTCACCATGGTATCTTGCGTACCGTCGTAAACAATTTTTTTTTTCATTCATTCCAATTATTTAATCTTATTATCAGTCAATTCATACATGATACACATCAGACAGCTTTTTCCTAACCGTGTTTCTACGAATACAGTCTGAAATCGTTGTAAAAGATATATTTTTAAGAAAAAGGATCCATTAATCATTTGTGTATTCGTGCATTTACCACAACATTTCCACGATGTCCGAGAACATATTTCTTTTTGTCCCAAATCTAATTGGTAAGAAAATTTTTCTATCGCGAGATCTTTACTCTGCTATAGCGATTTACCTTTGCTCCCGCGACTGTAAAATGACGTGTTTGATTCGTCAAACTCCGTAATTTAATTTTCTCCGTAAACTTTAAAGAAGAATTACAGCTTAAAATACAAGCATTTGCTAGTGTTTTATTTGATAACTGGCAGTTGTCACCTGGTGTAATCTGTATACATATTGGGTTGGCCAAAAAGTTCGTTCTGGCTTTAGCACGATGACTATAGTAGTGCTTGGATATCTTTAACGTCATTCGAAACAATTTTGTTAGATTTATGTTGTGACAGCAGTGATATCATAGTATATTTAAAACAAAAACTTATCAAAACTAGGGTTATTTTTGTGTAGCCATTTTAATGTTGAAGACTGAAGAAAATTAGCAACATTTTCGACATATTACACTTTAATATTTCAAGACAATTCAAAATGCAACAAAATATTTTTGCAGTGTAAGTTTTGGGATGAGGGCACTATAAATTTGCCTGAAAGAGGCAGAAGGTAGTGGAAGAAAATGGTGAATATGTTGTATAAGGTTGTTGGTGAAAATCAAAAATATGTGTCTTCTATTTTAACTTTACAAATGAACAAATTTTTTGGTGAACCTATTAAAAGCCTCTCACTGACCACACTATGAAGCCATAAGTCTTAGGAAGCTGAAATTTTGAAGGGTAGCTCCTTTTCAGCCCTAAATGCTCCCTATGAAATGTTTAAATTAAAAAAATCTTAATTCATCTTTATTGTTATATCATTTATAAAATTTTGAGGAGAACGTCTCCAAGGAATGACAACACTTTACTGGTAAAGTTAATATAAATGAAATTAACCAAATTACTTAACTGATAGTAGTATTTCAGTCACAGGTATTTAGTGAGTGTCTTA
Organism: Dolomedes plantarius; assembly: GCA_907164885.2. Classification (NCBI taxonomy): domain Eukaryota; kingdom Metazoa; phylum Arthropoda; class Arachnida; order Araneae; family Dolomedidae; genus Dolomedes; species Dolomedes plantarius. Next base: position 136,591,822 of record OU015499.1, on the reverse strand, counting down.
TATTCTACTCGCTGCACTGAGGAAATTAAAAAAATTTTTGGAGGCAGTTGATGAATACATTGTTTACTTGAATATTATAAAATGTCTCAGACACTTCGCTGATTGATGAAATCAGTTAGTTACATATTTTACTCATTCCATTTTTAATTCTAGGATATGCTCGAATTGTGCTCGCTATCATTGCATTTTACTTCATGCCCACAGATCATATCAAAGCCACTATTTGCTATTTGTTGAGTGGATTCTTAGATGCAATTGATGGCTATGCTGCCAGATGGTTGAACCAGGGTTTGTTTTTAAATTATTTTTTGAAATATTGAGTTATTTTATGTAGTATTTTAAATTTAGTGTCAAAATATATATATATCTGTGTTTATGTTCTATATGTGTAAGTATGTGTGTATATATATATATACAGGGTGAATCTGAAAAAGTGGGCAAAACTTTGCAGGGTGATAGAACGCATCTACATGAGCAGTTTCATCATAGAAAGTATGGGTGGAATGCAAACAGTGAGCTGCTAGGTGGCATTGTAAATGGTATAAAAGGGTCGGCATCTATGAACCCGTGTGCAACATGTCCTCATTTGTTCTATAAGCGGTTTTCCATAAATGTTTGAGCAGGGATCCTCCATGGCCATTTGGTTGGCCCATAGCTCCTGCCATATTATCTGGACCGCAAATTGTATCACACATTGCTACAAGAGGTGTTGCCAGAGCTGCTGCATCCAATTCGGACCCCCATCAGGTTGAGAATGTGATTCCAGTATGATGGTGTGCCTAGACACTTCAGCTTGGATATGCAGAACACTTTAGATGTCCCAGAGCAATGGATTGGTCGAGGTGGTCCCATAGCCTAGCCACCAAGATCGCCAGATCTCTCGTGTTTGGACTTTTTCTTGTGGGGCCATATGAAAAGAAAAATCTATGAGTGCCCCAATGAAACCAATATGGAACTAGTCGCCAGGATCGCTGTTGTTGCCAGTGATATTCGGGAAATGCCTGGTGTCTTCGCAAATGTGCATCAGTCCCTATTCCGCAGGTGTGAAGCCTGTATTACAGCTGGCTGAAGCTCTTTTGAGCAATTTCTTTGAGCATGTACATCAATTGCATTCCTGTTAATAAAAAGTTTTCTGAAGTATTTCCTCTCATTCTTATTCATTCTTTAAATGGGACAGTGGAAAATTACCTTTTAACTTCTCACGACTTACGTTCTGACCATACATTCTGTGACAAAAATTGCTCATATAGCTGTGTTCTATCACCCCATAAAGTTTTTCCCACTTTTTCAGATTCACCCTGTATATATTTATATATATATATATATGTGTTTGTAGACCTAATCCTTTTTTTCCCCAGAGGATGTGTTCCAGACTGTGTTGTGTAAAAACAGATATAGTGTATAAGGTAAAATGTTCGATACGCTCAATGACTTGCTTTTGTTTATAAAATACATATATATATAAAATAAAAATAAATTAATAAATGATTGAAAAATTAAATAAAATTATTTACTTATTTTGATAATCATGAAAATTATATACATTAAACGTAAAGAAAATCATATTCTTAACAATCTTAAAAATTCAAAAAAATATTACAGCTTCTTGAAATTCAAAGTAATCAAAGATTTATTTTTAAAAAATCACCAATTCAGGAACAAAATTTAAAAAAAATACAGTTAGACACTTCATTATTGAGATTCACTTTCTAGAACTAATCACATTTTTTTGTTTTGTGACTTGCTTTTATCTGATGAGGTTTGTACATTAGCTTTATAACTCCTTTTCAAAGTTTCACATTTTCAGGCAAAATGTCTGATGACTGAGGTTGGATACTATTAGTCATAAATTCTGCAATAGATCATTGGGCACCTGTCTTGGTTAGCTCTTTTCTAAATTTCTCTGTAGCATGCCATACAAAATTCAGATCTGATTGAAATTTCAATATAGGGATCATTCATCAAGAAGTAGGTTTTCAATTTGCTGGATGCCTTCAAGAATTACTTAAACTCTTTAGGCCGGGGAATTTTCCTCATTGTGGCTAACTTCTGAATCATCTTGTTCCAGCGAGATCTCTAGTTAAGGAGTCTGTGTGTAGTTAATTCATATATATCATCAACCACTAAATTTTTGAAATCCTCTCTGCCATTCTATTGAGTACACATTATTTCTGAATTTATGTCATCAATGGAAGTTCCAAGCTGTAAATTGATAGTTGTCAGACATTCTGGCCAAATAGCTTTTACAGGCATTTAAGATAGATGGAATGAAAAAAAGCAAAAATATTGACTTTTTTTTATTGTGCCAAAAAAAAAAAACCTGATCATGTAAAAACAGGATTAGAATGTTTTTTTTTTCAACCGTGTTGTTATTTCAAAATCGGGTAAAAAAAAAATTTCTGTGTATAAAATGGATTAGTTGTATATATATAAATTTTAACACCATTGTTAAAGATGAATGGAAATGTAAAGATAATTGTATTATGATGTAATTTGAAATTGTAAACCTTATTTTAAAAGATTAATTATATACAATAGGTGATACCCTATGCCTTTTCTCCCATAATATCCAAATATTTCATTAGCAGGTTTGTTTTGTTTAATTCCTTTTTAAAGTTTTGTTGACCCCTGTAATTGCCTCTAAGAATTATTTTAGATATATAAATTAAAGATAATATTTGAAAATATTCATCCTAAATATGTAGCTTATATCATATATCAGGAGATATATATATATATATATATATATTATAGATATATATAATGATATAACATACACGCACATATATATATATATATATACATATGTATGTAAATGTTGATCAAAATTGTCAGTAGTTATCAAAAATTTTATTACAGTTAAATAAACTGTGCTTTATACACTTGAGCTCAAAATGGAAGAATAACTCAGAAAACCCAACTTTATATGTGGTTATGAATGTAAAATATTGAGTAGTTGGATGGAAATGTTTGAGTATATATATATATATATACTAGCATTATTGCCCGGGTAGATATATAGATATAAAATATTTCATGCATTCCATCAAAAAAATACTGGGCTGCACTCCCGCTCTTCATGTTCATCTGGCCAGACAGAATGCGCTTAGCACGTTTCTACTGAAATGATATGCAAACAATAAGAAAGAAAGAAACTTTGAGTCTGCAGACCTTCGTCTGATTTTAAGGTAATTCCCAACTCTCTTTCTCCCGCGCATTGGAATTTGACCCCCCCCCCCTCCGTCATCCTCAAACCACCCCTCTTAACGCAGCTGGTCGAGGGGAATCCACAGGGGGTAGACGCACCTCTATCGGGCACAAAAAACATTAAACAATTAATTTGAAAAAAACTAATTGAGCCCCAAATTTTGTTTTTCCTGATTTAAGTTTCTCGTGTCCAAAACATTAACTGTGCCGAATTTGGTCCCGGTGGGTGAAACAGTCTATGATTCTATAGCATACAAACAAACAGACAAGCTCTTTTATATATATAGACACTGAAGTGCCACTGAATTAGGGATACCTACCTAGTAACGAGTTGGGCCTCGTCTGGTCTTGATAATGGCTGCCTCACGATGAGGCATAGATTCAACAAGTTTCTGGAAACGTTCCACGGGAATGGCTTGCCAAATATTGGCTAAAGCTGTCCATAATTCAGTAAGGTTCTTTGGTGCTGTGTGATGGCCTTTCACGCCTTGTTCCAAAACATCCCAAAGATGCTCAATAGGATTAAGTCTTGGCTTCTAGGTGGCCAATTCATGACAGAGAAGTCAGAGGAATGCTCATCCAACCAGCCAGTAGCCAACCGGGACTTGTGAGAGGTACAGTTGTCTTGCTGGAAAACTCCATTACCGTGCGGATAACAGAACAGCATAAACGGATGGAGGTGATCACCCAGCAACTCTACGTACCGAATTGCATTGAGGGAGGTTGGTACATGCACCAAAGATCCCAAACTGTGCCACGAAAAAACACCCCAGACCATGATTGAGCCACCATGCCCTTGTACAGTTCCAGCCAGGCATGCAGGATCCATGGCTTCATGAGCCTGACGCCATATTCTCAGCCTCCCGTCGGCGTTAAGTAGTCGGAATCGAGACTCATCACTCCATGCTACTCGTTTCCAGTCTCTGTGCTCTCTTGCCCAGGCAAGGCGTGCAGCCCGATGGCGAGTATAGAGCAATGGTACTCTCGTAGGTCGACGGTTCCCGAAACCCATACGGTGAAGCGAGCGTTGCACAGTCCATTTACTGACTGTACGACTGGCACCGTCATTAAACTGGGTGGTAAGTTGAGCTAATGTTTGGCTTCGCTGGCTACGTTCAATACGCCTGAGCCGTCTCTCACCACGCACTGTCAAGGCTAATTATCCTTTGCAGTTTGCCCGATCGCTAGTTTTTTGCCACCATCCATGCATTCTTGGTATACGCTTGACAATGTCGACCTTGAAAATCCTACCTGTCTGACGATTTCGGAAATTGAATAGCCCATGCGTCGCACACCTACAATTTGTCCGCAATCGAAGGCGTCTAAATCAGGCAGTTTACCCATACTGGCAATTCCAACAACTAATTCAGAACAACCACAGTACATGCTATATATGCAGTTACCACAGCACCCTCACTTGCGCATACATGATGCGCAGCGCTACACAATTTGCATAGGCTTTGCTATCCCTAATTCAGTGGCACTTCAGTGTATATATATATATATATATATATATAAATAATTCATTTATATGCATATATGTATAAAGGTCATTCTCTAAAAAGTGGCTATTTTTTTTTAAAAATTGAGCCCAAATAAAATTGCCTCAAAATTCTCAAAATTTAGCCTGCAAGTACATTTATGCTGTATTTATCAAAAAATGATATGAACCAAATTGTACCTATTAGATCATCTGATATTTTAATTATTGAAAAAATGAGGGAGTGGCAGATCACTATTAAAATTGACTCTTTTCATATACCACGCTAGTTTTGATATAATTATTAGTAGGCAAAAATGAAACATATTATTTCCATAATGGTTTATCTAATTATAGTACAAATTTCATCCATAAATAGGCACATGTAAAATTATTTATAAAGAAATTTATATTGCCTTGCTCTGCTATTGCAAGGTTTAGTCTGAGGCAGCTTATATTTTATATCTATCAAACTGTGACCAAGCCTGCCCTTTGTTGAGGGCCCCATATATATATATATATATATATATATCTTGTTTCCTGTTGAAACCGTGACATTTATATTGAAATTTTCGGTCTACTGATCGGATCTCTCCAGGATATAGTGTTTTATCATAATCTATCATCACCCACTCACCGTCTTTGTATTTAGGGTTTTTAATCTTTTAATCTTTCTTTGCTGTAGATTTTTTTTCTTTTATTTTCAGAATTTAACTGAAAATGTGAGCATTCGAAAATCTTGCACTTAAAGCAAGAAAGTGAACGGAAGTCCAGTACTGTATATGCTGATGTGTATACATTCAGATGAATCTTCAATATCCCCAAAAATGGCTCTAAATCTTTTGCTAACATATTATCAGCTTTACATATAATGTCTACCTTAATTGGAAAGATCTTGATTCCTGTACATTCTTGCCTTAAAATTTTGATTAAAGTTTCAAATGTGTTAACAAGCTACAATTGTATCAGCTGTATGTTTTAAAATTCCTCGTATGCCGTGAGGTGCCCCTTTCCCATGGCCTTCCTCTGTATAATTCCATGTCAAGTTTTGGATGCCAGGAAACAATTCATGTGTGCAATATCTAAATAAATAAAACATTTTTTTTTGTTTCTGTATTGTGTACAGGGTCCATCACTTAACATCTGAACAGTATTAATTGATTCCTGTTTCTTAAAAATATATTTTGAAATGGTTTGTAGATGAGCCCGGATGGCAGATGCGTCATGCCTGAGTGATTTACTTGCCGTGGCAAAAGGAATCGTTAACAAATCATTTTCTTTCTGGTAAAGAACACATGTGTGCAATGAAATTTGTTCACAAGTTCCACCAAAGTGTACAGACTGGCTTTCTTCACTATACTTACAACTGTAATTTTCACTGAAGTCTATATGTATTAGTACTGCATTAGGTTATAGATTCTTCTTTAAATCTGCTATGGCTGTGTACTGATGTTTAATGTAGCCAAGATGAACCAAAAAATGGTTTATATTCTCTTTTAATTTAGTTACTTAATTTAATGCTGTTGTTTGTATCTCCTTCTTTATAGGTTTTGTCGTGACTTTTTTTACACCCTTGCAAGAATAATTAGTTTTCTCCAACATCCACTTTTTATATTTCACATCTTTTTGTGGCTCAAAACTATTAAATTTTACTATATTATCTTTACAAATGACACATATTCTTAATAAACATTTACGTTCATCACAACAGATATCTTTAGCGACTTCTTTTGGTGTTTTATACATAATGTTTTCTTCATGCATCTTTGATATAAGCATTTCCATATTTGAATGTGACATACATTTGCATGTTTCTCTATTAGTAACCTTTGGTTTTGTGACCCAAAATGGTCATAATCAACAAAACGTTGCATAACTAATCTTGTAGCTGATAGAACTTACTAATTTTATATGCAGATTTTGAATTGTGTCATTTAGAACTCCCTTTTGTTTCTTTACTTTGTTTCTGGAAATGCAATCTTTCTCCAGGACACATTCTTGAAACATCATCTCTTTAAAAAATTCCTGTAAGTCATTTATAATTTTTTTTTTTTTTTTTTTTTGGGGGGGGGGGGTAATTTTACCATACTGTATCTGTTTATCATGGATTTTACTTAAGGTTTTATATGGCCTAAAGAATCTTTTGTACCTTAAAAAAGATTTGTCATAGAACAACCTTTTATATATTAAAAATTTTCCCACTTACAGCTCTATGAAATCTTCTTAATTTGTAGCTTTTACCAAGTGTTTTAAAATTTGCTTTTAATTATGAATGCAAAGCCTCGCCAAATATTAATCTTTTTCGAACAACTGGTGATACATTTTCTTTTTTTAGAAACTTCTCTATCTTTCTATGGGGACAAATGCTGATTATATTGCTTTTATTCACTAGTCGTGGATATATTTTCTTATACCTATCAGACTGAGCCTTTTGAATCGGAAGTTGACATTTAGTTTCATTTAATTCTCGAACAGTCTTTGATCTTTTCCTGAAAATTCTGCGATGTCCAACTGTAGCTTGGGACTTATGGAATATTATTTGAATTCTTGCTACATGTTGGCTGTTGCATATCTGATATATCCTGTTCACTGCTTTTCTTCTGTTGATAATTTTTAGAATTTTTTTCCCCACTGTTTTCTTTTTTGATGTTATTAATGTGACATCATTTTATTTACTGGTTTGAATTGCCATTTCTCAATTTTGTTTAAATATTTTAGTCTCGCCTTTTCTTTTAATTTTGCAAGCAACTCTAGATCTGATTTATTTTTCTCTCTTCTGATTCTGTCATACACTTTCTTTTTCAACCTTAATTCTTCCTTAGGTAGTTTTCCTATAGTAGTTTTATTATTATAAAAAAAAAGCACTGTCATACTTTCAGTAATTAATTATTTTTTTCACGTCTATTTTAATTGAAAAAATAAAGCATTAAACTAGCAGATTTGATTTGATGTTTATTTGAATTAGTACAATAATTTTTTTATGTATATTTTTAACTCCTCTCAGTAAAATTTTAAAAAATTAAAAAGGATAACTTACTCTAATTAATAATCTTATGAGTTTTTTAATATGCATTTTATTGCATAATATTATTCTTATTTTATTGTTTAGTACATATATTAATGGATTCAGTTCATTCCCTCACAATTTAAATCATTTCCTCGCATATTAAAATTATGAGGGAATGATGAAATACTTCTGAAAACCATTTTATACAAAAATCATTAGGCTTAGATTGTATTTTCAGTTGTTATCTTTTGAAACACATTTCCAATAATATAATAACAGAAAAAAGAAATTTTATTCGCTTTTATTAAATTTATAATGGTTTAGGAAATGATAGATAATAAAAATACTTACTTTCATCTAATACTTAATCCATGCGCTAGCTATTGAAGAATGCTGTTGAGCAAAAAACAAGATGACTGTTTTACTTTACTCCTATACAAACTTAGACCTCTATAATGCATGTTCTGCCATCCACTGAGTAAATAGGGGCAGATTTATAGTTACGTAAGGGAATGATGTCAGATACTAGGGACAACAATAAAAAGTGCCCTAATTTCTTTCATTACATAAAATATATCTATAATTAAGTGGCTAAATATTTATTTAAGTATCTTTAATGGATTTTATAAAAAAAATTATAACCATACATGCTGTAATGGCAGTGAAACCATTTTCTTTACTACATGTGTGAATGGGGACATGGTGAGAGAATGATATTTGCATTTAAAAAAATATTTTTAATATTATATTTCAATTTCAATAAATAATCACAGTTTATATGCATCTCTGATTAATATTGATATTTTAAATCACTTTTCTTTTTGCAATTTTAAAAATACATCCTAAAGACCACTAGGACAAGAAATTGCCGCTTTTCAGAAAATGCCCATATATGTGTGCATATTATGTCCCGTAAAGTTGGTGTTTCCTGTTTCCCAGCAGTGTAAATATGGATGCATTCCAGTTATTGTTTTCGAGCATATGTTAACTTCTCATGGTTCCAGGCACAAAGTTTGGAGCCATGCTTGACCAGCTGACTGATCGTTGTGCTACCATGTGTCTGTTGGTGACCCTCTCCTGCTTCTACCCGAAATGGATGCTGCTGTTCCAGCTCAGCATGACGATTGACATCGCCAGCCACTGGATCCACCAGCAGGCGTACGTGGGTATATATATATACTCCCTTTTAACCTGAGTAGTTGCTCTTTGGAGCCAAAGTCCTAAGCTTGCAGTAACAGTTGATGGCCGAATGGTTTGGGTACTGGCACTTGGTGCCAGAGTGTATGGGTTCCAGTCCCACTTTTGGCATGGACATTTGTAGTCATTTGGAATCAGCTTTAAGTGGTAAGTTCCAGTCTAATTAGCCCTCGTGTAACAAAAATGGACTGTAGAGCTCCAAACCAAACCTAACCTAGACTTGCAGTAGATCATGTACGTGGATTTGTTTATTTATGTGCTTGTATATAAATAGATATTGATAGATATGGTTCTATATAACAACTAAACTATGGTTCTATATAAAAACTAAAACTATGGTTCTATATAAAAACTAAATTAATATAGGTTTAATAGTCCTAAAACACAGTATCCATAGTAGGTCAGTTTCTGTGTTTCTATAATCTCCATGGTTGCAAGTTTTGTGACGTCAGTCATCTTGCGGTTACCTATTCTTAACTTCCACTCTGTTTAGCGCCAGGCTTGGTGTTCTATGGTAAAGAAACTGTTTATTCAATTCTATAGTTTCTCGTGGATTGGACAGTGTCTAAGTATGTTTATTGTTTAGATCATACTTATCGGAAACAATCCATTGGTTTTTAGACAGTATCGACACCGCTGACGAAGAGATGCTGTCAAAAACCTCTTTCATACTTATTTTTTCATGTTTTTAGTTCCTGGCTGCAAGTAGCTTTAGTGCTCATACTGGTTTTCTCTTTCAACTATTTCTTATATATTTATACACACACACATGTTCACTGTCGACATTGATCTCATTTAGGTGTCTGATGCAAGGTAAGACCAGTCACAAATTCATCGACGCTTCAGCCAATCCAATTATAAGAATTTACTACACTTCCAGGGTAAGTATTTACCCATATCTGAGTATATATCGTCATGTGAATGCAAGAACTAGGTAACTCCAAAAAAATTATTTTTGAGATATCTGGTTATTTATAGCTAGATTACATAAGAAGTGAATGCAATAACTAGAAAACTTACTTTGCTGCTAACCTAATGCCATCTGTTAGCTAGTGAAATAATTAGACAAACAGAACAACAAGTATTTTCTCACTGGAAGAAGTAAACATTTGAAATCTTCAAGAACTTGAAAAATCGAGTTACCTAGTTCTTGCAATCAGGTGACGATATGCTCTATTCTGATTTTTTCTTTCTTTTTTTTTTTTTTTTTTTTTTTTTTTCTTTTTTTTTGAATCATTTTCAGGAATGCTGCGAAGTGGTGCATTGGTTTGTGTTACAGATCTTCTGTACTTGTGTCGACCTATGATCCATTTTCTATTTATCTCTGGTTACTTTTAAGTAAATACATTATAAGGTCTATTTTTGAATGAATACAAGCATATATAAAAATATATATATACATATAAATATATACATACATATATATATATACACACACAAACACATATATATGTTTATATACAGATATTCCTGGACTTACGACCGAGACATTGGTCGTAAGTTGATTTGGTCATAAGTTGAGTTTCAAACAATTTTTTTTGTTATATGTACATACATTTTTTTTTACTTTCATACATGCATACGTAATTTAAAATACTTGATATTTTATTTAGAAGACATAAATTATTCTTTGCCATCATTACTTATTATATTAGTACAATCCATTGGTTCAGAATTTGCGACTGAAGATACATTGCAAGTTTTTTCAACAGAGTTAGCCAAGATAGTTTGAACAGTTTGCATCTTCTTTTCCTTGTATATTATCTTGTATCAAGCCAGATTTTACTGCTTACGATGATTTATACTTGTGAATATTTCTGTATTTGGATCGATTGCTTCTAGTTGATGTAGTCCTTTATTAATATAGTGAAAAGCTGAAGCCATTTCTTTCAAAATATTTTTTTTTTTATTGTACTTTGATTTGTTCGCTTGTATCTGTTTCTTCTTTCAAAGCATAATGTGTTGCAATCTCTTGCAAATCCTCATTGGTAAGCTCTTCAGGATCATGTTTGATAAATTAGTTGATATCTTCATTGTCGATTTCCAGATTCAGTTTCTCACCAAATTTTAAGATTGATCTGTAACTTTGGCCAAAAGATCAACTTGTTTGGATACTGAATGAATTGCATTCGTTTCTAAATGTTCAATTAGTTTCTTTCATATTCCATACATGCATGCTGGAGGGACTTCTTTCAATCCTCTATCTATGATATTAATACTATGAAGAACATATAATTTTTCCAAAATGCTTTTAAGTTCGTCCCCTCTTCAAGTTCCAAAACTGCTTGTGTATACATAATTTTTAAGTAACTTGCTTTAAAAGTGGCAATTGGTCCCTGATCCATTGGCTATAAAATACTTGTAGTGTTCGGAAGTAGATACATAACTTTTATGTTCTCATGTAAATTGCAAACATGTGGTGGATGTCCCGGTGCATTATCGAGGAATAAAAGTATTTTAATGGGAATGTCTTGCTCTTTACAGTAATTTTTTACTTCACCTACTAAAACATTCATAAACCAGTCTTCGAATATTAATTGCATCATCAAAGCTTTTTTTCATATTTTTCAATAATTGTGTTTTATATATATGTATGTACCTTCAAAAAATTTCGGTCGTAAGTCGATGTATGTATATATATATATATATATATATATATATATATATATATATATATATATATATATATATATATATATATATATATATAGGGCTAGATTTGAGGCTGAACGTGCCAGAACGGCGTTCCGGTACCTCTCTTTATCAATAATTTAGAATACTCCCCCACACACCCCGGAAGGTTACCGTTCCGGCACCTCTATTTCTAGAAATCTAGCACTGTATATATATATATACATAAAGTATAAAAATATAAACAAAACAACATAAGCTAAAAAATAAAATAAAAAGGCGGGCATAGACTGCCAAACAAATTAACTCAATACCTACCCTAGCATCTATTGGTAAAGATTTAGATTATTTCATAGTAAAATTATCAAGGAAGCATAATTGGCCTATCGAAGGTTTCATGGAGTGGAAGGTATATGTTATACAAGATATAAAGGGGAATTACGAAAAATATGGTAGAAATGGCAAGCGGGTTTCTTTCTAAACAAAGATCTGTATAGAAAAATTAAAGAGTTAAAAAATAAGTTAATTATAACGGTTGTAGATAAGGCTGCCAATAACTTTGGTTTTATATGTAAGGATTATTTCAAGCAATTAATTTCTAGGGAGTACAACTCAAACAATACTTATCAAAAATTAGCTTTTCCAAGAAAGAAATAGATAATAGGATTTTAGCCTTTAGCAAAAAATTTAAGATTAATAGCCTAAAATACCCTTACCTTTTTCCCACTATTAAATTCCATAATGTATCTACCAAATTTAGGTTCGTTATGTGTAGTACAAATTGTTATAACACTTTGTTTAGTAAAAAGTTTTTTAGCCATCTAGAAACCATTCTAAATAAAATCAGGGTTACTGAAAATAGATTTATTATAAATAATAATTAGGATGTTCTAAAATTTCTAAAGAGTAAGAATATAGATAGGCATACACACGTTTGATTTTGAAAACCTTTTTACTAGTATTCCCCATGATAACTTAATGAATATCTGTTCAGAAATTTATGATGACTATCTGGATAGTACTTTAATCTTAAAATGTGACTGGATTGATTTATGTAAATTTAATACTTTTGAAAACTACCTCTTTAATGGCTTGAGTTTCTTTAAACAGATAAAGGGTATCCCTATGGTTAATAGTTTTTCCAGCGCTTTTGCTAATATCTTTCTGCATTCTTACGAAGCTAAATTTCTTAGCTTAAATAATGTTACCGGACTTAGGTATATTGATGACGTTATAATTTTTAACTGCAACGATTTAGAATTTCTTAATTAAATTTACCCAAAGGAATTAGCTTTAAACAGGACTAATGAAAATAATCATTTCGCGACTTATCTGGATCTAAATATTAAAATTAAAAATTGAGATATATGATAAAAGACTAGATTTTAACTTTGAGGTTATCACATTTACCAATTTCAATAGCAACTTGAACTATAAAATCTATAATAATATCTTTTACTTGCAACTGTACACAATTAAAAACATTTGTAATTACACTGAAGACTTTTTTGAGGCATGTAACATTTTCGAAGAATACCTAAGTAAGAACAATTCCCTAAAAATTTCGGCAATTTAAAAGTTTTTAAAAAATGGCATTTAGACGTGGGTATATTTTAAAGATGTTTAGGATAGCCTTTCTGGTTTCATATTTTTTTAAACTTCAATAGGTGTAGCGCTGTGGTTTTGCCACAGTGACGTAATTACTAGGAAAAAATTAGGCTGCTGTTTCGCCATAATCGTCACCTACTGAATTAGGGTATGTATGCATCTGTGTCTTTTCATTAGGATTGTATGTGTACTTGCATGTATGGTGCATTGAGCCCTTACTGTAAGTTGTCCGTGTCTTTTCATTTTCTATTGACTAACTGTTTCATTGGGGAACTTGGGGCCTTGGGATGTCTTTTGGTTATACCTGCATCCTATTCAGAAAGTTCCCCTTGCGGTAACTGATTTGGTTAGGCTCCCTGATGACGAGACCTGTATCAATGATCTATATATATATACAGTGAAACTTCTCTAGCTGTCCACCCTACAAAATGGCCACTTTTTTTTTAACCATAACTGTTAATTTTAGAGAAGTTTCACGTGATATATATATATGTGTGTGTATATGATTGTTCCATAAAAAATCATTTTGTTTAAATTTAATTTTTAAGAATGCACAGTGCATTAAAAGAAATTCTTTGAGATGCAAAAACCTGAATTGAAAATTTTGTTTATGAATAAATGTGCTATTACTGTTCTATGTATTTAACATAGCCCAAATGTAGTACAGTTGTTTTGACTAACACTGTTCTTTCGTATGGTTTTCATAATTACATATGTACGTATTTATATAAATATATATATATATTTATTTAAGTAGCTTTCATGAATACACAAGTTGGATGTTACTTTCCAGCCTGTGCTGTTTGTGATGTGTGCCGGAAATGAGCTGTTCTACAGCATGCTATATTTGGTGTATTTCACTACGGGACCAATAGGTGAGTTCTTTCTTCATTACTCATATGCATGTATATAGGCTATGTTTGTAAATAATTATTCTTATTTATGTTTATATGTATGTATATATATATATATATATAAAACATTAAAAACATATATATATATATATATATATAACATTATATATATATGTAACATTGTCCAGTATGTTACATATATATATATATTCTTATGCACACACACACATACATACATACATATATATATACAGAAAAATTCTCTAGCTGGTCACCCCTTTCAGCATCCCTGTTTCGTTAAGAACCAATTCAAAATTCCATAGAGCCAATCTTATGGAAGAAACCTCTTTTCGACAGCCACTTTTTTCCAGAACCATTACTGATTTCCATAGAGAAGTTTCACTATGTGTGTTATTTATATATATAAAAGAGTTCCCTGACTGACTGACTGACAGACAGACAATGCACAGACCAAACTGCTGGACCTAAAGGGCTGAAATTTTGCATGACTATTCTTCTTATAGTGTAGGAGTGCACTAAGAGAGATTTTTGAAAAATTGTTCTTAGATTTTTTTTTAATTAAATTTTTAAGCTGTTTTTGAAACGTTCTTTAAAGTTTGCATTTAAAATAATAATCTGAGGGTTATAAAATTTATATCACGAGAAAGATCATAAAAATTCCTCTAAAATGAAATCTTTTTCGAATCTTTACCTCCATTTTCTGATTTTTGGTGAATTTTTAAAGATAAATTTTTAGAATTTAATTTATTAAATGCTGATCACATGGTTTCTTTTCTTTCTGCGATACTTTAACCCTTCAGCGGGTGCGCAAATTTTTGGTACACCAGAAGGCACGCATTGCACAAAGTGCAACATCTCTTTCAACCTTGATTATTCCTTTTGTAATAAACTTTATTTTTTCAAATTGAAAATAACAATTCTGCATTTTTTGACCAGACATAAAATGTCGATAATATTGAGATATATTTTTCTTTTCGTGATACTTTAAATTAATTTATTGTCACGTGCATGACAACGAAATAAATTGACAAAAAAGATTTTTTTTTTTCTTTCTCATGCGGGAGATGATTGGACATTATCCAAAAAAATATTAAAATACAGTAAAAGAAATGTTCCTCAAACTGTACTATATTCTTTAGTGTGTTCTATTAGATTTAATTTGAATATTTACTTCTATATTATTTTGTCTATAAAAATATCCGTTACAGTTTCTTTATAAATATATATATATATTTTTTGGCATTAATTGCATACATTGTATTTAATTTGACCGTTTTGTTGACCATTGTATTTAATTTGAATGTACTCTATAGCGAAGTACAGGTTTTCAGCTAGTATATATATACAGTGAAACTTCTCTAGCCATCGACCCCTATACAACGGCCACCCCTCAAAAAATATATGTTTATATATATATATATATATATATATATATACACACACACACATATATATATTTATATATATATATATATATATACATATATATATATATACACACACACATATATATATATATATATATATATATTTATGTGTGTATGTGTGTGTGTGGGCGGGCACACACCAGTCATTATGAAAGTGGTCTAAGTCATATATTTTTCATTTAGAGATATTTGAAGGTTTGAGTGTGAACATGAACTGAATTCTGTTTAATGGCACAACAACCAACTCAATCTAATGGTTCAGTTTTGGAAAGATTGCTGCAGATTACATTAATATAAAAGAATGCAATATGAAATGACTGATAAACTTATCTTTTTTAGATTCTTGGCTTAGGCCACTTTCATAATCACTGGCACGTATATATATATATATATATATATGTGTGTGTGTTTGTGTGTCTGTTTGTTTGTGTCACGCCTGGCACTCTGTACCAGAGAAAGGGACAATGCTGTGGAGGTCTTGTGAGGAAAGTGCCCAGGGTGGTCAGTCTGGGTTGGGGAACATTGCATCCAGAGCATTGAATTACATTACTGCATTGACTTTGATATTGTTGACATGATTTTGGGTTGATTTGATGCATCACGTGGTCAATGAATTGACATGATCTGTGGTTGGTTAAAATTTTTAACTCTGAATCTATATAATGCTCCAAATTCAGGCCATTAGAGAGTGAGCACATGTATGATCCCAAAGACAAACTGGGTTTTTTACTTTGTGCTCTCAGTCAGAGTCAGATGGCTGAAGTAAATTAATTAATGTAAATATTGTTGGTTTTGGGGAGAATTTGTCACTATAAAATATCTTGAACATTCAGTCGAGTGGTGTTAAAGTGGTTCTCGTTAACGTCATTGATCAAAGAAAGATTGAGGAAGGATATCAATATGCAGATATATATAATGAAACTTCTTTGTAGTGGCCAGTGATGGTTCCAAAAGAAATTGGCCGTTTTTAGGGGTGACTGTCAACAAGAGGTTTCTTTCCATAATATTAGCTCTATGGAGTCTTGTATTAGCTCTGAACAAAATAGGGCCATTGAGAGAGGTGGCCGGCTAGCAAAGTTTCACTGTATAGGTATGCATGTATGTATGTATAAGTATATTTATATACAGTGCCATAGCTACCCATCCCTGTGCCCTGTGTAAGAATTTGCATTTAGGCCCCTTAATTAATTACTTTCGGGAAAATAATAAATGCATTACAATATATTTTTAATAAGATTTATTTTAATTTCACTTTTCTGGCTTTCATTTCAGCAAATTCATTAATTACATCATCATAATTAATATTTTTAATGATATTCTGCTGAAATAATAAAAGATTGGATCATCGTTCTTGTTTGATAGTTGATCTTAAATGATTTTTTGTTATCTTCAACTTGCTAAAATTTCTCTTGCACAAAGCAATAGAAACGGGAAGAGTTATAAATATTAAAAGAGCGACATTGATATTTGGGTAAGGCTCAATTGAACCAAAATTATGAAGAGCCTGTAAAACAGGGGTTTCCAACTGGCGGCCCGTGGGCCGCATGCCTTTTTTTGCGGCCCACGAAGACTTATAGGAAAATAATTTGCAGTATCAATTTAGATATTCTTAGTTAACGAAAAATGTTTTTGTAAAAATCTTTGTTTTCAAATTCTGTTCATTTACAAAAAAGATTGATTTTCCTCGAATTCCATGAAAAGTAGGGTGTCCACTCATGTTCTATTTCATACCCCCCACTTCTTATTTAAATACCAACTTCTTATTTGACTTTTTTTGTGTGAGTCCGTGTAATTGAACGAAAGTTGGCCAGTTATAATCAAGGTGGTTGTTGGAGTTTCATCCTCGATTTTTTAAAAATTTCATAGTACATACTATAAACAAATCCAAATCCCCCGCCCTCAAGAAAAAAGTCCTGTGTATGGTCCTGATTAAATTGCGGCCCGCCACTAGACAGGTGTTTCCGATTGCGGCCCTTGGACACTTGTAAGTTGGAAACCTCTGCTGTAAAATATCAAGCAGAGATGCAGTTTCTATATTTTGTATAAATGTTGTTTCTCCAAACTTTCAATTTCACTTGTAAATTTGTACTTTTTAAAAACTTTGCTATATTTACCAGCAAGATCTGAAGCTGATCTATTTAAATCAGCAACACTTATGTATTGTAAACACAAGCCATAGAGAAAGCAAAAATCGTCACAGATACTTTTTATTTTTTAATAACACCAATCTATTTGAGACAATATAGTGTCAAGAACACTGTAAATTTATATTTTGAATAATTCTTTGAGTGTCAGGTTACTTCCTTCATCTGGCGTTTCATCTATTTCCATTATCTTAACTCTTCTCCTTCATTTATTAAGAAATCCCTTCTCTATGCCTATTTCTACAGCCAAATTGTGTACTTCCCGGAAATCTTGTTAAAAACGTGCATCTTGAAGTTCTTGTAATATACTACGTAATCCAACAATTAATTTTCTTCCATAATCTATTGACAAATTTTTCTGTTGTAATGCTTTATTTGTTCAATCGATGCATTGTAGAATTTTATTCCACATAGAAAGAGTACAGATAAATCTATAATTAATTTACAAAATCTAACTTTTTGCATTCGATACAGCCTCCGGATTTGAAAAATCGTTTGCAATCATTTCCAGTCCTTTCATTACTTCAGGTAATTGTAAATTTATTGCACTAGCCTTTTGATGACCATCTTGTATAAAAAAAAACTTTTAAGTTATAATTTAGCCACTTCATTAAAATGTCCCAACGTGTTGTTGAGGACAAGAAAAAATTAAATAATCTCTGCACAGTACCGAAAAAAAGAATCATTTCTGGAGTTGCAGATGCAGCGTGGACACCAGTTAAATTTAGATTATGAGCTGTCCAAGGTTCAAATATTGCTAAATTATTAATTTCCAAAATACGTGCACTTACTTGCTTATATTTGCCAGCCATATTGGCACCGTTGTCAAATCCTTGCTACCTGCAGTTCTGAATGTCTAATTTATCAACTTATAGTTTA
Source organism: Dolomedes plantarius (assembly GCA_907164885.2). Classification (NCBI taxonomy): domain Eukaryota; kingdom Metazoa; phylum Arthropoda; class Arachnida; order Araneae; family Dolomedidae; genus Dolomedes; species Dolomedes plantarius. Next base: position 136,573,367 of record OU015499.1, on the reverse strand, counting down.
TTTAAAATTTCAGTTGATAATCCTTCTCCCTTTTTTTTTTTTTTCTTTTTTTTTTTTTTAAATGTGACTGAATAAAGTTGAAGCTTTCTTCAATCTTTACCTTTTGATTACAGTCAGACAATCTCCATTATTTGCATACCTGTGCCTGTACCAGTTTTTTTTGTTTTTTTTAATCTTTAGTGTGTATGTATGTATTTATATATATATATATATATACAGTGGAATCTCGGTCTGTCGTTTCTCAAGGGACTGACTAAACTAAACGATCCATGCGGGAACATTACAAAGAAATACAGAAGGTTGTTCGCACTTTATGTAAACAATTTCAATAGTTAAGATTTATGTATAACTGCCGTATTTTTTGCGGCGATTTGCTTCGATCTGATAGCCATGGTTCATGACAATAGCTCTAGCTTGAATTTTGCATGAAAGTAAACTTTTTCTTAGTACTGTCATGTCAATTTTATCCCATTCCTCTTGGACCGTTTTCCAAAATCCGTTCGGTGTTCTTGGATGCCGTTTCACCGAGGCTCGTTTTAATAAACCAAAAGCGCAAAAGTCCATTGGAGTAGTGTCAGGAGATTTTACAGGTATTTCAATAAATGGGATACACTTTATTCATGTTTCTGATTCTTTGTTTACTAAATAAGCGGTAGTTGATTTAGACGTGTGACTAGAGGCTTTGTCCATATGAAGCTCAACTTTATCAATGTCCTTTCCATATATGGCTGGAATTTCCTCTTCAAAAATTGGTTCTAAATTATTCTACTGATAGTAGAGTGAATTAATTTTGGTGTTACTTGAGACTTTTTTTATTTTTAATTTGCCGTTGTAACAAAATCATGCAGCTATGAAGAATCCCTTTGGGAACTTTTCTGTACACTGATGAAGCCACTTCGTACAGTCACTCCCATCATTTGAGCAATAGAAAATTGATCTTTTTTTTAACTCATGCCTCATTGAGTGTTACCACAAATTTCTATTTTTCAGCAACTAGGTGTTTTTCATATAATTTTCTATAATTTGTTTTTCCTCTAGTCATATGCTTTGGCAAAAGCAGATGAACTTTAGGTTTAAACTTCTATATAAACTTCAAATCTTATGAATGATTTTACTTACAGTGCCAGAAGACTTTCCTAATTTCGGTGCAATGGATCTTTGAGTCGGCGGATTTTCTTTTATACTCGGTGAATACCTAACCTGAATACAGGCAAAACGCTAGAGCAGTATAATTCCGCCATTGCGATATAGTTCGCACTTTTTCCTATTAACAGGGTTGATAAAAGGTACATTTCAGACATAAATCATTAAAATAATGATTTAACTGATAAACGTAGACATATTTGAGCAACAAAAATGTGGTGTTTCATGTATTTAGTAAATAATGCACAATACAGCATGCGAGAGAGAATGCAACGTCATAGAATAATCTAACCATTCACAAGGCTTTGTTTCCTTGGCAGGAGTATCTGGCATTCAATGTGGATGTGAATTTTTTGTATGATCCCATATTTATAAAAGTAAACAGGACTCTAAATTTTATTGAGTATTTCTGAAACTTCCTCACATTACTTCGGGAAATAGTAAGTAGATCGCTGCATGGTTAAAAGTTTCAAAATACATTGATTACATGAAAATAGAAATTAAAACATGTGATTGTTTTCTTAAAACCTAAATATTTAAAACCTTTATTATTTTCTTAATGCCTAAAGAGAGATACATACTTCTCGTATGTAAAAAATTGGCCTTTAAGTAATTTATAAGAATGCATGGTTTCTGTGAGAGTCACATACTATTTGAAATCATAAAATGAACAGGAAACAATTCTATAGGAATTAAGACAATTCGAAAATTTATGTTGGTGTACTTTAGAAAATTAGTTCAAACTGTGATGTGAAAACAAAACTGTCTCTCACTTTGCTGGAAAGCAACCGATGGAAAATCAATCCTCAGTGGGCGATAAAAGGCCAAATATGGCAATCCGCATTTGTAGCGGCGGGAAGATACTTACGTTGCAGGTGGAAATTTGCCTTTGTAGCATAAATAGTAATGTCAACTAAGCTTTGCCCCGAGTATAGGAGCAGAGACTTCACTTTCTTGATATTGACCAGTGTTCAAACAGTCTCAGATGAGGTTTCACGGTCATGTTTTCATTTTTACTTTCAGTTAGACGTCTTTTTCCTTTCAAATTTAATATATTATAAATACTTTTTTTGAAATGCCATAACCGTGATTTTTACACCGCTTTATAATTTGTTGATACGAATATTTCTCCTTGGAAAGCACAGTTACATAACTTTCGAGCCATCTATCAATTTTAGGAGCCATTTTCAAAATAAATCTTCTATTTTACCTTCTAATCAAAACAAAACAGCAGCAGATGATTATTCTGATGTTACCAAATTTTTATCTCAAAATGCAAATCACAAAAATAAATTGCAAAATCGTTTCCATAAAGTGTGAATGACCTTCTGTAGTATCGTCGGGACTGGATGACATAAATGACACATACGGGAAAACAGTGATTTGGCGAACGATCAATCGAGATTCCACTGTATATGTATGTATGTGTATATATATATATGTGTGTGTGTGTATATATGCATTTATACTTGCATATATGTACATGTACTAAGATAATTTCATCCCCTCTAACAGTGTTCGGGATGGGGCTGTTCCATCTCATTCTGTACATCTCAACCCCGATCGCGGTGGTCAAGACCCTGATCAGCCTCCTCCAGATGATGGTGGCGTGCCTCAACATCGGCATTATTGATGTGAATGAGAGGAATGTTGAGTCTAGAAAGAAGGAGTGATGCATTCCTTCTCAGCATTACCTCGAAGCTGAATTTCGTTTTGAAAATGATAGTTTCGATGGTTGATCGTTTACTTACTTGATTTGTTGTTTTGTATAATGCTTTGTGAATGTGTAAGAGAGTCTACTCCTACAACCACAATGTAAAAGCATTTATACACATATATATATCTATATGTATATATCGATACCTTAGAGCACAAATGTGCTATGTCTTTTTTTTTAGTCTTGAGATATTAGCAACACTGGTTTGGTGATAGGAAACACTTTCAAAAGTAAATATCAATAGTAAATGTCAAAAGACATTGAGCTGCATTACTGGAGTACTACACGTATCAAAACTTTACTTTGAGTTTTCCAAAAGCAGTAAGGAATGGACATAGCTCATTTGTGCTATAAGGTATTGATATAGATATTTATAAAATATATATATATTCTCTCATAGCATTCCCCCAATGACATGCAAAGCCAAATTTCCTTTTTAAAATGAGAGTTTTGATGATCATTGAGTTATGTACTTGATTTCTTATTTGGTATACTACTTCATGAATGTGAAAGAGAATCTATAAGGACATCCACAGATGGTTTGTATGTTGAAACATTGAAACAATTTTTGAATAGAGAAAAATAATCTTTTAAAGAGAAAATAATCATTTTAAGATTTTATATCAAAGTCAAATACAGGTTGAATGCTCATTGCATATGTGTATATATATATATATATGCATATGTGTTCTATAAATATATACACCTATTTTCATGTATATATATAAAATTGGTAGATGATTTCAGTCAATTTAGTTTATTTCTCTAGGAATCATATAGACCTCAGTTGCTGTTAGTCTTTTTGCATTTAAGTCAATGTCTCAACTATCTCGTGTATTTTTGTAGATGATTATTTGTCTGGATTCAATTTCTGTCTTTTGATATTGTATTGAAATGTGTATATCACATTCCACCATGTGCGTTCAAACTGTTACCTTTGCGTTGTAATCTTTATCGTCATCTTTATTTATTTTTAAGATACTTCTTGTCAAAACCCCTAAAATTCTGTGTAAATATATGTTTTCAATATGTAGTGCTGATGTATTTGAAAACCTATCACAGTTTTTAGTGCTTATGAATGGGAAACAAAAATGTATGTTCAGTGGCACCGTCAATTTTTTATTTTCTTTTTGGAATGGACCCATTGTGGTGGGAGGAGTTAGAATGTTATCTAATTAAGTAAGTTTTAACATTATTGTTTTTAAATCGGTGACAACTATATTATAAAGTTAATCTTGTTGAGTTTGGTAAACAAAATGGAGGCCCGTTGATTCAGCCCAGAAATGACGGAGGTCTGAAAGCTCATAGGTAACCGAGCCATTTTGTCGCCATTTTGATTCTATAATTACGGAAGCATTCTTTTTCGAGTCTCTTATTAAACGAGCCATTTTGCTTCGTTTAATGTTGTCGAATTTAGAAAACAAAATGGAGACTTGTAAGTCATCCCTGATATGACGGAATTCTGAAAGCTCATAGAAAACCGATCCATTTTGTCGTAGAATGAGGTCGCCATTTTGATTATATAATTACAAAAACGTCCTTTTTCGAGTTTTTTATGAAACGAGCCATTTTTATTGAAATTAATCTACTTCATCGAGTTTATTAAAGCTCATCGGGGAGGAAAATTCAGAAATAATAAGCCTCTCCCTTTCCTCAAACTCAGTACAATATTGTTTATGAATGGAAAATCCTTGTATAAGCTGCAGAGCAGAGCATGTATAAGCTGAGAGAGAAAGATGTCAAACAGCCGAATAGGAAAGCCACTAAAATATCGATTGTCGACAGTGGCGAGTGACATCACGTCCGGTTTCAGCAAGACACGGTGGGTCTATTCCTAGATTAGTGTTGTCATATGTTTGTTTATATGTTTATATTTACACGGTGTCCGGTCTAAACGTATCCAAAAGTTACGGCCTATTTTTACGGAACTACCCATTAGAATTTTTAAAAATGTATTTAAATAGAAAGAACATCTCACAAGTTTTAATATCGAGTTATAGATTTCAATGTGGGCACCTTTTGTAGCACAACAAATGTCTAAACGGTAATCCAGTTCTCTCCAAGTGTTTCGTAGCATATCGGGAGTTATTAGATGACTTGCTTGAATGATCCGCTTCTTCAATTCATCCACAGTTTCAATTTTTTGTTTATACACAACTGGTTTAATGAATCCCCAAGCAAAAAAGTGTAATGGAATCATCTCCGGAAACCATGGTGGCCAGGCAATTGAGCCCCCCCCCCCCCTTCCAAAACACAATAAACATTGTCATCTGTCACAAAAACTTTAGGATGTTTGCCAGTTTGAGATACCAAAATTCCCGTCTCCGTTAAAGTTCTATCCCATTGACGGATGGATTTTGATGTCAGGGGATCAATCGACATTCCAATCTGTTCAGACACATCACTGAACATGCGTCACTGATTTAAATTCCATTAACAAAAGAACGCACTGCACTTTTTGCTGTGGCATCCGCATCTTTACTAATGAAACCCATGGAACAAGTTTTTCGCCTTCGTGTCGATTGCTGACTACTGTACGCATGCGCGCCTGAACGTTCAAGACCCCCCCCCAAAAAAATCTCCGAGGGGTTTATAATCCACAGAGGAACAGTCTACTATATTCTAATGGGTAGTTCTGTAATAATAAGCCCCCACTTTTGGATACTTTCAGCCCGAACACCTTGTATTTCTTTATGTATATTTATATATATAATCTGCTGCCAACGTAGTACTTAATTGTATGCTGCTAGTCATCGGTTGCGGCATCGTTTGTTCTTAAACGATAATTTATTTTCTTATGATTTGTAATCTTTAGTATTTTGTTGAAATTCTTGAGATGTCTCTTTGTTATTGTGACTATTAAAATGAGATTAAAAAGTTTAATTTGTTGTTTCTCAACTGTTGTCTCATTGTTTGAAAACAAAAAATGCCAAACATTCTAAAATTTGACGTTTTGTTAACCTTTTGACTCTTTCTCGAAAGCGCATGTTTTTCCCATGAAGGGATATGAAAGTGGACTTCAGAGTCAATTAAAATAATAATAATAATAATATTAATATATATATATATATATATATATATATATATATATATATATATATATATATATATATATAAGTGCCGTGACTGACTGACAGATAACGCACAGACCAAATCGCTGGAACTAAAGGGCTCAAATTTTGTATGGCGATTCTTATAGTGTAGGGTGCATTAAGAAAGATTTTTTTTTAATTCTTAAGATTTTTTAAAATTAAATTTTTAAGCTGTTTTTGTAACTTTTTTAAACTTTGCATTTAAAATAATAATCTGAGTGTTATAAAATCTATATCACGAGAAATATCATAAAAATTCCTTTAAAATGAAATCTTTTTCGAATCTTTACCTACATTTTCTGATTTTTAGTGAATTCTTAAAGATTCATATTTAGAAATTATTTTATTCAATGCTGATCAAGCTGATCGCGTTTCATTTCTTTTTGTGATACTTGAAATTAATTTTGCGTCACGTGCATAGCAACGAAATAAATTGACAAAAAAAATATTGAAATACGGTAAAAGATAAAATTTAACCACTAGACCAGTTACGATGCAAACATTGATCGTTGTATTTAATTTGAATGTACTCCGTAGCGAAGCAAGGGTATTCAGCTAGTATATATATATATATATATTAATTAATTAATTAATTAATTAGCAGACCTGACAAACGTTGTAAATCTAAAACTCATAAAATTATTTTAATAAGCTATAAATTGTTTGGACCGTTTTGATGAAAAAATGTGTAAAAAAAAAATTTATTTTTTAAAAACCTTACACCACCATGCCGCGTACAGTTATAATAACTTGACCTATCTTAAAATTAGCAAGAATGTGGACGAAATTTCATTAATATGGCTATTAGTATGACTAATCAATGAGCCGTTCAATACTTCATAAGTTGCATAGAATCAAATGAGAATTGACAATTTAAATTTGTAGTTTAAGTTAATTGTTATTCAATGCACGTGTATACAACATTAAAATTCATAAAAAAAAAAATAAAAATATTCTGAAACGCGATTGCAGAGCTGCCTACCAGATCCAATTTTGTACCTAAACTAACCAAAGATCAACAACAACACATAAATAAGTAAATTATCTAAAAAAAAAAAACATTTTCTATCGGATCAAATTGTTAATCTAAACCATTCTCGAATCAACTTAATCGCACACACAAAATTTCACTAAAATCAGTCCAGTCGTTTAGGAGGAGTTCAGTGACATACACACGGACAGAAGAAATATATATACATACACACAGAAGGTCGTTCGCACTTTATGGAAACGATTTTGTAATTTATTTTTGTAGTTTGCATTTTGAGATAATCGTAGCTGTTAGAATAATCGTCTGACACTGTTTTGTTTTGATTGGAATGTAACATAAAAGATTTATTTTGAAAATGGCTCCTAAAATTGATAGATGGCTCGAAGGTTATGTAACTGCGCTATCCGAGGAGACATTCGTATCAATAAAATTATAAAGCTCGAAAAATCGCAGTTATGGCATTTCAAAAAAAGGTATTTATGATATATTAAATTTTGAAAAAAAAAGTCTAACTGAAATTAAAAAAAGGAAACATGACCCTGAAACCTGATCCTAAGACTGTTCGAAAGTAGGTAAATATCAAGAAATTGAAGTCTCTGATCCTAAAAAAAAATCCGCCGAGTCAAAGATCCATTGCATCGAAACCAGGAATGTCTTCTGGCACTGGAAGTAAAACCATTCATAAAGATTTGAACTTAAAAAGGATGTTTAAACCTGCTGTTCATCTGCTTTTGCAGATGAACATATATATATGTACATATATATATATATGTGTATGTACATATATATATATATATATATATATATATATATATATATATACATATATACATATATATACATACATATATATATATATATATACATATATACATACATATATATATATATATATATATATATATATATATATATATATATATATATACATATATATACATACATACATACATATATATATATGTATACATCTATACTTATATATAAAGAGAGAGCGATTTTGTACGTGGAGGGTAATCTCCAGAACCACTACACCTATTTGAAAAAATCTTTCACTGTTTGAAAGGTACATTATTCCAGATGGACATAGGCTATATATTATGTATATCTGATCAGTAGAAATAAAGTTAGGGGCTTAATCCTAGCAATCTCCATTGTTTCCGCTACTGTCCTCTACCGCTTTTTGTGCCGAAGACTTCAACGATCCTTAGCGTGGTGCTATCGCGGTGGGCTTCTGTTCTGACGTTAGCGGTTCGAACCTAGCTGTTCTCCGGCACGCCTTTTTCTTTTAAAAAATTAACTTTAATTATTAAGTAACGTAATATTAATTTGAATATTATTTTAGGTTCTTAAAATAATTAAAAAAACATTCTTTACTTAAAATCCTTTTTTTTATATTTTAGTATTTTTATTTCATCTCTTACTCTAATTTTGAGATACCAATGTGTATCTATACTTCTATAATAATATACAAAGAGAGAGAGCAGATTTTGTATGTGGAGTTTAATGTACAACTTTTGTACATTACAATGTACTTTACAACTTTTCCTTTGTCAACCGCAGTCAAGTAACCATAGCAACACCCTTTAGCTTACGGGGTCTGTTTTTCGAAATCGCACTTTAGAACGGGAAAATGTTATCTACTTCCTATCTCCATTTTACGTGTGGGACATTCAGCGTGGGGGGGGGGGGGGGTCAGGGGAAAGAGTGATTAATTGTTTTCTTATTGCTTTCTTACTATTGAAGAAGAATTTCAATAGTTGTTCATCGGCACCCCGTGTCTCTTTCATCTCTCAAAAGGCTGAAAATGGATTAACCGCCATTCTGATGTCTCTTGCCTGAAAAGAAATAGCCTCTAGCTAGAACGACAAAAGATTATTATTCAGTCCTTTTTTGCAAGATTTACCCTCTGTTCCCAGAATATCACACAATTGTTCTTTGGGGGCAAAGCCGTTAGGAAAGTCACAACGAAGTGGAATTCGAGACTATATCTCTCCCGACATCACACCATATTTTTCGAGAGTATGTGCTTCGGATATATGCTATCCCACCCCGTAAGGAAAATGTTGTAATATTTTAAAGATTCAAGTAGAGGAGGTATTGATAAATACAAAAAGGATTTTTGAAACTGGTAACGTTAAAGTGTTTATTGAAGAAAACTACATTTGGAAATACGCTTTTTACTGGATATTTAAGGTAAAAAAAGATTTACAATTTATTGGCTATCAACTGGAAATTTATTGGTATAATATTTTGTTCAACCCGGACAAAGTCGGGACGGGCCGCTAGTATATATATATATATATATATATATATATATATATATATGTGTGTGTGTGTGTGTGAGTGTGTGTATATTATATATGTATACATACATATATATATATATATATATATATATATATATATATATATATATATATATATATATATATATATATATATATATATATATACATATATATCCCGTCGAGCTTCACATGGACAAAGCCTCTAGTCTCGCGTCTAAATCAACCGCCGCTTATTTAGCAAAGAAAGAATCAGAAACATGAATAAAGTGTATCCTATTTATTGAAATACCTGTAAAATCCGCTGACGCTTCTCCAGTGGATTTTTGCGCTTTCGGTTTATTAAAACGAGCCTTAGGAAAACGGCATCCAAGAACACTGAACGGACTTTGGAAAACGGTCCAAGAGGAATGGGTTAAAATTGACATGACAGTACTAAGAAAAAGTTTACTTTCATGGAAAATTCAAGCTAGAGCTATTGTCATGAACCATGGCTATCAGTTCGAAGCAAATCGCCGCAAAAAAATACGGCAGTTATACATAAACTTAAATATCAAAATCGTTTCCGTAAAGTGCGAACAACCTTCTGTATAAATGTATACACAGTGACATATATAACTTCTCTGAGACGGCCAGCGATGGTTCCGAAAAAAAAAAAAGACCATTTTGAGGGGTGTCCGTACAGCTAATGTTATAAAAGAAACCTCGAAAAGAGGTTTCTTTCATAACATTAGCTGTATGGAATCTTTAATCGGTTTGGAACAAAATATGGCCGGCTAGAGACGTTTCACCGTATGTGTGTGTATATATACAGGGTGTCCGGGCTAAAGGTATCCAAAAGTTATGGCCTATTTTTTCGGAACTGCCCGTTAGAATTTTAAAAAAAATTATTTAAATAGAAAGAACATCTCACCAAGTTTTAATATCAGTCATAGATTTCGATCATGGTATCACAGATTTCTATCTGTGCACCTTTTGTAGCACGACTAACGTCTAAATCAGGGGTGTCAAACTCAAAGGCTAACTTGGGCCAAACAAACAAGGTTTAACTATAGGTGGGCCTCAAAAAAAAATATTAGTAGAAACGTAGGTTTATTACAGTATATTACCTAATTACAGTATATTCAACATAAATATACGCATTTTGTTTAATAATAACAAAAAAAGAGTATAATAAAAAAACATTTAGCGAATTCTTCCTATCTTATTATAATTCTGCGTCGGTTATTTTATTATATATTATTGTGTGCCTATATATTGGCCGGGCCGCAAAAATGTTCGTCGCGGGCCGCGAGTTTGACACCCCTGGTCTAAATGGTAATCCAGTACTCTCCAAGTGTTTGGTAGCATATATATATATATATATATATATATATATATATATATATGAGATAGTTTAATTCCGTAGATAGTGATAACATACGTTTGTTTTCTTGTCGCAATTTTGAATTTAACCATAACAAGTCATTTCTAGGACATTTTATTGTTACAAGATTGGTCGAAAGATGGTAGCACCAGCTAAAAGTCCTTCGGCACGTTGAAAGAAATTCAACGAAATGCGATGCACTAACAGATGGCAGCACCAGTCTAACATGCCCTTTGAGATGTCGAAAGAAGTTGGACGAAATACGATGCAGGTATTTCCTCCCGCATCTGCAACGAACTTCCTCGAAAGTGGCCATAACGGGGAGCTTCCGTCTCTGAATCCTCGATCGAGGAAGTTAAAAAGTTCCTATTCGACGAGGAACCGATAAAAGATTCTGTTTTTTTTAATTATTGTTTAGTCACATTTTGCAACGACTTTTTTAATGCCATTTTATGAAGACTATGCGATGCAATTATACTTGAACAGTGGCGAATTTTGCATCACTTTAATGGGCAAAAAAAAATCTTTCTTGTTTCGAGGTGAATATATTAAATGCGTTTGATTCTTTATGAAAAACCCCCGCAGTCCGTATATATATATATATATATATATATATATATATATATATATATATATATATATATATATATATACATATATATATATATATATATATATATATATATATATATATATGTAAATGTATACATATATATATATATATATATGTATACATATATATATATATATATATATATATATATATATATATATATATATATATATATATATATATATATATATGTATACATATATATATGTATATATATATATATGTATATATGTATACATATATATATGTATATGTTTAGAGCAGTAACCTGTGGTCATAATACTTATGCTACAAAAGCAAGTAAATTATTATTAAAATACCTTAAATTAATCTATAAAAATATAACATCTGGTGTTTGTGGTATAATTGATAATAGCTATAGTCTAATTAGAAAACTACAAACATTAGATAACAGTAAATATATTGTAACTTATGATTTTAAAGATCTATTTAATAATATTGATATAATTGATTTAAATAGGATAATCATAATGTTAGTACAAAATAATATTCAATACTTAAACAACGAAATTAAACTAACTCGTTTCAATAGGCTCCTAGAATTAGTAACTAAACATAATTGCATAGTTCATAATAATAGTATATACTTACAGTCCAAAGGTGTACCACAAGGTGGTAATGCTTCAAGTATGCTAGCTAATTTATACTTATATTATTTTGAAATTAATAATATAGAAAATAGCAATTACAATATATTTAGATAAATAGATGATATAATATTAATTAATAAAAGTAATAACCCTATAGACTTAAATTTTTACCCTCCTAATTTGGAACTAATTAAAAGTAGCCATGATAATATTAATGTAAACTTTCTAGATATTAATATTAAATTAAGTACTAACAATAAATTTACTTTTGACTTATACGACAAAAGATCTGACTAAAATTTTAATATTGTTAAATTTCAAAATTATCTAACCTGTTTACATAAATCTGTTTTTTATAACATTATAGTAAATCAGTTAGTTCGTATAAATAGGCTATGTTCTAAAGACAATAGGAATAAGCATATTATAGACTTGAAAGCTGTGCTAACTCGTAATAATTACCCAGTAAGTCTATCCAAAAACATAATTGGTTGTTTTTGTTTTAATGAATAGTTTGTTCTGTTGCATTAATAAGTTAAACATAACAATAGGTTGAAATAAAAAAAATAACTACTAAAAATAAAAATAAAAATCATAAGTAAAATAAAATAAAAATAAAATTAACTCATTGTAGTAACAATAATAAAAACTAAATAAATAAAGGAATAATAGTCTTAAAATAGGGTAACCTAAGTAAGTCTGTAACTGAGTATCCACTACCTCAATGGTTGCAAGTTTTATGACGTCAGTCATCTTGCGGTTACAAGTTCTTAACTTCCACTCTGACTAGCGCCAGGCTTGGTGTTCTTTGGTTAAGTACTTTTATTCAAACTTAATTCATTTATTATTCAATTCTTCTGTTAATAATGGATTGTACGGTGTCTGAGTGTGTTTATTTGATAGATCATACTCATCAGAAACAATCCATTGGTTTTTAGACAGTATTGACACCGCTGATGAAGAAATGCTGTCAAAAACCTTATTCATACTTTTCTTTACATGTTGGATGTTCCTGGCTTCAAGTAGCTTTAGAGCTATTACTGGTTTTCTCTTTCATCTTATTCTTATATATATATATATATATATATATATATATATATATATATATATATATATATATATATATATATATATATATATATATATATATATATATATATATATATACATATATATATATATATATATATATATATATATATATATATATATATATATATACTATATATATATGTACATATATATATATATATATGTACATATATATATATATATATATATATATATATATATATATATAAATTAGAATAAGATGAAAGAGAAAACCAGTAATAGCTCTAAAGCTACTTGCAGCCAGGAACAAACAACATGAAAGGAAAAGTATCAATAAGGTTTTTGACAGCATTTCTTCATCAGCGGTGTCAATACTGTCTAAAAACCAATGGATTGTTTCTGATGAGTATGATCTATTAAATAAACACACTCAGACACCGTACAATCCATTATTAACAGAAGAATTGAAATATATATATATATATATACTATATATATATATATATATATATATATATATATATATATATATATATATATATATATATATATATATATATATGCCACTATCCCCCGATTTACCTTTAAGTAGATACGTTCCACAAAAGACCTTATCAATCGAAATTACTGTTTTTGTGTGAAAAATCGTGTGAATTTGGAAAGAAGAAAAAAACCTAAATGCGCATCATGTAGTCAGTAATTTAATTAAATTAATTTTTTAACGTGAATTAAAACTAAATTAAAATCCATGTCAATAACGCCTTCTCCATATTTTCAATTGTAATATCCCTTCCGTATGAAGCTGTGCTCGTCGAAATAGCGAAGTCTTACTCGTACCGCAGCCAGCTGCTCCACTTTCTCTAAACGGAGCTTTCATTTTTCCATATGGTCTTACTGTGGCTTCATTCGTGGAATATGATTTAGAAATCTCTGTTGCTCTCTTTCCATTACTTAGACGTTCTAGAATTTTAATTTCGGTTTCTAAAAATATGACTTTTCTTTCGTGAGTTTTTTTTTTTATTGTTTTTTTTTTATGTTTTTCGACATGGTAACATCTGTAAAATTTTAATCGAATTATAAAAATGCTACAAAATCTTAATTGTTTGTCACTAAGGGGGCGTCCATTAATTACGTGAGGCTTTTAGGGGGGGGGGGGGGGGAGTCGAGCCGAATCTCACCCAGTCTCACGTGGGGGAGAGGGGGGGTCTCGGCAAATATCACGTAATTTTTTTTCCGCAAGAAACAGTGTAAAATTGCGAGAAAACTGGGTTATATTAAGTAAAACATGTTTCTACACTAAAATAGGGCTAAATCCTACACAATAGTTCCAGTAGTCACTCTTGAGACCACACACGAGTCCCCGTGGACTGAATTAGAATGAATATTCTTTTACGAATGTTAGTAGTTCCTCTTTAAGTATTTTATTGTTCGATTTTTTTCACTGTGATTCTAGACTACGTTCTTAGTAGTCTTAAATACTAGTCTTAACTAGTCTTGAATAAAAATAATTAAGCAAATTATGTTTTTTAAATAAATCCGACGCAATCAAGCACAGATTAACGTATTTACACTAAAAATACGCATTTTGAAAAATCTCACGTGAGATTGGGGGGGGGAGGGGGTCGAGCCAAATCTCACGACATCTCACCAGGGGGGGGGGGGTCGAAAAATTGGCAAAATCGCCTCACGTAATTAGTGGATGCCCCCTAAGCAATAAATTTGAATTTTTGAACAATTTCTATTTGTAAAAGTTCAACGATATGCACTTATTTCTTGCTGCTAAAGAGTTACCGCGCTAATTAACCGTTTGAGTGTTTGTGCTGAACAATTTTTATTGAATCAAATAAAAGTCACTATCGTCGCGAACACAGCCAAAAATTCAAAAATTTCTCTACTAAACAGGAATTCGTCAGTACTCAAACTATGAACGCTTTAAGTGTACCAAGAAACGGGGGAATTCCCTATTTTAGGTTTATTGTCAGTGTCAGCAAACGAATGGTATTTAAAAATGACCGTATACATGAGGTGCACATGAGAATACGCCAGTTTTTTAAACGGTTTTTATTTTTGAAATCCGTTATTGTGAGAAATGTTTTTGTTGTTTCTTATTCCCCTGGCTGGAATTGATAAATCTGAAAAAAGGAAATTGTGTAAAAAAAAAGTACCGAGGAAATCGGTGAAAATAAATATATATATATATATATATATATAAAAGACACAGTTGACAGTGAAAAACCAGTATATGCTCAGAACCACAAGAGGCAGGAACTAAAAACATGAAAAGATAAGTGAAAAATAGGTTTTAGACAGCTTCTTGTCATCAGCGGTGCCGATACTGTCTAAAAACCAATGGATTGTTTCTAATAAGTATGATCTGAGCAATAAACATACTTAGACATCGTACAATCCATAAGAAACATAATTAGTGAATAAACAGTGGCTTTATCATAGAACACCAAACTCGGCGACAGACAAAGTGAAAGTTAAGTTAAGGAGACCGCAAGAAGACTGACGTCACAAATATTGCAACCATGGAGCAAATGGATATATATATATATATATATATATATGCATATATGTGTGTGTGCTCAGATTGCAAAATATTATAAGTCACTTTTTTTTAAATTTACGTGACAGCAATTCTAATATGTCATGAAAAATCAGTAACTTGTTTCCTATTTGTACTAGCTGAAAGCCCGTACTTCGCTACGGAGTACATTCAAGTTAAATACAACGGCAAATGCATGCAATTAATCTCCCCCCCCAAAAAAAAAAAAAAAAATTATATCTATATATATATTTATTTATTTATTTATTTGTAATAAATACAACGATCAATGTATGCAATTGATGTAAAGAAGACCGAAAAAATATATTTATAAAAAAACCTTAACGGATATTTTTATAGACAAAATAATGTAGAAGAAAATATTCAAATTAAATCTCATAGAGCATACTAAAGAATATAGTAAGTTTGAGAAACATTTCTTTTACAGTACTTTAATATTTTTTTGGATAATGTCCAATCGTCTGCCTCATTAGCAAGGGAAAAAATATTTTTGTCTATTTAGTTGTTATGCACGTGACGATAAATTTATTTAAATTACCAGAAAAAGAAATCCTGTGATCAGCATTTAATTAATTAGATTCTAAAAATTAATCTTTAAAAATTCACCTAAAATCAGGAAATGGAGGTAAAGATTCGAAAATGATTTCATTTTAAAGGAATTTGTATGATCTTTCTCTTGATATAAATTTTATAACCCTCCGATTATTATTTTAAATGCAAACTTTAAAGAATGTTCCAAAAACAGTTTAAAAATTTAATTTAAAAAAATCTAACAAGAATTTTTCAAAAATCTCTCTTAGTGCACCCCTACACTATAAGAAAAATCGCCATGCAAAATGTCAGCCTTTTAGGTCCAGCGGTTTGGTCTGTACGTTATATGTCAGTCAGACAGTCAGTTACGGAACTGTTTTATATATATAGATTATATTGTATTTATGCCTGTATTAATAGTTGGCTATTACTTACAGTAGTTACAGTAAATAGAAAATATCGGCGAGAATCTGGAATGTGAAAAACTCAATTTTTTAAGAAAAGTGACTTATAACATTTTGCCATCTGAGCACAGATGTATATGTGTATATATGTGTGTGTGTGTTTGTATATATATATATATATATATATATATATATATATATATATATATATATATAAATTAACAAGGCTTTGTTCTTTGGTTAAGTACTATAATTCAAACTTAATTCATTAATTATTCAATTCTTCTGTTAATAATGGATTGTACGGTGTCTGAGTGTGTTTATTTAATAGATCATGCTCATCAGAAACAATCCATTGGTTTTTAGACAGTATTGACACCGCTGATGAAGAAATGCTGTCAAAAACCTTATTCATACTTTTCTTTACATGTTGGATGTTCCTGGCTTCAAGTAGCTTTAGAGCTATTACTGGTTTTCTATTTCATCTTATTCTTATATATATATATATATATATATATATATATATATATATATATATATATATATATATATATATATATACATATATATATATATATATATATATATATACACGTACGCATATATCCAGAGAGAGAGAGAGACGTCCCTACTTATTTCCGTCGTTGGAAAGCGCCTGTACGCGTTGGAGCGTTTCCTCACGAGTGGATGCGTCATATTCGAAATCGAAAGTGCACCGCGAACGTTGAAGCGCGTGGAAGGGATGCTTGGAACATTCGGTGATTTCCGAGATGAAAAGAGGTCCCACGCCCGCCGGAAATCGTCCCGCGTGTTTGGCATGACGTAAGGTGCCACTTGCAAAGGAAATGAGAGCACACACATGTGTATATATATATATATATATATATATATATAACGTACGAAACGGACAACGTAAATATATATATATATATATATATATATATATATATATATATTTACGTTG
Organism: Dolomedes plantarius; assembly: GCA_907164885.2. Classification (NCBI taxonomy): domain Eukaryota; kingdom Metazoa; phylum Arthropoda; class Arachnida; order Araneae; family Dolomedidae; genus Dolomedes; species Dolomedes plantarius. Next base: position 136,556,025 of record OU015499.1, on the reverse strand, counting down.
TCCGTTTCGTACGTTATCCCGCTTCATATGTCATTTTCTGCTGGTCCGTGAAAATTATGCTATGATTATATTATACTATGCTTAGATTATATATGATTATGCTTATATTATACTATGCTATATATTACTATGCTTAAAACATGCTTAAAACATGTTTAACCGGGGTTGGGGGTCACAACCCCCCCCCCCAGTCATCAACTATACCACCTCCAATTCCGTTTTTTGCTTATTTATATATGTCTATCTTATTTCAGGTTAGAGGAGTATTAAATGATCACATCTGCCCTTTTAATTATCTTAATTTTAAATATCTATATATCGTAAATATTTTTTGTGAGCAGCTTAGCGCCTAAAATTTATTTACTCTTTTTTGTTTCATATTAAGTAATTTACATTTGTAAATTATATATATATATATATATATATATATATATATATATGTATATATATTTACGTTGTCCGTTTCGTACGTTATCCCGCTTCATATGTCATTTTCTGCTGGTCCGTGAAAATTATGCTATGATTATATTATACTATGTTTAGATTATATATGATTATGCCTATATTATACTATGCTATATATCACTATGCTTAGATTATGTTTTAACCCCTATTTTACGTTTTCCCGTTTCCTACGTTTTTTACCGTTGGTCCCATGAAAAACGTAAAATCGGGGTTCCACTGTAATTGTTAAATATGAGTGTGGTGTTTGATCTCGCTGCAATGTAGAAAATGCCTAAGAAAACAATTCTTCCATGGTAAAAAGAAAAAAAAGAAACTATTAAAAGAACCAGTGTTGCTAGAGGTGTGACGACCGTGACCAAGCAAAGGTCACAGATATTGGAAAAAATGAAGAAATTGTTATACATTTGGATTAATGAAAAACAGTTGGCAGGTGATAGAATACCCGAGGCAATAAATCGGCGAGAAGGCAAAACAATTGCATGCCGAACTGTTCAAAGACGAGCCTGGAACGCGTGCTGAGAGCAGTGAAATGTTTAAAGCCAGTCCAAGCAATAACCCCTCCCCTCCTCTACCTCCCTACTATCCCATTAGGTCATCCATTCATTTCATTACAGGTTGAGTGAAGCTAAATTTAACTTTATTCTATCTAATTATTCTTTTAAGTTATGTCTGTCTAGTTTAAAGATTCTGTATAAGTAAAAACAACCCCATCCATTTAGAAGTTGCCCAGTAAAATATGAAATTTCTGGTTTCCAGGAACGAATTAATTCAATTTACATTACTTCTTATGGGAAAACTTAACCACTATATATATATATATATATATATATATATATATATATATATATATATATATATATATATATATATATATATATATATATATATATATATATATATATATATATATATATATATATATATGTATACAGAGGCTGTTCGCACATTTTTTAGACGATTTTGGTAAGCGGTAATAAAAAATCGTTTGCTGCAAAAGGAATAATTGCAATTGTACTATGTTTTTAAAAGTCAAAAGTATAGCCTAGGGCTTGAAATTTTTGTTTTTATTCAAAATGGCGTTTTTAACAAAGCAGTGGCTCGAAGGCTACATTTCTGCTCTTTCCGAAGAGAAATATGCATAATCCGTTATCCAAAAACGATGCGAGAGTCATGGTTTTGTGATATCTAAAGCGTCGATAGGTAATATCGTCAACAAGAAAGGAAAAAAACGTCAAATTTGAGCCTCAAGTGGGACGAAAATTCAAAACAAGTATCCAATGAAAAAACGGACATCTTCGACTTTTGCAAAGGTACGTTGTTTAATGTTAAAAGAAAATTCCCCTAGTCAAAGGACAGTTGCAAAATCATTAAAATGCTCGGTGTCCAGTGTAAACAAAATGATAAACGTTGATTTAAATCTTAAGAAAGCGAAAAAACGCAATGTGCATCGTCTTCTTCCAAATCATATCGCTGAACGCAGGACACGCTGCAGAATTCTATATGAGAAACACTTATCCAAAGAAAACTGGAAAACAATTGTCACAATAGATGAATCATGGGTATATTTAAATGATTGCAACAAAAAAAAAGCCATTTATTATCATAAAAGGGAAGAAAAAATTTAAGTACATGGTTCAAAGAATCGAAAGTAAGTTTTTCTAAGGAATTCATGATTGTTGCTGGTTTTTCTTATAATGGCAAATTAAAAATAAAGAGAGTGGAAAAAAATGTCAAGATTAACTCCAAATAATATCAGGAACATATTTTATCGCCAATTTTTCTGAATGAAATACCATCGCTTTACCGACAGTGCCATCAATCTGTGAGACTCCATCAGGACAAAGCTAGCAGTCACACATCAAAATCCACTGTAAATTTCCTAAAAGAAATGGAACAAAAAACTGGTATCAAGTCCATACCCTTCACTGATATCCCTACTAAATCTCCCGATGTATCACCTATGGATTTTTGTGCTTTCGGACTTTTAAAATCCGCATTATCCAAACGTCGTCCA
>OU015499.1:136478546-136548546 GCA_907164885.2 Dolomedes plantarius | reverse complement strand
TATTAATGCATATACAGATTCAAATGAACATACACATATATTTTACACTGATTGATTGTTTTTCGTCTTTAACTTCTTTTTACAACACTGTAGAACATCTAATATAAAAAAACGCGGTAATACGGTTTTGGAAGAATATGTTATGCAATTTTTTAATTGCAATAAAATCTCATTTATAAGTATTTCAAGTGACATTGAAAAAGAAACGTATAATTGAGAAAACATATCGCTAATATAAGATTAAAATTTAGTCAAAATAAAATGTAGGGAATGAAAATAAATAAAAAGTGAGAAATTGTTTTCAAAATGTACTCTAAAAAATTATGCATAATTGCAAAAATAACGTAGAAGCATGGTTGGTTGATATTGTATTGTCTGTAATTATTTCAATTCCTGACTTGCGACCACTCGAGGTCGCAAGTCGTCAAAGGCATGTCTTGTGACGGGCACACCCTACCGGATTGAGTTGACTCGGCCCTTATGCAAATCAGCAGTAGGCAAAATCCAAGAAGCTGATTCTAGGGTCTGTAAGTGATGTAAAAGCCTTTAATAAATAAATAAAAATAAATAAATAAATAAAAAAAAATATCTAAAAAAATAAAAATAAATAAATAATATAATATAAAATAATAAAATAAAATTAATAAAAATAAATAACTAATAATAAAATAAATAAAATAAATAATAATTTTTTTGATGTAAAAGCCTTTAATAAACAAAAACAAAAAAATAAAATAATATATATATATATATATATATATATATATATATATATATATAAATATAAATATTTAAAGAAAAAATAAATAAAAATGGGCAAACTAGAAGCGGCGCAATGAGGGCTACCAAGAATCAGCCTTCCGACTCCGAGGAAGAACATAGTAAACCCATGTTTGTTCATAGTGACAGCGACCTGGATTCTCCACCCAGGAGATTACCCTGATGACAGCGATGCAAACCTGCATCTTTTGTAAAGGACTCTTTTTCAGCTGACACAAGAAGAGATACGTGGTGTGCAATGTTTTCAGTGTGAAATATGGGGCACACACAGAATGTGCGGGGGGGGGGGGGCAAAAAAAAAAAAAAGGATGTATATGTGTGTGGCTTCTGCAAATAAAATTTAAAAGGTAGCATTTTCCCGATTTTTGATTGTTTTAACTCTTTAAAGCACAAAATTTTGTTCCACTCACAAACACAAAATTATTACCATGTTTTTATTAACTCGCTTTCTTGTTTGTTTGTGTGTTTGTCCAGTACAAATCTTGCAATCGATTTTTAATTAACTTCCCGACTAGCTAGACATTTGAAACTTTTAGAATAGCTCAGAACACGATGACAATGCATTATTTTAATACTTTTAGCCATCTTTAAGCAGGATTGAATTCATTTTCAGTTAATTTTATTTTGTAGACTGGTGCAGCCATCTATCGGCCGGGACGGGAACGAAAAGTTAAACGCAAGTTAACTTCCAATTAACTTCATTTTCTTTCAAGTTGATGGTATGATTCATCAAAAAATATTTTTTTAAGTATTTATTAATACATAGAATTGCAAGGATATATGATTCAACAGAAAATTTAAAAACATGGTATATAAAAAGTTCTTTTTATCTTGTAATTATTTATTTATATCTACGAACTAAAGGATGTCATTAAAACTGTAAACAATATTTTTTTAAATTTTTTATTAATTACCGTTACAGTGGTGAGGGGGTATACATATTATACCACCGTGCTATTAATGCATATACAGATTCAAATGAACATACACATACATTTTAGACTGATTGATTGTTTTTCGTCTTTAACTTCTTTTTACAACACTGTAGAACATCTAAAATAAAAAAACGCGGTAATACGGTTTTGGAAGAATATGTTACGCAATTTTTTAATTGCAATAAAATCTCATTTATAAGTATTTCAAGTGACATTGAAAAAGAAACGTATAATTGAGAAAACATATCGCTAATATAAGATTAAAATTTAGTCAAAATAAAATGTAGGGAATGAAAATAAATAAAAAGTGAGAAATTGTTTTCAAAATGTACTTTAAAAAATTATGCATAATTGCAAAAATAACGTAGAAGCATATGCCATAATGCAATTTACCATTTTGCATACAAATATAGAAACCTACAAATGTAGAAAACGTATGCGGTTTTGCAGTACATATTAATAAGTTATTTATATTAATTTGCCTGTTTATCTACTTAAATATAAACTTTTTTTCAAGTTTCCATATTTGAATATACATAATTAGATAAATGCACGATGGTATGGTTTTATTAGCACCTCATGTTTAATAACATAATATAATTATTATTGTAATTAAATTAATAAATCAAATGTGCGTACCTTTTATCAACTTATCTTGATCTATATATATAAAAAAGTTCCGTAACTGACGGACTCACTGACCCACTGACATACAACGCACAGACCAAACCGCCGGACCTAAAGGGCTGAAATTTTGCATGGCGATTCTTCTTATAGTGTAGGGGGTGCACTAAGAAATACTTTTGAAAAATTCTTCTCAGATTTTTTTAAATTAAAGTTTTAAGCTGTTTTAATAACTTCTTTTAAGTTTGCATTTAAAATAATAATTTGAGGGTTATAAAATTTATATCACGAGAAAGATCCTAAAAATTCCTTTAAAATGAGATCTTTTTCTTTACCTCCATTTTCTGATTTTTGGTGAATTTTTAAAGATTAATTTTTAGAATTTAATTTATTAAATGCTGATCACGTGATTTCTTTTTCTGGTACTTTAAATAAATTTATCGTCACGTGCATAACAACTAAGTAGACAAAAAAAATTTTTTTTCTTGCTAATGCGGCAGACGATTGGACATTATCCAAAAAAATATTAAAATACAGTAAAAGATATTATGTTCCTCAAGCTGTTCTATATTAACTGCACTATATTCTTTAGTATGTCCTATTACATTTAATTTGAATATTTGCTTTTATATTATTGTGTCTATAAAAATATCCCTTACGACTTTATATATATATATATATATATATATATATATATATATTACATCAATTGCATACATTGATCGTTGTATTTATTATAAATATATTATATATATTAATTTATCTTTTTGGCATTAATTGCATACATTGACCGTTGTATTTAATTTGAATCTACTCTGTAGCGAAGTGCGGGGTTTCAACTAGTATATCTATAAAAATATGCCGGTGTAGCAATTAATTTAAGTAAAATACGCCGATTTATTCAGACGCGAGTACACGTGGCCGACAATACGACAGTCTCGAGAGATTTTTGAAAATCATCTGCAGAAATAGACAACTATCGCCAACTGTACTTTAAAAATAGAAGTATTTGAACTTCAATAGCAATTGGTAGCAAAAATATACCAACATGCAATGACCCCAAAAAAGCTTGAATATGTGGTATTTTTTTTTCATACCACTATGTTCTAAAGAGTTAACGTAGGATTACGTTCCTCAATAACGGTTTTGCGGAGAGAAAAAAAATTGTCCGGCGTCGCGAGTTATAATTTTGGCAGCGCGCCAAACCCAGAAGCAGTAAACAGTTAAACAGAAAAGTACCAAAATGCTTCATAGAAGAAGAAGAAGAAAAAAAAAAGAAAGAAAAAGAAATGGTAAGCAACGATAATTAATCTTACGTTAATAACCCGCGGTAGTTTCGTTAGACTACTTGAAATTTTTTTATTTACTTTTTTATATATTTGATAATTTTTACACAAGTGTTATGGGTGGCCTATATTTAGACCACCATTTCAAAAACTACTGATTCCACAACTTTTGCAATTAAATTGATTGTAAAAGACACAGAATGGTGTAAGCATTTTTTAACTTTCCTGTCTTGATCCTTACATGTTTTTGGTTGCATTAACATATTAACATCAAGAAAATAATGAGCATATAGCCTGCCTGCCCTCAAAATGAAACATGTAGCCCTTATTTAGGCCTCCCCCTCTCTGTCTGTATATATATGTATGTATATATATATATATATATATATATATATATATATATATATATATATATATATATAAAAGAAATAATTAAATATAATTTAATATTAAAAAAAAAAAAAAAACAGGTAGTCTCTCCTAACGAAACTGCAGCGGGTTATTAACGTAGGTTTACTTTTCGTTGCTTACCTCTTTTCTTTTTCTTTTTTTTTTTTTTTCTTTTTTTGACACATTTTAGTACTTTTCTGTTTAAACTGTTGCTTGCCCATGCGATACAGACTAGGTTTGGCGCGCTGCCAAAATTATAACTCGAGCAGACGGGCGTCTGAAATTTTGCTTTACCGCGGACCGTTATGGAGGAACGTAATCCTACGTTAAAATCTTTCTTGGTGAGCACCTAGGGCCTAAGAATAATCCCCCTCCCCAGCAAAATTTTAGCTTCCTAGAAATTATGGCTCCAGAGATACAGTGATTTTTATTTATTTTTTTTTAGGGGGGGGAGATAAGCCTGTTTTAACCCCCTTAATATTTTAATTTCTTAAAAACATTTCTTAGTGAGCACCTAGAGCCTAAAAAGGAACCTCCATTCAAAATATTAGCTACCTAAGCGTTATGGTTTCAGAGATTTTTTTCTATTTGGGGGGGGGGGGGAACCCCTTAAAACTCGTATTTTTAAAAAATAAAATTTCTAAGTAACCACCTACGGCTTGATGGGGACCACTGCTCAAAATTTCAGCTTCCTAAGACATATGGATCCAGTGATCAGTCACTAAGTCAGTGAATGATATTTGCCTTATCTATATAAAACAGTTCCGTAACTCACTGACTGACTGACTGACGGATGATGCACAGACCAAACCGCTGGACCTAACGGGCTGACATTTTGCATGGCGATTCTTCTTATAGTGTAGGGGTGCACTAAGAGAGATTTTTGAAAAATTATTCTTAGATTTTTTTAAATTAAATTTTTAAGCTGTTTTTGTAACATTATTTAAATTTCGCATTTAAAACAATAATCCGATGGTTAAAAAATTTATATCACGAGAAAAATCATAGAAATTCCTCTAAAATGAAATCTTTTTCGGACCTTTACCTCCATTTTAGGCGTTTTGGTGAATTTTTAAAGATTAATTTTTAGAATTTAATTTATTAAATGTTGATCACGTGGTTTCTTTTCTTTCTTCGATACTTTAACCCTTCAGCGGGCGCACAAATTTTTGGGTACACCAGCAGGCGCGCGTTGCACAAGGTGCAACGTCTCTTTCAACCTTGATTTATTCCTTTTGTAATAAACTTTATTTTTTTCAAATTGAAAATAACAATTCTGCGTTTTGTGACAAGAATTAAAATGTCGATAATATTGAGATATATTTATAATTAAAGGCCAAAGAATGCAGATACAATCGCCTTATTTCAAAACAGTCTGGTTTAATGCATCCAAGGACAACTTGCGAATCGATTCCTATTATGTCCAAAAACCTAAAAAACAGTGAGATTGTCCATCTTCGCGATATGTGGAATACCGTGTAATACCGCGCACTTGCATTTATTACATCAACTCATAATTTTGTCGCATTGTAATCGAGCATAATAGCTCGTTTACCACGGTTAACTCACGATTAACAATGAATGGAAAGGAATACAAGGGCCAGAAAATCAGACCTACATTATAGAAAGGGTGTAGCTATAAATAGAAACTGCTTAGAACATTCAAACCTTACTTGTAAAAACACACCATTCAAAATTACGAGAATGGTGCACTTTGTACACGGGCGCGCCCGCCGAAGGGTTAAATTAATTTTGCATGACGTGCAGCACAACGAAATAAATTGACAAAAAAAAAAATAATAAAAATAATGAAATACGGTAAAAGAAAAAAATTAACCACTAGACTCATTGGGATGGAAGTTTTTTAAGAATTTAATTTAAATTAGTATGTTTTATGGATATTAAACATACAAATTAATTGCATACATTGACCGTTGTATTTATTTTATATATGTACATATATATATATATATTTATATATATACAGTAACCACCGCTTATAGTGATCACTGGTTCTAAGAATCAACCGTTTATAAGAATCAATATCGCGAAAACAAAAACAAATAAATTATTTCCATGTTAAAATTTTCGCTTTAAAGAATCAATCCACCGGTTTTAAGAATCAGTTTACACTCTTCGCTTTCCTTTCATTTTTCCAAAAAAGCTACTTAAACCCTCAAAAGGCACGAAGTTCTTTCTTTTTTTTTTTTTTTTTTAAGAAAGATTGATAAGATGGGATGGAATATAGTCGTAAAATTCACCCCTTTCTTTATTAGACATAACATAATAGTTTCCCCTTAAACGCTTTACCACAACACTGTCCTATAACACTGTCCTATTAGATTGACCCGGGGGCAACTTTACCCGTCCGAGTAAATCTTCGTCTGAGACTATAAGTATTGAAAGAGGTATAAACAGGCTCCTGAAAACTTCATTACGTCAAACTACCGTAGAAAACTTTTTCTTGCTCCCTTCCTGTAGTTGAAATGTTAAAAGTGTGAAGCAGGTATGTTGTAACTTGTAACAAATATTGGATTTTTTCTTATCTTACTATAATCATGTGTATCTACTTATAGGCCTAAAAATTAAGTTTTATTTTTAAAACTATAAAAAAATAATTTTAATAAAAGATAGTTAATGTAAATTAAAGAGTATTTTATGATAAATTATCTAATATATGTATATATAGGTGTGTGTGTTTCTGTCCAAAAACTTTCGGTTATAAGAATCAACCGCTTATAAGAATCAAAAACAGTAATAACAAACGTGATTCTTATAAGCGGAATATATATATATATATATATATATATATATATATATATATATATATATATATATATATATATATATACAGTGATTTCCGCTTATAAGAATCACGTTTGTTATTACTGTTTTTGATTCTTATAAGCGGTTGATTCTTATAGCCGAAATTTAGGTATTTGCACAGGCACACACACACACACCTATATATACATATAATAAATAATTTACAATACAATACTCTTTAATTTACGTTAATTATCTTTTATTAAAATTATTCTTTATAATTTTAAAAATAAATACAACTTAATTTCTAGACCTATAAGTAGATACACATGATTATAATAACTGATCACTATAAGCGGAGGTTACTGTATATATACAGTAACAACCGCTTATAGTGATCAGTGGTTATAAGACGCAACCGTTTATAAGAATCAATATCGCAAAAACAAAAACAAATGTATTATTTTCAAATAAAATTTTCGCTTTAAAGAATCAATCCACCGGTTTTAAAAATCAGTTTACACTCTTCGCTTTCTTTTCACTTTTCCAAAAAAACCACTTAAACCCACAAAAGACACGAATTTCTTTCTTTTTAAAAAAAAGAAAGATCGATAAGATGGAATGGAATATAGTCGTAAAATGCATCCCTTTCTTCGTTAGACATAACATAATAGTTTCCCCTTAAACGCTTTATCTAAATATTGTCCTATTAGCTTGACCCAGGTGCATCCTACCGTGCGGATCCGATTTCACTTTTCTCCACTGACAAACAAAGACAGGGACTCTTTTTTTCCCACCTCCCACATCCTGGTTGCGGCTTCCTGGATAATGAAACACATAAATCTTCGGGGAAGTGTCCACTATCATTTAGGCAAACGTGACATTAGTAGATTCAGCACGTTATCAAACCCTGAAACGTAAGCTAGAAGGTGAATATTCGTCTGAGACTATTGGCATTGAAAGAGGTAAAAACAGCCTCCTGAACACTTCATTACGTCACACTACCGTAGAAAACTTTTTCTTGAACCCTTCCTGTAGTTGAAATGTTAAACTGTTAAGCAGGTATGTTGTAACAAATATTGGATTTTTTCTTCTCTTATTATAATCATGTGTATCTACTTATAGGTCTAGAAATTAAGTTGTATTTTTAAAATTATGAAAATAATTTTAATAAAAGATAATTAACGTAAATTAAAGAGTATTTTATGGTAAATTATCTAATATATATGTATATATAGGTGTGTGTGTTCCTGTCCAAAAACCTAAATTTCGGCTATAAGAATCAACTGCTTATAAGAATCAAAAACAGTAATAACAAACGTGATTCTTATAAGCGGAAATCCCTGTATCTCTATTCTAAAAAAAAAATAACTTCCGCTACCGCTGTCAAAGCTTGTCACGCTATCTCCTCCGAAACCGCTGGGGGTATGGGGTCGAGAGCGATACCAGTGTATGCAGAAAAATAGGGGGACCAAAGTAAGACATGTCTCACCTTCGTCGGACTTTAAGCTTTTTTTATTATTTCATGTTTTGTGGGAAAATATTGACTTTTTCATCTTCAGATTACGATAACTCGCCAAAAATGATCGTAGAATTTTGATCTTTTTACAATCTAAGACTACAGACATTTCTCTTTCAAACTAGAACTCATTTGTTTAAAAATATTTTAAAACAGACTAATATTTTCATCAAAAAATGAAACACAGTTTTTCAACAAATATCGTCCCCTATGTGGATATAATATCGATGCTCCTCGAGTTTTTATCTTGCAAAGAAAATATTTACATCATCTGGAAGCTGAAAGCTTTCTTATTCATATAAACCTCATTTCACGTCTATTTCTTAAATTTTCGATTTTTAATTGAATTTTAAATCTGATAATTCAACAGTGATGAAAATCCCTTCGCATCAGGGTGACAACAGTAAATGGATGGAAGCTGTTACATTGCCCGAGAATCGCCCCTATGTATCTCGCTATTAGCCATAACAGAGGAGCGAGCCTAGGGGCGAAGCCCCAAGTACTTTTAAAAGATACTTTAGATATAGAATAAAAAGCAAAAAAATAATATAGTAAAAGATATATGACAGGTGGAAAAATGGTTTTAATATGGGCTAGCTCGTATTTAGGCCGACTCTGCTACCCCATTTTTTAGACAAACTGTATGTTCAATTTTTACTGAAAGGCAGCTATTATCAGTTAAAGATAGCCTTTGATTAAGGATCTCAAAACGTAGCTTATTATCTTATCAGGGACGTAGTAACAACAAAACATACAAATGTACAAAAATTCGAATTCCCATGCCTGAAAAAGTTTCGACGCCTGAAAATTTCAAAAAGAATGACGATTGCTTTATATGCGAACGTCAGAGATGAATAATCTGTTTCATATCTTCTACCTTACCAAAATGTGATTGCTTGATGACCTCGTTGCCAGATGGCAGAACCTTCTTGTATATAATTCAACACCTAGCCCGCTTTTAGACATTAGCCAATATTTGGACGACCCCCCCCCCCCCCCCCCCGTCTCTCTCTCTGTTTATATATACAGTGGAACGGGAGCGAAAAGTTAAACGCTAGTTAACTTCAAATTAACTTCATTTTCTTTCAAGTTGATGGGATAATTCATAAAAAAAATTAAAATAGTATTTATTAATACATAGAATTGTCAAGTTTATATGATTCAATAGAAAATTTAAAAACATGGTATATAAAAAGTTCTATTTATCTTGTAATTATGTACTGATATATTTATTAGTTATAAGTTAAAAAAGGACAGAGTTGCTTGTTTTAACGTAGGATTACGCTCCTCAATAACGGTCCTCCGGAAAGAAAAAAATCAGAGTTCGTCGCGAGTTATAATTTTGGCAGCGTGCCAAACTCAGTCTATCGCTTGGACAAGCAGTAAATAGTTAAACAGAAAATTACAAAGATGCATCTAAATTTTGACATACATATATATATATATATATATATATATATATATATATATATATATATATATATATATATATATATATATATATATATATATACATACGTACATATATATAGATACATATATACATAACACATACATATATACATTCAAAAGAGGTAAGCAACGATAAGTAATCCTACGCTAATAACCCGAAGTAGTTTCGCTAGAAGAGACTACCTGAAATATACAGTAACCACCTCTTATAGTGATCAGTGGTTATAAGAATCAACCGTTTATAAGAATAAATATCGCGAAAACAAACACAAATGTATTATTTCCATGTTAAAATTTTCGCTTTAAAGAATCAATCCACCGGTTTTAAGAATCAGTTTACACTCTTTGCTTTCCTTTCATTTCCCCAAAACAGCCACTTAAACCCTCAAAAGGCACGAAGTTCTTTCTTTTTTTTTTCTAAGAAAGATTGATAAGATGGGATGGAATATAGTCATAAAATTCATCCCTTTCTTTGTTAGACATAACATAATAGTTTCCGCTTAAACGCTTTAGCACAACACTGTCCTATTAGCTTGACCCAGGGGCATCTGAACCCGTCCGGGTCCGATTTCACTTTTCTCCACTGACAAAAAAAATAGGGACTCTTTTTTCCCACCTCCCACATCCTGGTCGCGGCTTCCTGGACCCTGAAACACACAAATCTTCGGCGAAGTGTCCACTATCACTTAGGCAAACGTGACATTAGTAGATTCAGCACGTTATCAAACCGTGAAACGTAAGCTAGAAGGTGAATCTTCGTCTGAGACTATTAGTATTGAAAGAGGTATAAACAGCCTCCTGAAAAAATCATTACGTCACACTACCATAGAAAACTTTTTCTTGATCCCTTCCTGTAGTGGAAATGTTAAAACTGTTAAGCAGGTATGTTGTAACAAATATTGGAATTTTTCTTCTCTTACTATAATCATGTGTATCTACTTATAGGTCTAAAAATTAAGTTGTATTTTTAAAATTATAAAAAATAATTTTAATGAAAGTTTATTAACGTAAATTAAAGAGTATTTTATGGTAAATTATCTCATGTATGTATATATAGGTGTGTTTGTGTGTTCCTGTCCAAAAACCTAAATTTCGGCTATAAGAATCAACCGCTTATAAGAATCAAAAATAGTAATAACAAACGTGATTCTTATAAGCGGAAATCACTGTATATATATATATATATATATATATATATATATATATATATATATATAACGTAGGATTACGTTCTTCTATAACAGTCCTGCGGAAAGGAAAATTTCAGACACTAAAACCGTCCGTCCATCCGTCCTCGCGAGTTATAATTTTGACAGTGCGCCAAACCCAGTCTATAGCTTGGACAAGCAGTAAACAGTTAAACAGAAAATTACCAAGATGCGTAAAATTTTGACATATATATATATATATATATATATATATATATATATATATATATATATATATATATATATATATATATATATATATATATATATATATATATATATATATGTATGTATAAGTTATGTATATATATATATATATATATATATATATATATATATATATATATATACATAACTTATACATACATATATACACATTAAAGAGGTAAGCAGCGATAAGTAATCCTACGTTAATAACCCGCGGAAGTTTCGTTAGAAGAGACTACCTGAAATTTTTTGTTTTTTCTTAGAGCCGGTTCGTCCTCCTCCAGCATTTTAACGTCAATCATATAAACATATATTTCATATCTTGTATTACGTGCATTTGTGTGATTTTTTTATTAAAAGTTAGGGGCTGATAAAAACCTTTAGTCCCAGCTTAAGTATAGGGTGATTCACTCGAAAGAAGAGCCCCGAATATTTTGTAATAACTCTCGCCAAGATGAAGCAATCTGAACCAGAAAAAAAAATACCTATGCAACAGAATTTGACGTATGCGTCATCGATTGCTTTCCATGCGATGCGAGAAGTGATATCCGTTTTCAGCCAGACACGTCTCGAGTGTTCCTCAACATGTTGGCAATGATATCTGGGGGGGGGGGGGGGGGGGGGACGCAACAGCAATTTCCCGTTGGATGTTTTCCTTCATATCTTCCACAGAGCGGGGCTTGTTCCATTAGACCAGTGGTTCCCAACCTTTTTCATCCGGTGACCCACCTTTTCTTATTGGAATACCTCCACGGTCCATCGGTCCATGGTGGAGTAAAAAACCTTATTTGTATCGTATCCCTTCCTTATGTATATATAATTTACCATCAAATATTTCAAATATATATATATATATATATATATATATATATATATATATATATATATATATATATATATATATATATATATATATATATAAATATATATATATATATATATATATATATGTATGTAAATATATACACATATACATATACATATATGTATATATATATATGTATATATAAATATATATATATATATATATAAATTACATATATATATATATATATATATATATATATACATATATGTATATGTATATATATATATATACATATATATATATATATATATATATATATATATACATATATATATATATATATATATATATATATATATATATATATATATATGGGGGAGTGGCGTTGCCAGAGTGTGCACCACCTGTGTGACTGTGTGAGTCATCTGCGAGGGATGTAGTGGTTCTGTTGTCAGCCCCAGATGCCAAAAATCAAGAACTAAGAAAACAATCAAAACACAATTCGATTTGTTTCGATTTTCTTATCTTTTCTGATGGTTTTTTCGATGGTTTCTGATAGTTTTAGGATCGAGTCGCGACCCACCTGTAACCCTTCGGCGACCCACCGGTTGGGAACCGCTGCATTAGACTTTTCCTAAAGGAAGCAGTCTGGTGGTGTAACATCCAGCGACCGTGGTGCCAAAAGCCCCTTTGAAATGACCCTGTTCCTGTCATTTTGAATTATTCATTTCGGAATTATTTGATGGCACACAGCAAAAAGTTCCGAATATTTTTTCAGCAAGTGTATAGATCTGATTTTCTGTCGACTTGACGCGTTTGCATTAATTTTTAAATTTTAAAAAGTTGGTCTTTTTTTTTTCTTCTATGATATGAAAAGTAAAGAATTTGATTTGATGACATGATTTAGCTGTTTGTGGAAATGTTTGTGCAGAATTGTACCGGAAGGCTGTCTAAATCAGTGGTTCCTAACCTGCGGTCCGCGGACCACTGGTGGTTCGAGAGAACGAAACAAATGGTCCGTGAGGTCAGGAGTGATAAAAAAAAAAAAAAAAAAAAGATTTCGGGGTTTCAAAACGACCGCCAAATTGAAACAATATTTTTCAAACTGGAAGGCAATGGCGGCTCGAAGGGGGGGTGGGGGGGGCTTTCCCCCCCCCCCCCCAAAAAAACCCGGCGTATTTTTTTTCAAAGCTATATATATATATATATATATATATATATATATATATATGCATGTGGGATAGTTCGCCGTTCGAAGAACAATTACTAAATAATAACACTTAAAGAATACTAACATTTAATTAAACTATGTACAGAAATATTTACAAAAGGTTTAGTGCCTTGAAGTTACAACGGCAGTTCCGATATAATATTCGTAGTGCTTGCATGCACTTAACCAGCTGGGATATGTTCGGCCGTTGTAACTTCAAGAAACTAAGCCTTTTGTAAATATTTCTGTACATAGTTCAATTAAATGTTAGTATTCTTTAAGTGTTATTATTTAGTAATTGTTCTTCGAACGGCGAACTATCCCACATATATTTATATATGTATATATATATATATATATATATATATATATATATATATATATATATATATATATATATATATATATATATATATATATACATGTACTTCAAAGTAAGATGTCTTTGAAATGAATTTTTTAAGCATTATAAACATGTTTTCGAATGAGCAGCCTTTAATTTTAAATTTCTATTGAATTTACAAATTTTGAATTCTTTGCTTCCGAATACCTAAAGAAATATTAAATAACAATTAAAAAAAAGAAAATACTTGTCCCAGCTTTTATGCAGTTAAGGTTTTTTTTTAAAAAAAAAAATGAGGAAATAAAGAAATATTTCCTTTGTGCCCATTAAAGTTATTTCGACTTCCACATTTCTCTAACTGAAAGAGGATATCCTCAGGAACTAAACACACGAATATTAATAAAAGGTCTGAATAAACCCGTTAACAAGAACTAAATAAAAAAAAATTTTGGTTAATATGAAGTTGTGTCTCTTGAGCTGTGCGCTGATAATTAAGACGACAACTTACGATATTTGTACTTTTATTCTGCGAAACTTAAAACTTAACTAAACGAGGGCAAGATGATCTGAGGTCTTCCCATTTACAGTCGTTCTATTACGACTTGGAATATTACGTACTTCATACATAACATACGTATATACACAAGTGGCCAAAATTATGGAAATCTTTTGGAAAATGTGTGTTTTTGAAGTTTGACAGCTGATAGCAGTAATATATTTTAGAAGTATACCAAAAAGCGCACATCATTACATTACAGATTTAATTTAGAATCTAATACAATGCACTTTAAAGAAACATTTTTGTTTTGAAAACAGTTATGCATATTGAATTGTGAGAAAGTATAGTTCTTATTTTTTCACAATTTCCGTTAGTACTTTGTTGGTAAGCCTTTTTCTGCAATGACAGCCTGACGACAACGTCCCATGGAATGAACCAATGATTTTAGTTCATCAGGTGTTATTACATGATACTATGATTTTATAATTGCTTCTGTTGATTGTATTTTATTGTGTAGTTTCTTTTTACTAGCAAGCTTCTTCAATTGGCCTCTAAGGTTTTCGATCAGATTAAGGTCGGGGCTCTTGCCTGGCCATTCTAGCAATAGAATATCATTTTTCTGGAACCGTTTTTTATTCTCAATAGAAACATGGCAAAGTATAGAGTCCTGGTGAAATATGAAAGTCTCACTATCACGGAAGAGGTCGTGTGCTGACGTTATTGGTTTTGACCTTAATACATCACTGATGTATTTTCTGCTCGTTAAAGTGTCACTGATCAAACAAATTCTGCCTATACCTTTTGCTGTCATACATCCGCACAGCAAAATAGTAACTGGATGCTTAACAAGTTGGTGTTGTGCACCCAGGTAGCAAATCTTCTACCATCCTTTTTCTTGCATATTTCATTCCATTGCTACCAAACATGGAGATTCTGTTTTTATCATTCCAGACGACCCTGTACTATTGTTTTTCTGCCCAATTAATATGCTTTGTAGCCCATTCTTATTTGTTCTGTCTTTTTTTTCTTTTTTTAAGAAAGAGAGAGAGAGAGATAAAAGCGGCTTTTTCCTTGGAATTATTGAGTTTTAACCCTAAATATTGAAATCTGTTTCCATCAGTCCTGGCACTTATGTTTTACACCAATTCCCGTAAATCGTTTTAAAGTGTCTAGGGCGATTTTCTTCTGTTCCTCAAACACAGTTTTTTTTCATTCTTCTATCACCGCATGGTATTGTGGATCTTTACCTTACATTAACAGTTTAGTTTTGAATCGACTGAGTCTGTTAATACTTATTCCACAGTTTAGAAATTCTTTCTTTGGTTATGTTTCCACCTACCTTTCTTCTAATTTCATTGTAAGTGTTACCTTATTCACTTGAAGTAATTATTTACACTCTTTCTAGGTGTCCAGTCCTAGCCCACTCTTTTTACTTTGCTCCACTCTTTTACTTTGTCGCACTTTTCACTTTGCTCGCCATCCTAAACAAGTTACACAGCTTACTTCAAGAAATTACAACAAAAAAACGCATTAAAAATTATCTACAAACTTAGTGATAATCAAGCAACCAAATAAGTTTTACTATCAATTCTGATAACAAAAGATGTGAACCTACTCATACTAACACCTTATTCGATATATTTTATGGCAGCGCAGGGTCTGATTGGCTCTCAGAGCAATCACTCCTTTTGATAAGTTTTGAATTTTAGAAATCGTCTCTCTTTACAGAGGACAGTTTTACTTAACTTTCTGCCTTTATTGAGTTACAACTTTTTATGTAATAAAATAATATATATCGCAGTAAACTACATTAGATTCTTTAAAAAATTATCTTTCTAGTGATGTTTAATACTACTAGATTTTCTTTAAAAATAATGAAGTTACACGAAATTAAACTTTAAAAACACACATTTGATAGATTTCCACAATTTTGGCTACTGTTGTATACATACATATGTTCATGCATAAATGAAAAATAAAACATATGATGTTGAAATAATTTTTT
Organism: Dolomedes plantarius; assembly: GCA_907164885.2. Classification (NCBI taxonomy): domain Eukaryota; kingdom Metazoa; phylum Arthropoda; class Arachnida; order Araneae; family Dolomedidae; genus Dolomedes; species Dolomedes plantarius. Next base: position 136,532,514 of record OU015499.1, on the reverse strand, counting down.
TTCTTCTCAAGTCTTGTTTCGCCTATTTAAATATTTATATGCTCTTCTGGTTAATTTCTACTAGTATTTGATGAAAGTCATAAATTTGATTTTTTTAAAATGGAAAATAAGAAGTGAAAATCAAATTCAGTGTTATACTACACGAGAAATAATCATATAATCGTATTTAGCTTTTGAGATAGTGCAAAATAATTTTAAAAGAAATACGAGGTTGTAAGGTAATAATTATAGATATACGTTGAATAACAAAAATAATAGGTAAAATGTTAAAACAAAATGTTTTTGATAATCGCAATGGTAGAATTCTAAGACTGAACCAGAATAAGGACCTGTTCACATAAAATCCACGAGCGTAAGCGTTACTCGTATTGACATATTTTAAACCAATCATAGACCGTAACAATTTCGTGGCTAATCGTTTGGAGTTTTGTAATTGGTTAAATATATGTCAATACGAGTAACGCTGACGGCGATGGATTCTACGTGAACAGGCCCTAATTCCTTTAACATGCAACCTCTCGTTATATACAGAGATGCCAGACATGATCGCCCAAAACAGAGAAATCTAAAATGTATATTAGCATTCATTCTTGGGGATAATCAACCATTTCTGTTTCAAATGTTTGCACACAAAACGTAAAACAGCCGATATCCAACGAAACTAACAATTAAAAAAATAATAATATGCTTGGTACACGGTTTAAAGTATTTTTAAAATTAAGTTGGCGTTGTTCGGAATACATTTCACCAGGTTTCGCGAATAAAAAAAAATTATTAGTTTTGAAGTAAAAAAGAATCGAAATTTTCGCTTATGGACTTTAGCACTGGGAGCAGTAGTTCTGGTTTCCAAACTTGAAAGTCACATTCCGATGGAGTTCTCTCCATACGGATTGACATGTCTCCAACTAAGACCACCTTTAATGCAGAAAATTACTTCGATAAAATACAACGACGGTCATACAAAGCATCACATTCAAAACAGTCCCGTTTCAAAATTTTCCATAAGTGATATTTAGTTCCGGTATAAACAAAACGGAAAAAAAAATCTAGAGAAAACGAAATCTTGCGTGGAAACTAATGTTTCGTATCAGCCCTGTTTCGCAACAACCCGAATGTTGTTTTGATTTTAACACAGTTTGTCGAAATCAGCTTTTCCAGTTTACGTCTAACAAACTGAAAATTTAAACGCGAAAGCGACAAATTTTCATCGAGTTTCAATTTAAAAAAATAAATAAAAAAGTAAATTCTTCTGCTCGATCACGAGGTTAGCGTTCTTGCCTCATCCGGCTGTCATCAGCAGAGTGAAGTTTGGCGCTCGCCGGTTGGCAACTCCTTTTACTTTCAGCGAGCGGAGGGGCTGGGAGTGTGCGAAATCTCGAAATGGTTCTGCTGTTTTACACTCTGTACGGATTTGCAATATTTTTCTTCGGCGGATGGTGTTTCGTCTGGATATTACACATCGTGGCGATATTTAACGGGTAAGAATCCCGTCCTCTCGTCTTTGGGGGGCGGTTTTGTGTCATCTGAGTGTGCGTCTGAAGTGTGGTGTTTACCTTCGACTCTCCAAACACGCCGGTCCGTACCGGTGCTGGAAAATCGGGGTTACAAGGTCTGTGCTGGATGCTTAAGGTAAGGCATTTAGGCTTAGCGAAGTGGGCGAGGCTGTGTCGACCATGTTTCAGAGTGCAGATGCACCCGCGCGGCGCGTTTTGATCATTTTCTCTCGAAATTTCCGCCCTTCTCACCCTCTCTCTGCCTCTCTCTAAGTAAATCATTAGATCCATATCAAATTAACTTACGATTTCTGTTCATTGATTTTTCGGAGTAACCTTGGATCTGTCAAAATGTTTTTCCGTCACGGAAGATATGTATTTTTATTGGGAAACGTTCTAAATTTTTCGTGTATATTATTTTCGTTTAAAGATACAAATATTTCAAAGAGTATGCGGCAGATGCGATTGTTTGTGTTGACGTCAAGATATTTAAATGACTGAGTATATATATAGCACATACTTGTCCGCTGCTGATAACGTTTGTAATTGCGTATCTTGTAATTCTAATGATAAGAAGTAAATGGAATACACCTTTCCCTTTAAACGATTTTGAATAACGCAGTTTAACGTCATTTTCGTGCAAATAATGTTAGAATTAAATGAACAGATGTTCGTAAAGAGTTGCAAATGATTCATATTCTATGAAAAATGAATGAAATATAGATATGATCAGCGTAATAAAATATTACTTTACACAAATATACTAAATTTGTCAGTTTAAATATACTGGGGGATTTTTTTTTTCTTATGGATTTGACGGTCCAATATCTGTAAAGGAAATGTTTACATAGTTATTTTATGCATTTGTGGATTGGGAAACAGTTTTCTCTAAGGCTTTTATTATATATATATATATATATATATATATATATATATATATATATTTATATACATATATATATATATATACACACATAAAATTGAGTGAGGGGCCATGCTAAATATAAGAAAATAAAATGGAAACATCACAACATAATAAACCATTCAATCATATAAACATATATGCCATATACAAACACACATACATGCATACATATATATATATATATATATCAATATAAACTTCCTATATATATATATAGGGTAAAGTGGCGTAAGTGAGAATGCGGGCTTAAAATCCTAAAAAAAATTTAACTTTAAAAAAATTTCAAGTGTACTTTGTAGAAAAATTCTTACTCTACTGTTATGAATAGTTTTTATTTACAGAAAAAAAAAATTGTAAAACAGAAAATTTTTATACATACCAAATCCTAGCATTTTAACTAAGGTACCAAAGTTTGAGTATTAGCCCCCCAAAAAACATATTTAATTAACCACATCACATAGTTATTTTGAAAATATCCACTTATTCATTAGGAAATATACAGAAAAGAAATATAGGAAGAATACAGATTAAACATATAAAAACCATTTTTTTTTTTTTTTTTCCAATATTACTTCAGTACTGCAGCGTTTTCACTTGCCCCATAAAAATTTTTGTTTTGGGGCAAGTGAGAACAGCAGTTCTCTGAAAAAAACCTATCTTTGTGTTATAACAGTCATATAAATAGTTTTTTTCTTCCCAACATATATTTTCTAGCTGGAGAAACTTCATAACCAACCACCTTTTGCCATATTACTTTAACAGTTGATTGTTTTTAATCCCTTAACATTCAAAAGTAGTAAATTATGCAACTGAAACTAGTTTTTTGGGTTGTAGGTTTGAAGAAGGGAAATTAATAAACTAACTTGTTTAGACTAATTGTTAGTGAATGTGAGGGGAATGGACTTTACAAACAGTGTGTGAATATATTGAATTTCTAATTCTGTTGTCACTATTTCTGAGTTGACTTTTGTACCAGATGATGACTTATTAGTGTTCCTGAAAGAGCCGAAGCATGGAAGGCCTGGTGAACTAATTTTTTTGTGTTTTTTTGGTCCTACAATATTCAGTAGGGCCTAGGCTAAAGGAGAAAAACTGTTTTTGAACTTTTAACATACATTTGTGACTCTAAAACAAATACTACAAATATACTATTTGTTAATATTCAGACGTTACTGACACTGCTAACTTGAACAACTATCTCTACAACGAAATAATGTTTTTTTTTTTTTAAAGAAAAGCCTTTTGTTAGCATGAAATATCTATTCTTTTCCTTATCTTACTTATTTTTCTATAAGCAACTATGATTTAATGGGACCTGCGTTCTCACTTACCCCAAGTGTAGGAGCAAGTGAGAATGCAAAACACAAAAAGTTTAAATATTTGTCAAAAAAAATTGTGAATAGATTTTTAAAAAAATTAAGCTATAAATGTAGAACGTAATCAAAAGTATATATGCAAATTTTCATACAAATACAACTTGTTAAAAACTTATTTAGCTTCAAAGTGCAATGATTTTGTGTTCTCATTTACCCTACTTCACCCTCTGTATAATTTGATTTGGTATGGGAGCTGTTAAGTTTTATGAGGGTGATGTACCGATGACCAATAACCATAGGTTCGGGTTAATTTGGTGGGTTAATTCAGTATTGATACTGAATTTTAAGATTCTCGTGATTGAATGGTTTATTATGGTGTGATGTTTGTCTAATATTTTCTCATATTTCACATGACCCCTTGCCTAATTTTTAGGTTATGTAGACAGGTACCAAGTTCATAAAGGATATACGGTTTATAAATTATTCATATCCTCTGTTGTTTTTCTGAATGAAATTTACTGAATAATAGTATTTATCACTATCATATCATTAAAGCATGTAATTCAATGTACTGGACATATTTTGTTTGTGTTTTCAATATCATTAAAGCAAGATTGCATTTTGTTGCTCTTTATAATTCTTGAATACTATGATGACAGTATTTACATCATCTGTCAATATATGTGTGTGTGTGTGTATAAGTAAGTATATATATATATATATATATATATATGTCGTAGGCAAATTGACAAATCTGACTTATTGAAATAAGCACCATCATTTTACAATGCACCCGGCTAATTTGAAAATTATTTACAAATTTCTAATAAGCCTGATATTTTTTAGACTTATTGTACAGAAAATTTGTCATAATTTGCTCAAACAGCCTAGTTTCATCCAGGTTTATTGTAATATGCCTAAAGTTGTAAAGGCTTATTTAAAAAGGCAGATAAAGAGATTGTTACTTGTGTACTTCTTTAGTGAACATATGAATTAAGAGTTACTTAGGTTAAAAAGATGTCACTTAAATCTGCACAACAATCATCATAATTTGAAAAAATTTTAAGTATTTTTATTAAATAATTGTAATAAACAAATTATTAAAAGGACATACTTTTAAACTTTAAATCTGACTTTCTCCAACATCATACATTTTAATTTTATTTCCACATGGTGAACTTTTATGACACTTTGATGAACACAGTTGATCTGGCGTCTTTCATGTACTTTTTTGTTTGTCACTGAGCATTTGCAGTTCCTATACCCCTGGCATCCAAATTTTGATTCATTCACTACTGCTTTACGAACAGCTATATATTATTCTGGGATGTCTTCAAGGATTTGTGCTCTAGAAATCTGAAAGTCATATGTAGCAAACCAAGTTTTAATAATGCCACTTTTTGTTCCTATCTGGTAAACATTATTTTCCATCTTAAGTATTTTCTGAATTATATTTGGACAGTCTACTTTCAGGACATTTAACAGAATAAAGTCTCCAACTGCAACCAATTCCAATTGCTTTCCATTAGTTTAGTCATTTTTTCCACTTCTTTCTTCTGGCCTTCATGTGCTTTTAAGTGCTTCATTAACATATTTTTTGTGTTACAAATGTCACAGTGATAAACAATATTATTCTCTTCTGAGGTTGAGGCAATGCTTTAGAAGCAAATTATGTGAATCTTCATAGAACATGAAGAGCACAATACAAAAGATATTTCATTCAAATTACACTAAAGGAAGTACTTAAGTAACAATCTCTATCTGTCATTTTTAATAAGCCTTTACTGCTTTGGGTTTATTACAATAAGCCTGGATGAAAGTAGGCTATTTGAGCAAACTATTATGAATTTTTTAAACGACTAAATGTGTATGGGCTCATTGCAATAAGCCAAAAAATATCAGGCTAATTAGAAAGTTGTCGATAATTTTCCAATGAGCTGGGTGCATTGTAAAATGACAGAGTTCTTTGCAATAAGCCGAATTTAGAATTTGTCAATTTGCATTCAACATATATAAAGACGTATATAAAGTTTTTTTTATTATTTTTATTTTGTATATATTTTCATTTGTTTTGCAATCTGTTTCTGATGATTTTCTTAATATTAAGATACATATAAACTTGAATGGTTTATTATGTTGTGATGTTTCTATTTTAATTTCTTACATTTCACATGACCCCTCAATCAATTTTCAGATTATTTAGGCATGCACCGAGTTTATAAAGGATAATGATTTATAAATTTTTCATATCCTGTGTTGTTTTTCTTAATGAAATTGACTGAAATAATAGTATTTATCGATAAACATGTCATTAATGCACATAAATGTAATTTAGTAAACACTGGACATGTTTTGTTTGTGCTTGCAGTATTATATAAAAAAACAAGATTGCTTTTCTTGGTTCCTTTTTTTTTTTGCTAACGTGATGACAGTATTTACTTCATCTGTCAATATATGCATTCAATATATATATATATATATATCTATATATATATATATGTAAGTATATGTATTATATAAATATAAATAAACGTATGTATGTGTATGCATACATATATTTAAATATATATATATATATATATATATATATATATATATATATATATATATATATGCATATATATATATATATATATATATATATATATATATATATATATATATATATGCATTTATAAATGTCTATAAAGGTTTTTTTTAAAAAAATATTGTATAAATTTTCTTCTGTCTTGCAATCTGTTCTGATTATTTTTTTAATTAAGAATATAAATATACATTTAAACTTAGTCATGTTTTGAAATTCTTTCATTAAACAATCTCACTAGGGCATGAATACAAGTGTTTTGCTTTGTATAAAATCCACTGATTTAACACTAGAATGCATGATCTTTGTGCAATGCCTGATCGGATCATTTTGTTCCCTAGTTCGAATTATGATAATGTTATTCAACAATTGCATTTTTAATTAATAATATTTATTTTTCAAACATTTACAAATGTAAATTAAACTAAATGAAGTTTAAAAAATTAAATATAAACACCAATATTAATCTGTTATGCACCTTATGCAAATAGAGCACTTTTTGTCCCGCACATTTGCCACCTCTACATTTTTTGCCGATACTTGATGTTTTATTACTTTGGCAGTTAGTTGCCAACATTGCAATTTTAGTGAGAAATAGTATAATTTGGTTTACATTTTTAACAATTTTTGCTTTTTTATCTCCTAAATACTGGGACCGTAATTTGTCGCATAAAGCAAATATAAATTATTTTCTACTAATTTTAGTTCTCGTTAACTTTTTGGTAAATATTATGAGCATTTTTAGCAACTAAATGCCTAATGAAGAATACATGGACAGGTCATCTTCATAAACAAGATTTTATATTGTACATTCAAGCCATGTTACTCAAAACATCAACGCCTTACTTTCTGTTATTGTAGTACTCTGCTGTTTCAGGAGCTTTTTATTTCTTCATATTATGGGAAACCGTGACATTTTCGTGAAGAGGATGCAGCAAAAGGGTATTCTTGTTCTTTTTATCGTGCTGTATAATGTAATATCCTGATCATTTTGAAAAATATTGACATGAGAAGGTGAAAATTTTGCATTTATTATTCCTGTGGAATTTTTTTCAGTGATCAATTTATCATATCGACAAGTGAATTTTGATCTTTTTTAGATCTGTTGCCAAAGAAAGTAAAGTAGAGAGATTGTCAGTAGTTATGTTTTTCACCTTTGTTTTGTATTATTCCACATGCTGAAGAACTATATATTCTCCTAGAGATTGTTAGCTGGACACAGTTCTGTTTTTTTATGGAAAACCATTAAACATATACTTTGTTTCTACATCCAAGGCCAGCCAAAATTTAATGCTAAATTTGTCTGACAGTGATGCTTTACTTCAATGACATTTTTAGAAATGAAATGAGGTGATAATGAAAATCATGCATCAGTAGTGTTGCAGAAAGTCAGCAAGCTAGCTCTGAAGATTTCTCAAATTCTGAAAAAGTGGAATATCAGCAGAATGTTTGTTTAACAAACAATAGAGCGATTCAACAAAACTGGAACAGTTGCTTGTTAAAATTTCTTTCAAATACTTTCATAATTCATTCTGAAAGTTGTAACAGTATCTACAATAAGACTAGGTATTTGAGACTAATGCAGAGGAATTTACCTCCATTTGAATATTATTTTCCACAAACCACTCTGTTAACTTCTTAAAACTATAGTGGAGGTTATATAGAACTATTAACAACTGATAAGAACATTCTCCCTAAATTATTATATTTAAATTATCATAATATATGAAATGAGTCATTTTGATCCTTTTACAGTGTTCTAGGTAAAATTGGTTCCAGTCTTTACAGCAAAATAAAAACAAAAAAAAATGTTATTTTAAATAAATGAATATTTTAGGAAAAGTAATAGAAAACTAGGTTGTAGAGTTATAAAACAAAAGTTATATAACGCCGAAATTTGAAAAGGATCATTTTAACCTCATCCGGCATTCTAGTGTTAGAATACATAGCAGGCAGAATTATTAAATTTAGATAAGAGTTTTAAACAATTATTGACCTTGGTTTTTTGAGACTTGGTTTGAAGATATTATGTTCCTCAAAACTGTACTATATTCTTTAGTATGTCCTATTACATTTAATTTGAATATTTTCTTCTACATTATTTTGTCTATAAAAATATCCCTTATGATTTTTTTTTTTATAAATATATTTTTTTTTTTTTTTTTTTTTTTTTTTTCATCAATTGTATACATTGATCGTTGTATTTATTATAAATATATATATACATATATATTTTTTTGGCATCAATTGCATACATTGACTGTTGTATATAATTTGAATGTACAATATATATATATATATATATTTATTTCTATGTCATATTCATATGGATGTATGTGTATGAGTATTAGGTTTTCAGTTCTGTTATCAAAAATTATAGTTAGTTATTAGAATTTATGTTAATTACGAAGCAGATATCAAATATTTCTGTAAAAATTTGACTTAACGGTTTATTGTATTATATATAAAATTCACCTTATAATTCAATAACAGTGATCTGATATTAAATGTGGATTTTAATTTTATTTTGTTTTTTTAATTTTCAGGGATTTAAGTCACAATTTTTATACCCCTAAACATTAAATTAAAAAAAAAAAGTGTGAGCACCTGGGACATTAGACAAATCACAAAGCAAAATTTCACCTGCTAGGCCTTCTGGTTACAGGGATTAGTCAGTCAGTATTTTTGGAGGGGTTTAAGTGCCTTAAATTTTGAATTTCTTAAATAGATAAGTGAGTACATATAACCTTATAGGAACCACCATGCAAAATTTTCAGCTTTATAACCCTTAAGGTTCGAGAGATAAAGTGATAAGTCAATCAGCATTTTATTTTGGGGTTACAGCTGCTTTAAACCACCTTAAAGATGCAGTTTTTAAGAACCTTCTTAATGACCACCTTGTGTGTGTGTGTGTATGTATGTATGGTGTGTGTGTGTATGTGTATGTGTGTGTATGTATGTATGTATGTATGTATGTATGTATATATATATATATATGTATATATATATATATATATATATATATATATATACACCACACACACACTGGTGTTGTCCAAAATAATGGTAACACTATGCTTAAAAAATTTCATTTCATTCCTGCTGATTAAAGACCTAATTGCACAAATAGCCATAAATTTTTTTGGGTGCAATCATTTAGCTTATTTTCTCAAGGCTGTGTTTGATTCAGTGGCGTAGAGAGGGGTGGGCAAGGGGGTCTATCATGCCCCGGGTGCCAAATGGTCATTTTCACTATTTCTATATATTATTTTACTATTTTTTTTTTTCGGAAAGGGGGGTGCCAAAAAAGGTACCGGGGTGCCAGTTATGCTCGCTACGTCACTGGTTTGATTGCATTTTTAGTTGTGATTTGCAAAAAAATAACACAAGGTGGAGACAAAATGAGCAACCTGACACAGTTCCAAACTGTGCAAATTGTAGGTACCAACCTATCGAATGTTTTGGCAACCTCAGTTGTAAAGTTATTGGGTGTATTGAGAGGTATTGTGTCTAACTTCATGACAATGTACAACATTCCTGATTAAACATTGACTGTGAGACACAGTTGTGGAAGGAAAATTAAACCCAGTCACAGAGACAGGAGGACATTAAAAGCAATTTACCTCAAGCAGAAAGATCACTGGGACAAAAGTGACTGCTGGGCTTAATATGCATGTACAGAACCCAGTATCGATGTATTTAGTAAGAAGGGAACTGTATAAGTAAATATTTAACTCCAGAGCTGCTTTTCTAAACCTCCTTGTGTCACAGATGTATTCAATATGTAAACTAAGTGGTTGCCATGAACATTAAGACATGGAATGCTGGTCAGTGGAAAACTGTATTCTTTCAGATAAATCATCCTTCACATTATTCTCGACCCTCAGGACGGTTTTTGTGTGGAAAACATCGACAGAAAACTCAAAATCTCTCCTTCTAACAGTAAAGCATAGTTGAGGTTCCATCATAACTTGAGTGGTTATATAGTGGTTTTTAGCAGGTCCTATTACTTCGCTATAGCAACCAGTCATGGTTCCGAAAAAAAATGCCATTTGGACGGTGGCTATCAAAAAGAGGTTTCTTCAATAACATTATCTCTATGCAATCTTGAATTGGTTCTGAACAAAACAGGGCCATTTTGAGGGGTGGCTGGCTAGAGAAGTTTCACTGTATATGTGTTGTAAGAATTAAGATTTGTTATCTAAAAGTTGTTGTAAGTGATAGGATTTCTGATAATTACAAAGCAGATTTCAACTTTGTAGTGTCAAAATTTGTTGTTACAATATATTTATATATATATATATATATAATATATATATATATATATATATATATATATGTCCTTTTTACTATATATATATATATGTATGTATGTTAGTGAAACTTCTGTATAGCAGCCAGCAATAGTTAAAAAAAAAAGGAGTTGTTTTGAGGGGTAGCCGCGAAAAGGCATGGGTTTGCTCCCCTCCTAAAAATTACTGTCTTGAAATCTCTTGTTAGATCTGAACTTACTAGGGCAATTCAAAGGATGGCTAGAGAGTTTCACTCACACACTCTCTCTCTCTCTCTCTCTTTATATATATATATATTATAATATAATTATATATATATATTATATATATATATATATAATATATATATATATACATACATACATACTATATACTTTATATTTTTTCTATATGTAAATAATTGAGTGTTGGTATTATTTCAGAAAAATAAAGCTCCACAGAAAGCCACAGCTGCCATCGTCGGAAGTCCCATTGCCGGGAGTGTCCCTATTGAAGCCTTTGACAGGAGGTAGACCAAACCCTTTATGTGAATTTGGAGTCCTTTTTTACTATGACTATCCTAAAGTAAGCTCACTATGAAATACTGGCTAATTATGAAATATGTACATGTGTTTATATATTTATACATATACATACATATATATATATATATATATATATCTATATATATATATATATATATAATATATATATATATATATATATATATATATATTATATATAAATTAATAATTATGTATATGTATATATGTATTAGTTATGTGTTTATATGTATGTATATATTAATGCAGTGAAACTTGTCTATAGTGGCCAGTCATGTTTCTTGAAAAAAAAGTGGCAGTGTAAAGGTGGGTAAAATAATATTGACTCTAAGGTGTATATTTAATTCCAATACAGTCAGCTAGAGAGTTACACTGTTTACATAATATATATATATATATATATATATATATAGATATATATATATATATATATATATATATATATATATATATATATATATATATATATATATATTAGTGGTGCACTCAGGAGTTTATCTTGGGGGGGGGGGGAGCGAGTAAATGAACAAAAATATTTTTGAGGTAATTCATCAAAATTCACTATGTGATTAAAAAAATTTCTTTAAAGAATAAAATGCAATTTTTTATTCTTTAACAAAGCTCTTGAATGACTTCATTCATGGTTATATTAATCTCTCTCTGATCTATAGTAAAACAAGTCCATTTAATCTGATTGTGTCATGGTAATCTTACATAGGTTTTTATAAAATGCGTAAGGTAGAAAATGACATTTGAATGATGCATGTTGTTGATAGACACGTTACAAATATTTTTTATAGATTATTGAAGCTAGGGTATATCATTTGTCACATTTTGAAACTATAGCCATGGATTTTTGAATGGAATGTTGAAAACTGTTTTTTCAAATATTTTTATAACACAACTAGAATTCAGAGTTCAAAACTGCTGACTTTGTAGAAGGCAAATTGTGGGCATAACATTCACTGAACTAACGAAAATCTTCCATTGCACTTACTGTTAGAGCATTTTTTCCATTTGGTAGATGAATAAAGAAAATATTTTAAAATGTTGCGATTCTGAAATAAATGTTGATGAAGTTGAGTCAAATTTTATCATACAAGGGAATAAAAACTGAGCCCCTGAAATATCAGTTTGAAAATTTAACCTTAATATTTGTAACCCTCCAGAGATGGAAAGCCAAGTTTCAAGTTGAAGATATGAGTTTCAATAAACTCAATCTAAAATGGCACAGAATATGAACGTTGAGAAGACGATTTGAGAATTCATGCTATGCAACACATATGACCTATGACTGAACATCTGCAGTGATTATCAATACATAATAACCGTGATCTTCGATGGCCCGAGCACTATTTTGTTCGCCCTGTGTTTACATTTGCTGAGATGCCTGATAGCTGTAGGATTACTCTTACCTTATGTGACAATTCATCCATAATAGCTTAGAAGGGGGAGGTTTCACCCCCAAGGTGAGGACCACTGCGATAAAATTATTGTATTTTATATTTCTATGATTACTTATTTACTTTCTGGCTACTTATCTATGTCACTCTCTGAATGTAATGGCATCCTCTGAATTCTTTGCAGTACGAATTACTGTTTTGTATCGAAGACGAAAGTGATCCTTCCATTATGCTGGTCAAGAAGTTGATGGAAAAAACACCCGGAAATAGATGCCCGTGTGTTCATTGGTAAGCAGACTTTCTGTCGTCTTGCGATTCCAGTTGCAGTGTTTATAAGGAATTGTTAATGTTTTACCCAATTTCTTTTCTCTTATACATTTAAATTCCAAGACTGTGCATGTGAAGGGTCTGAAATACTGAAGGTATCAGTCTATGTTTGCAATTTATGTGTATATATATATATGTGTGTGTGTGTATATATATATATATGTGTGTGTATATATATATATGGTGTGTGTGTGTGTGTATATATATTATATATATAATATATATTCTATATATATATATATATACAGTGGTACCTCGACTTATGAGTTTTCGAGATACGAGCATTCTCTCGGTAGATTTTTTGCTTGAGTTATGAGCTAAAATTCGGGTACGGGCAAACTTCAGATATCTCACCGCTAGCTGAGCAGCGGAATGCCATGTACGTGCTCATCAATGAGAACACAAGAAGCATATAATATCTCCAACCTTATGTACAATTATTTACAATTGTATACATATTATTCTGAGATTACTATTCAGTCTTAAACACTGAGAAATTATCACTCGGGGCCACTTGCTCTTCCGAAACTTGAGTCGCCCTCTGAGAACCGAACAGTGCCCCACCTCTGTTCTAGAGAGATAGCTTCAATTCCCTCCCCCACACTGGAACTCCCCATGGGGTCTAAGGATAGGATGACCTTGGTCCTAGGATTGCAAGCTCTCCCCCTTCTACGGATTCTGAGAACATGTTCATCGGATTCTCAGAAAGAAGATCTGGACATTACAGCCACAGTGAACGATGCCACAATCGCCCAGCTTCCATGTCTCACTCGTTCACTTTAAGAGAGTAGCTGGTAATAAAAAGCGAAAGTGAAGAAAGCGGAGCGAAAAGGTCAAAAATCACACGAATAAGATTTATTTTCCAGTTTAGCCTTTCTCCTCCTCTCGATCAGCATCTTCAAGTCTGATCCCAAGGTAAATGTTGTACATTACACTTAATAAAACAAATTTATTGCAGTACATTCTGTTTTATTATGTTTTTATACAAGGTTCGTCGTTTAAAAGCCACATTTTTCTTATTTAAAAACAAGTAACAAAAAATTGCGGTGTTTTTGTGGAGCCCAGAACGAATTAATGGCATTTCCATTTATTTCAATGGGGAAAATTGATTCGAGTTATGAGCTCCGTTATGGAACGAATTAAACTCGTAAGTCAAAGTACCACTGTGTGTGTGTGTATATATATATATATATATATATATATATATAATTATATATATATATATAGGAAAATTCTCTGTGGCAGCCAGTCATGGTTCCTGAAAAAGTGGCCATCGAATAGCGGTGGATCTCTAGCCAGTAATGCTACCGTAAAATGTCTGTTGAATAAGGCTAGAGAAGTTTTCATTATATATGTAACATTAATGCCTACCATCTATTAAATCTATACCTTTTCTGTTCTACTTCTTATGCAACTCTTCTGTCTCTGCCATCACTCATAACAAATCTATATTTTGAAATCTAAATTGAATTTAATAATTCAAATTTCAGCTTCTTAGGCCCTTCTACTCCCAGAGATTTTTTTTTTATTTTTTGTGTGTGTATGTGTGTGTTGTGTGTGTGGAGAGGGGACTAAAGCCCCTAAAATTTGAATTTATTAAAAAGATTTTCTGAGCAAGCATCTATGGCTACATACAAAACACCATACAAAATTTCAGCTTCTTGACCTTGCACTTCTCTCTATTAGAACTGTATCCTTCCAAAGATGCAGTGATCAAGCAGTCTTTTCAGTCAGTGATTAAGTGGTATTTTCCTTTTATATTTATAATATATACACATACTTCTATGTGTGTATATATATATATATATATATATATATATATATATATATATATATATATATATATATATATATATGTGTGTGTGTGTGGATCGATCGTTCTCTGAATCATAGTTTTCGAATTTATTTCACCTAATCCTGACAATGTTGCTATGTCATGTTCACACATCTATCGCTTTCCTGAGTTTATCGTTCAGATCAGGACACACATATATATATGTGTTGTGTGTGTGTGTTTTATGTGTCTGTGTATTTATTTATATATATATTTATTCACACACAGCAAAACTTCTCTAAGGCAACCAGTCATGGTTCTGACAGAAGCAGCCATTTCTAGTGGTGGCCAACTAGAGAAGTTTCACTGTATATGTTTCTATATCTATATATATATATGTTTAAATGTATGTATGTATATGTTTGTGTTTATGTATATATGTATACATTTACATCTATGTATATATATGTGTATATATATATATATATATATATATTATATATATTATATATATATATTAATATATATATATATATATATGTGTGTACATGTGAATACATTTATACTTATGCATACATTGTGTTGTTTATTCATGAATCTGCCTCAGAAGCTTGTTAGTTTTGATGACGTTATATAGCGTCTGTGTCCACTTTGCAGGGGCAGCGAAGGTGGGTGTCAACCCAAAAATCAACAACATGAACCCGGGGTATGAAGCGGCCAAGTACGAACTCATTCTAGTCTCGGATAGCGGGATACGGAGTAAGTAGGCTCTCTCTACAGTTACTGTAATTGATACTTAAATGAACAGGTGCACATACATATTATTATTTAGAAGCATGTTGATATATATATATATATATGTGTGTATATACAGACTCATATATATAGGCATACATACATACATATCGTCGGCACCAGGGTAAACTAACAAATGTGGATTTTCTTACTTTTCAGGAGGGAAAAAAAAAAAAAAAAGTTTGAAGCTTATAGTTTTTTTTTTTTTTTATTGTAAAATAAATAGGTCCTACCAAGTGCCCCAAACATGTTTTTGTTATTGATGCAATTTAATAATATTTAGCTAATTAAAGATTATTTTAAAATATTCGTTACTCTACTGCATATGGAAAATTGTGATGCACTGTCACAAAATCTGTGATAGAGTATTGAAGTGCAATGTTCCTGTAGATTCTCTAGTTTGCAATGCATTTTCATTCTAATGGATTTGTTACTTTACATATAAAAAAAATTAATGTTTAAAAAAATGGTCATAAACAACAGCAAATTGAAAATTTTTGTAGGTTGAGAAAATATTTTTATTGACAACATTAATGATAAAAAAAAAACTTTCATCTAGTAAATTAGTGACACATCAAAAAAAAAATTTTGAAAAATTATTTTTAAAATATATTGCCCATTTAAATAGAGAACATGTTCATATGAGTAAATAAATATAAAAGTAGAGCAAGAAAAAAAAATTAATTGGAATATGTCGGTACATTAGTTACGCTCATCCTCGTAATTGCTGGCTTCAGGTTCAGCTACCCGAATATACCCCCTACTGTGCTATGACTCTTGGACTAGTCCGGGCACATAGGTTTTAAAAAGTCAGTTTTTTTTCTAATCTGATACTTTATCAGATTAGAAACAGCAAGGCGATCGCTCCTTACAGCAAGTCGATCGCGGTAAGGATTGAAGGGCACTCAAAGTACGTCATGATTTTTTAAAAATTGAGGTGTAGTTTTCATTTTTGAATTAAAGTTTTAAACTTATTCACAGTGTATTCCGTCTTAACAAATATTTTAATGTTTTCTGACTTTCTATATTGATACCATATACAGTCATATACTAATTTTTTTGTCCCAACATTGTTTATAAACTTCGCTTTGTGTTTCACTCCCCCCAACCCTT
The DNA here is from genome assembly GCA_907164885.2 of Dolomedes plantarius. Classification (NCBI taxonomy): domain Eukaryota; kingdom Metazoa; phylum Arthropoda; class Arachnida; order Araneae; family Dolomedidae; genus Dolomedes; species Dolomedes plantarius. Next base: position 136,515,950 of record OU015499.1, on the reverse strand, counting down.
TTTCTTATTGTTTTTTCGATACAATTGGTCTTAGCTAACATTAAAATTGAAAAAGTTTGTCATGAAAAAGTTTAACTACATTATAGGGAGTTGGTATTCGACGTTTGAAATACCTAATATTAAGGAAAACATGTTTAACATAATTGTGAACTAGCGAATTTGCCATAGTCGGTTAAATTGCAGCTCTTGTAGAATGGACAGACTGGTGGTAAACTTTCGGATAAGAATATTTTTACTTTAGTATATATAAATTACAAAAGCTTGATATTCGTCAAAAATGACCATTGCTGATTCTGGCTCTCTGAGTGCCGTAAGATTCAAACACTTTACCACATGGTGGCCTTGTAGAGTACTATGATAAACAAACAAATTTGAATATATGATTTTTTCACATTTGTTAGTATAACATGGTGCTGACGATATATGTAATTAATTGTATATGTGTATATATAATTAAGCATCTTTGAGCGTATATTGTTGAGGTATATGCACGATCACCAGACAGTAACCTGTAAAAGTATACTTTCTGAAATACAGGGTGTTTCAAAATGAATCATCCAATTTTTTAAAAAAAATCATAACTATTCATCTTTTAATCCATTTTGATTGAATAATGTATAGGCAGAAAGAGGGAAATCTCGAGTTTCATGCAATTGCCGACAAGTAGTGCTAACGCTCTTCCTTCCCGCCACTTCAGTGTTTGTAAAGATGGTGACTGCACAACAGAAATCATTTTGTGTTCTATGCTTTGCGAAGTGTGAGTCTGTAACAAAAGTTCGGCATGATTTTCATTGACAAAACTCTGGTAGATTGAAGTTCCTACCTCTCAGAGCATTAGGCGATGGTATAAACAATTTCAAGACACGGGTTGTCTGTGTACACATAACAGCTGTGGAAGCAATGTATGTAGACATGCTCAAAAAAGTTTGGGACGAATTTGCCTACCAAATAGACATATTCGTGCATCCAAAGGTGGGCATATTGAGCACCTTTAATTTGGTTTGTAAAAAAACTTTGATTAGCCATGTGATATAAAATTAATTTTAAGTTTATTGAAATATTTTTTTAGTAATATACTCATTTCAAATCCGGTGATTCTTTTTGAAACACCCTGTATTATCAATAGTTATCAAGTTGATAATAATGTTATATTTTCAAAGTCTATGGAAAAAAACAAAATTGTAAATACTTTTAAAAAAATATAGAGCTTTTTTTTCTGGAAATTTTTTCATTTGTGTGTTTTAAAGTTTGTACTAAAAATATTATGATTTTGAGAAAACTGGAGGTTTGGACAAACATAGAAATTAATGTTATAAGAAGGTTAATTAAAAAGTATAGTATATGTATACTATTATGTGTGAATAATTATGTGTGTATGTAATATACATATGTGTATGTATATATATGGTTGGTATATATATACATATCGTTGATATATAGTGGTTTGTATATATATACATATGTTTATACAGTGGGACGTCGCTTAATTCGAACTCAAAGGTTCTCGGAAAAAAGTTCGAATTATCCAATGTTAAGAGAAAATATATAACTTTAAAAGTGTATCACTGAAGAAGAAAAATCTCCTAGTATGTATAACCCCAGAAAATATAGTATTATACTATATTATCTAAAATTAACATATTAAAAAGCAATACAGACTTGCCTTAATCATAAAACGAAGCAGAAGATATGCAGTAGAAAGTAAACTTTAATTAAAAATACGAATTACACTTTGGGGAAAAACTGCAAAAAGTGGATGTTTGGTTTATTTTATGATGCCTACATTGTTCAGCCAACTTTTCCATTTGAAGTAAACATTTCAATTCATTTTCAGAGGAAGGTTCCATCTGAATAAATGCTTTCAGAGTTTTAATAGAGTCCATTATGGCTTTGTCCATTATGGCCGCATTAAAAATATCTTTCGGCAGGTAAGTAGAGAAAAGCCCTGGCAGTTTCCGACCGAAATTAGTGCATACATCTTCGTTTACATCAGAGCTTTGGCCACATACAGTTTGATAAGAAATATTGTGCCTTGACTTAAATCGAGAAAGTTAAATTGAGGAAAAAGAAAAATTTTTAGTTCGAATTAACCGAATTGATAAAAATTTAGTTCGAATTAATGAGACGTTTTTAACATTAACTCCAATACAAGTTTTTTTGGGGCCTTTGGATTAGTTCGAATTAACGAGCGTCTACTGTATATATATAGGTGTGTGTGTGTATGTATATTGGTATATATGCAATAGATTCTGTCATTACTTATCCGAAGTGACATTTAAGGCTTTATTTGTCCCACAGTGAAGGAAGACACGCTGTTGGAGATGGGTGTGCCATGACAGAGAATGTTGCGCTTGTGCACCAGATGCCGTTCACATGCGACAGGAACAACTTCTCCTCTGTTATGGAGAAGGTGAGAACTCTCTCTTTGTGTCAAGATTTTTTTATATGTAATTATATGTATTTTATCCAATAGTGCTTGAAATGGAAGGATTACTCAAACCCTACTTTGTGGGTATGAAAGCAGAACATTTACTAGTTGACTGAATGAAATAATGTTAGATATTGTGGTAAAAGCAAAGTTAAAATGGGATAAAATTAAGTTAGTTATGGATATAGTGTTTTTCCTGCTTAGTAGTATATTGTAGCTTTTATGCAAATATCTCGTGCTTTCTTGCTTCTGGCTACTCTGTGCCAATTTGGATGGTGCCTGAACAGTATCAGCATGTAATGTATTGTAATGAGTCAATCAGCACAAAAAGGGGAGGCAAATTATTTTTACTACTGGATTATTGCTGTATAGAGCTTCTACATGTTTATTCTGTGGCGCTATTGTTACTTGTTTTGAACTGGCTATCGCAGTATTTTTTATCCTCAAAATATATCTAGGTCTGTCTAAATTAAATTAATGCATTCCTAATTAGTTTTAAATAAATACTTATTACTTTACTTCATGCCTCAGCTTTCTTTCTTTTAAACTGTACAGATTTATATATATATATATATGTATATGATCATAATATGTGTGTATAAACATACATGATCGAGAATGTGGGTGTTCATGTAGCAGATGTCATTCACCTGTGACTCCTAGGGTCATGGAGAAGGTAAGGCTCCTTTGTTTGGTCTCTCTTAGTTCATGTCAAGATTTTTATATAAGTAAATGTATTTTAAAGAATAATTTTTTTATATTAAAGCAATAGCACTTAGACGTACATCTATATACACTATTATATGCCACTAAAAAACAACAAGCAAACAGAAGAAACAAAATGGCATATAGAAATCTTGGAGCAGAAACAACAGTCTAATTGGGTTGATATCCATTCGTCCTCATCAGTTCCCTGGCCTCCTAATATTTGCCATAAAGACAGCTGTTTGATAATGCGGAGCACAGTAGCAAATGCTGTGTATCCATAGGCACTTCCATACCGCAAAGAGTACAGTTTGGGCTTTTGAGAATACCTAACCTGAAAAGGTGTTTAGGCAAACAGTCGATGTCCCATGGCATGTCTAAAAGCAACAACACTTGTTCTTCTTGTCGTGCTAAGGGCATATGCAATATTGCATCTTTCCATTCTTTATTTTGTATATCTCTTAATTTTCTCCTTTCATACTGAGAATTCATTTTTCTCTTTATAATCCATAATGCTGAAATGAAGGGGATAAGTAAATGTATAAATTTTATAAATATTTTGTCCAGAACCGATTCAAGACTCCATAGTGCCAATGTTATAGAAGAAACAACAGTGATAGCCATCCCTCAAAATGGCTACTTTTTTTTCTGAACCATTGCTGGCTGCCATAGAGAAGATTCAATGTGTGTGTGCATATATATGTATATGTATACATTATATATGTATAAATATATACATATCTATAATAATGTAAACAGTTCAACACAAACTAAAATTTTTATAAAGCAGGCATAGACTGTCGAACAAATTAACTGAAATCCTACCCTAGTGTTGAAAACTTTTAACATTTCAATAAAAGATTATGCAGTTGCAAACATCATCATATTGAAAACGGACAAATATAACTAAAAATTAAATATTCCAACAGAGCTAGATAATTATAGGAAGAATGTAGACAAAAAATAAACAGAAATCAAGCACTCAGGGCTCTATGCACCATAAGGCAATATTCTGTAGTAGTGACAGAACTGAACCAGAAATCAAGGTCACCGACTGATCATCATCAGATACATATGTTAGATACATATGCATCATCAGATACATATTATATATACATATGTTTATATATATATATATATATATATATATAATATAACCTAACCAAATCAGTTGCCTCAAGAGGAACTTTCTGAATAGAATGCAGGTATAACCAAAAGACATCCCAAGGCCCCGAGATCCCCCATTGAAACAGTCAAAACAAATGAAAAAACATGGACAACTTGCACTTAGGGCTCTACGCACCATATATGCAAGTACATATACAATCCTAAAGAACACATATGAAAAGACAGAAATGCAAAGATGCTCACATACCGTAATTCAGTGAGTAACGGTTATAGTTAAACAGCAGCCATTTTTTACCCTAGGAGTTGCATCACTGTAGCAAAACCACAGTGCCACACCCCATTGAAATTTAAAGAAGGTATGAAAACAGAGAACCCTATCCTAAACGTCCTTAAAATATACCCGAACTTTTAAATTGCCGAAAGTATTAGGGAAATTGTTCTTACGTGGGTTTTCCTCGAAAATGCCACATGCCTTCAAAAAATCCTCAGCGTTATTACAAATGTTTTTTATTCTGTTTAGCTGTGAGTGAAAGATATAATAAATTTATAGTTCAAGTTGCTAACTTCTCTATGCAGCCTGTAATTGTTCTGGAAAAAATTGACCATTTTGTGGGGTGGCAGTCAAAAAGGGTTTTTTTCCATAACATTCGCTCTATTGAGTCTTAATAATTGGATCTGAATAAAATACAGCCATTGAGAGGGGTGGCCGGCCTGAGAAGTTTCACTGTATGTATGTATGTATGTATGTATTTTTATATGTCAAAGGCCAGTCAGTTGGCCACTAATGCATTAGACCGTGGGTTCTCCAATTTTATAAAACATGGGAATTAAAATGCAATGCACATGTTCAGATGTAAAGCTTTCATTGGCCGATTTGAATTACGAATCAGTCAGACCAAGTCAGTGTCTTCTCAAGCCTCTCTCTAAATACAGATTTGCCATTCCAGGTGTATTTTGGCACGTCGCATGCCCGCATCTACCTGGCCGCAGATCTCTTCCACATCAACTGCCCGACGGGGATGTCTGCCCTGATGCGCAAGAAACTGCTGGACGAGGTGGGCGGAATAAAGGCCTTTGGGCAGTACTTGGCAGAGGACTTCTTCTTCGCAAAGTCATTCACCGATAGGTAAGCTGCTCTTAATCCTGTTTTTGACTTCAGTTGCAAATATATATGTGTATGAATAAGCATCATAAGTACTATATGAGACTGACTTTAAGAGTTGAACTGCACTTTATCAATTTCACTGAGTGTCTTTTGCTTTTTTTTTTTGTAGGGGATGGTCCCTCCGGCTGAGTTCACAGCCAGCCTGGCAGAATTCTGGCATCTGTGAGATCAAAAATTTTAACAGCCGGGTGTCAAGGTACGTATGGAGTATCGTAGGCTGACTTTCTCCCTTTTTAACTGGTGTGTTTTATTTTGAGGTCGTCTCCTGAGTTTATGGTAACTAACAGGCATTCTGTATATATATATATATATATATATATATATATATGCATATATACACATATAAGTATATTTTTTTATATACATGTATGTGTGTATATAGTGTATGTATATATATATTATATTTAACAGCTGGGTGTCAAGGTATGTATAGAGTTTCATGGGCTGCCTTTTTCTTTTAGACTGGCCCATGGTCAACTATTTTATTTTAAGGTCAAATCTTCTGAGTTAATGGTAACAAAGAATAAGAAATCTCTGTTTAAAGTTACCGCAAAATCTTGATTATAATCCGCAGATGTGTATAATACACACGCTTGATTTTGTGCAAAATTTTCGGAAAAAATTAAAATTTGACTATAATACTCACCCATAGCTTTTCAATTTTTTATTGAAAAATTGCATTAACATTTATTAAGATAAATAAATTTGTAATAAAATAAACAAATGTCAAATTTGGTAGGAAAAAACTTAAATTTTTAATTCAAACAAATAATACTGTGAAATTGTCAGTCTTAATCACTATCACTAGAATACAGCTCATTTACTGTTTGTTGTTTATTCAATGTTTAAAGCTATTTTTTTTTAGTACACAAATATAATATGCACCCTCAGTATTGCGGACTAAAATATGAAAAAAAGTGTATTATACTCAAACTTTACAGTATCGCATTTTGTAACCTCTTCCTGTTCAAATGTATTTAGGTTGAATATAGATTTACTTATCACGGCTTTCCCAAAGTGGACTTGGATTTACTGTTCTGCTTGCTGTGCTGTTCTCTCATAATGGGCAGTGACGCTAACCTATAGGGTTCCCTTTCAGTAAAGTAGCCAGTAAATTGGCTGTTTGAATTGATAATATGCTGTCCAGAACTGTCCCTTGCTTGTAATGAGCAGCTTTGCTCACTTTTAGGTTGCTCCCACAATAAGTAACCAACAGGTTGGCAGTCTGGATACGTCATGTGTTATCCAATTATGTCCTGTCATAATGAGGCAGTGTTCCTGACCTATACAATGCTTCCCTCATAAAAGTAACCAAGAAATTTGCAGTCTGAATAGGTTCCGTGTCTCAGACAGAGTACAATCTGCATTGGAATATATTTATATTTATATAAAACAGTTTCTGCAATTGACTGACTCACTGACTGACATACAATGGCACAAACCAAAACCGCTGGACCTAAAAGGCTGAAATTTTGCATGCCAATTCTTCTTATAGTGTAGGGGTGCACGAAGAAAGATTTTTGAAAAATTGTTCTTAGATTTTTTTAATTAAATTTTTAAGCTGTTTTTGAAACATTCTTTAAAGTTTGCATTTAAAATAATAATCTGAGGGTTATAAAATTTATATCACGAGAAAGATCCTAAAAATTCCTTTAAAATGACATTTTTTTCGAATCTTTACTTCTATTTTCTGATTTTTGGTGAATTTTTAAAGATTAAATTTTAGAATTTAACTTATTAAATGCTGATCGCGTGATTTCTTTTTCTGGTACTTTAAATAAATTTATCGTCACGTGCATAACAACTAAATAGACAAAAAAAAATTTCTTGCTAATACGGCAGATTGGACATTATCCAAAAATTATAAAATACAGTAAAAGATATGTTCCTCAAACTGCACTATATTAACTGTACTATATTCTTTAGTATGTCTTATTAATTTGAATATTTTCTTCTACATTATTTTGTCTATAAAAATATCCCTTAAGATTTTTTTTATATATATATATATTTTTTTACATCAATTGTATACATTTTTTTTTTTTTAAATGCGGAGGCACTTGTTACGAAGACATTCGCCTATAGTTCACCGCAGTTTTATGGCCATTTTATTATGGGGGCGCCATATAGACAGACCAGCATTGCCCCCTATGAAGGGACGACACAAACGGAGGCATTTTAGTGGCGCTTCGCCATGATTCGATCTGAGCACCCTCAGCACCGAAAACCAGCACGCTGTACCACAAGGCCGCCACGGCCCTTCAATTTTATACATTGATCGTTGTATTTAATAAATATATATATATATATTTACATTAATTGCATACATTGACCGTTGTATTTAATTTGAATGTACTCCATAGTGAAGTACAGCTTTTCAGCTAGTATATATATATATATATATATACCTCGGAGTTATAGAACACTATGTCACAGTGTTTGAATTTCACAGGAGAGCTTAAAGAAATCCACTTACTTTTTACCTTCACACAATGATAGGACATGGTACTATTTTCAGTGGGTAAGGTCTTTCTTGTATAAACATTCGCATAACAGCTTTTCTCTACTGAAAATAGTGCTAAAAAATGAAGGAATAAAGTTAAACAGTCTACTTGTAAGAAATGGACTTTGTGTGGTGTGTGTATATCTCTATATATATGTATGTATGTATGTATGTATGTATAATGGTGTGTGTGTGCATATTCGGGATTCATGGGTGCCAAAAATAAGCTTTCAATAAAATGAGAGAAAAATTTATTCATTGATAATGAAAAAAACAAACATGGCAAAAGCAAATATTGTTGATCATAAAAATACCAATGCAGGCATAACAAAAGCATTCTTTCATATACTCCCAACAGAACCTTCTGTAGAATGAAAATAAGATAGGCAGTAGTACTGCAGTTAATATACAAATATGGCACTGCCATAAAGAAATTTTTGATAAATCTTCAATGCATCATGAAAAACTCCAAAATATAATATTGACCATGTATATATAAATCTATATATGTATACATATGTATGTACAGTGGAATCTCGATCTATTGTTTTTCAAGGGACCGATTGACATGAACAATAAATGCGGGAAAACGATAGATGCGGAAACACAACAAAGCAATATGATCGTTGGGACTGGATAAAATGAACTTACGGAAAAACGATGGATCCGAAAACGATCGATCGAGATTCCAATGTATATAAATATGCATATATATGTTTATATTTATATTTATGTATATATAAGTATATATACATAATGTTTGGATGTGTATGCAGGTGGGCCAAGCTCCGGTTCGCCATGGTGCCCTACACCATCCTGCTGGAGCCCTCTCAGAGTGTGTGGTGCTGGGAGCGTGCGCTGCCTGGGCCATGAACATGCTCTTCCAGTGGGATGTGTTCGTCGTCTACCTGGTACATGTCCTCGCTTGGCTCATCCTCGACTGGATACTTCTCAACGTCATACAGGTGGGTATTCATATATAAATGTGTGTGTATATACACAGTTTTTCTCAAAATAATGGTGGGCTTTTAAATGGTTATAGCTTGGAAACTAAACATTGTGGATAGATGATTATGCGTCATACTGAAGTGAAAAGTTTCTTACCTGTTCAGCAGACTTCCAAAAGCCTATATCAATGACGGTCCGTTGAACAGTTCACATGCTGACACTTGTTGATGGCCGAGCATTGAAATCTCCAGCAGTTTGAGGAAATGTTGCACGTCTATCTCCTTTAAGGTTTCTCGTCAGTCGTCGATGGTCCCATTCTTTAAAGGTTTTTTTCGGCTGCACCGCTGTTGGAGATTTCATGTATATTTGTTTTGCCAGATACCTGATATTCACAATACACTCGTGAAATGACTATGCATGAAAATCCAAATTGCATCGCTACCTCGGAGATGCTATGTACCATCTCTCGTGTGCCGACTATCACGCCATGTTCAAAGTCAAATAAATTGTTATAACCTGCCATTGTAGCAGCAAGAACTGATCTAACAGCTTCGCTAGACACCTGTTGTCTTATATAGGCACTGCAGACTGCATAGCATTATTCTGATTGGTTGTTATCTCCATTTTGCACAAGCATCCCTGTGCGAGTTTTTGTTTGTTTGTTTTTCGGTGTATATATTTATATACAGTGAAACTTCTGTATGGTGGCCAGTGAAAAGGGTTCTAAAATAACATTGGATCTATGGGAGTAATTAATTCTGAACAAACTGTTTGTTTAGCGGAGTAGCCGCCAAATAGGGGTGGCCGTCTAGAAAAGTTTGTAAAGTTTCACTGTATATATGTGTGTGTGTATATACACATACAGTGAAACTTCTCTATGCCATAGAATATATGAAAAATAATTGATACACTACTGACAAAGAAGAGTTTTAAGCACTATTAGGCACAATGACAGAACATCCTGCCATTGACATTTTGCCTCAGGTGCGATGTCAACAAATCATGAAACAGATGGCGGAGCAAGCAAAGTCTGACATAGGAGGTCTCAGAGACTACAAGGTGGATATTGCTGACATTGCTGGAAAGCTGAAAATGAAATTGTTATACTTCTCCTTTCTTTATTAGAAATTCAGTCATTCAATTTTGATGTGTTTAGTAAGGGTGAATTGTATGCGTACACATTGTGTGTGTGTATATATTCCCCATATAGTTGCCGTGTTCTGTATGTATGTCATGTAACGCTTCCGGAGCGACCGCTTGATAAATATATCAGCCTATGGTATCCATTTTGTTTTATGAGTTAGGCTTAACATATTAAGTTCAAAAAGATTATTTGTTATCTAAACCCAAATAATCTATAAAACGCATAGGTATGCGGCACAAAAATTGACGATATTTCTACACTCTGAATGGTAATGACTGTAACTACCAAATGTAAACATTAGTGGCCGTCCGCAATTTGCAACCGCATGTCAACAAGGATTTACGCATTTAAATTTGCAGGTTATCATAGGAATACTCAAAAGCGAGCTGCATGATCAAGTGAAAATTGGGAACAGTCTTATGCATTGAAATTGCAGGTTATCACAGGAATACTTGAAAGCGAGCTGTACTATCAAGTGAAAATTGGGAACAGTCTCAAGAAAGAAAGCAGAGAAGAAATAATTCATTAAGAGAAAGGCGTGAAAGAGAGAGGATAAATGATTGCGAGGTTAGGCTTAATTGTCGCCAGCATAGCACCAATAGCCAGTAATAGTTAATAATCGACACATTTTTTAGTACTTGCTGAATTTTTACTCCATTTTATAAGTGAAGAAATTTTCCCAACAATTTATTATTTGATATGATTAAGTGTAGATATCTGAATTGTGAACAACAGTACATACAGAGAGTGATGTAATCCACACTTTATTTAGTACTTGCTGAATTTTTTACTCCTTTTTTTAAATGAAAAATGTTTTCCCCCAGCCATTTCTTATTTGATGTAATAATAAAGTGTAGATATCTTAATTTTGAAAAATAGTACATATAGAGAGGCATGTAATTTTTAAAATCAATGGTGCTAAGTTTCTCAGTCTTATTTAACTCTGTTCTGAAGCAATAGAAATTCCCACTTTTTTATCACGATGTTTTAGAATCAGCTTTATAGATAATTTAGCTATGATTTGAATTTTTGGCCAAGCTCCCACTACCCATTAACAATGTATATTTATGATGACAGGTAATGGTGACATTCTTTACTTGTGTTACTTTTAGTTGACTTGTTTTATAAAAGAAAATATAAGACTAAAAGCGACCATGCTGCTCGTGCAGCGGCTAGTTTATTAGAAACAATGTAATATTGACACAAATCAACTTTGTTTCTATTTTTAGACGGCTGTAATAAATGGTTATGACAGTTAAAAAACAGCTTGTCACCATTTAGAAATGTTCTCAGCATAAAATGTCCTTTCATAGTAATGTATTTTTGTTGTGATTTTCATATTATTAGTTAACTATCTTTTTCCGCCACGTTTCGCATTATCATAGTGTTTCAATTAAATTAATAACAAGTATTCGTTTTATATACTCAGAACTTGAAAATGTAAACACGAGTGAGTCATTCATTCTCTGTGATTCATTCATCGTCGTTAATTTAAGAAAATTGAATCAGAATTTTTTTCACAGTAAAACAGTTTTAAAAGTGTTTAATTGAATATTTCTTAATTGCCAACACACATGGCTTTCATGTGCTCACATGTGGCTCTCATGTGATTTTGGTAAAGCATTCTATTATTGTATTTTTAATATTACTATTAATAGTACTTTTATAACTATTCTGCCACCTTTCGTGTTATCATAGTGTTTCCATTAAATTAATAACAAGTATTCATTTTATATACTCAGAACTTGAAAATGTTACAAGAGTGAGTCATTCATTCACCGTAATTCATTCATTATCATTAATTTAAGAAAAATTGAATCAGAATTTTTTCACAGTAAAAGTTTTTTATTATATTATTTTATATATATATATATATTTTATTTTAACCATATAATATAATATTTTATCCAGATATTATAATAATATCAAATTTAGTATTTTCGGAATGTTGCAAACTCGATGCATGCGTAGTGAAATGTTCAAAATTGTCTGTATGGTAGCGTACTTTTCAAAGTGAATACCTAACATAACTGCAAAATTTTCTTAAATTTTTAAAGGTGTTTAATTGAATATTTCTAAATTGCCAACACACATGGCTTTCATGTGATTTTTCGTAAAGCATCTATTATGATGATGTTTTTTATTTCTGTTTATTATTGTATTTTTAATATTACTTTAATAGTACTTTTATGGTGATTGTATTTTACCGTCAAGTTTTGACAGGTACTATCTAGTATATAATATATATAATATGCACACACATATATTATATATCTATATATATATATATATATATATATCTTTTTTAAATTTTTTTTTTTTTCCAGATAATTCACTGCCATTCACCAAGATGGATTTTGTGATTGCCTGGACATTTCGTGAACTGGGTGCTTTCTATCATTATTGCCTCGCACTGTTTGACCCAAAAATCCAGTGGCGGACTCGAACATTCTATCTGAAGTGGGGGGGGCTGGCGGAGGAAGTGAACCTCCGTGTGTGAACGGCCCCCTACCCCATTGCGAGATTCTTTTGGCGTTAAATGTGGAGCCCAGTCCGTACCTGATGTATTCAGCTGGCAACTACTTGATAAACTCTTACCGCACCGACTGCTGGTCAGTGGTGCCTGCGAGGCTCGTTGGTGTACAGAACAGAATTTTCTTGTACAAAAGTTCCTTCGAAGGAGTCCGATGACTGTGATTTATTTTACCTCCCAAAGGGACCGCCTGTTTGCTCAAAAAGATCGTAGTTCGGTTTTTTTCTTTCCCCTATCCCCCCAATAATCCCCGAAAGTTCGATTTCTCTTCTTCTCTCTCGACATAAATATATACTCTGTGATTGAACGTCAATCGCCTTATGACTGTCGTCGATCGAAATGTAAATTACAACCCCCTCCACCCCCTCCGAAAAAATCCTTCGATTTTTTATTTGTAAATGTGATAATTTACTCCAGATTCTAAGATATTGTAAATAACTGATTGAGAAATGTACATGCATATTTATATGTTCGCGTGTTCATGAAGTGTGAACGTTTTTTTCTTTCTTTTTTCTGGTAATTTCCAATGTGTGTTAATTGTTCACATTAGATTGGAATTAATTTTATTCATGTGCTAATTTTTTTTTTTTTTAGTGGTAAGTAAGATATGATTGGAAAAGAGAATCCTTTTTATAGGTGCCAATCACTTTTTTTTTTTTTCAATTGCAGAAAATTAGTTTATATCTGTTTCTGCTACAAATTTTAGATAGAATATTTGAAATGTTTTAAAAAATTTGAATGAATGTAAATTAATTTTGAAACAACAAAAAGTTTTGTGGGCCCTTTCTTGTGAGGGTAGAAACTGACAGAAACTTTATAAATAGTATCTCAGTTCTAATGTTTTAATATGAATTTCGATGCAGAAGCAGTTCCACAGCAACTGAAAAGGGCATGTTTTGATTTTCGGAACTCTTCCTTCCAAATGTCATATTTCCTTATTTAATGTTTTTTGCGTAAGTATTTTGTTACTTTACATCTCAAGGATTCACAAAACTGTTGTTGGCTTCTTCAAATTCAGCGTACTATAATTTTTATTTAATCTTTTGAGGTGTTGATTTAAAAAATTATCTGATCATAACTTATTGCTGTCTCTAATCAAATGATTGTTATTATTACTCTTTTATGCTTACCAGCTTTAAAGAGTTTTCAAAGCCATTGATGAGACTTGTGCTGTTTTAAAATGTCAAAATCCATAGTGGCATTATCGATAGTTCAAGGCAATTGTTTCTGTATGTTAGTGTATCCATTTACTGTAATACATACACCACCCCGATTGAAACTCGATTTTCCAGAGTCTACACTTTTCCTATGTTATCTCATTTTCCTCCCACTGTTTAGAAATTTGGTTTGTCTTTAATAGGTGTATGAGTCAGTATAAGGCATGTCAACGTATTGAGTGATTTTTGCAGTTAAATTGTACATAATCAATCAATCAATGCTGGTTTTAAATTTTGCTTTGTTCATGTAACAAATTTCGTTCTCCTCCTAGCATAAAATTGTAATTTTTTTAAAGAGAATTCTCACTTTTTTCTTACTCTGCTGCCCTCCAAAACCGTTAGTTTGTTATTAGTGAAATTTTAAAAAAAAAGCCAGAAACCTTTTTTAAAATTAGATTTCCTTTTTTTTTCCTATAACATTTACCCCCTCTTTTTTTTTCTTTTTTTTTAAAGTCTCCTTTATTCCCTTTTTTGGTTCCTATTGTCGATAATGCTTCTCATCGAACATTTTAAGCATAACATTGCTTCGAGAATGATTATTGCTGGTTTATGTCTAGTTTGGAATTAAATACTCATTCGCTGGTGACTTCATTTTAATATGATGATATAATTTATGGAGTTAAATATTTGATTATTAAACAGTAGAGATGCAGTGTGTCCAAGTATTATCCAGTTTTATCCAAGTATTTCTTAAGTACAATATTCATATGTTATTTGTGTCTCTCAATTCAATCGGCAAGTACCTGGCCATCTTTTTGTAAGTGAAAACAACCTATGTCACGTCCATTATCTACCCAAGAAAGCATTCCAAAAAAGTCGAGTTGAAATGCTAGGCCCTTCCACATGCTGGAGGATCGAAAGTTTAGTACAAAGTGTTGATGGGAGGTGGGTTTTGGATTGAATCATTGCAGACTGCTTTATGCACATTTGCCATATCTATCCTGTGCTTCCCTGAATATCAAATCTTAATTCTTTATTGATATGAAAGGCTTTTTCCTTGAATAAAGCCCTTAATTTTGAAATTTCCCAAACATGTGATAGAACTTGGACAATCTGGGGCCAAAAAAACCTTCCTAAATTGCAAAACTGGCAATTTATGAGCTGTCTCAGTGGCAGGACAAACTAATGCCATTGATTTCTCAAACTTCTATAAGACTCTAAAAATGTATATCGAACTTTTTCTCAAAAAGTTTCCAACAAATATTCCTTGAGTTTCATGGTTGGAGTTTACCCTCTAAAATATTGTCTCTCATCCTTAACTGTGCACAGAAATGTTAATGATTCAATTACAATTTTTAACACCTCCTCTTGACAAAATAATTAAAATCTATTGTATTTATTTTGTTGATTTGTTATTTACACTTGTTATTATCAGTCAAAGATTTAAGCATCTGGCTAATATTGATTTAAATTCTACTGTCTTATAATCATGGAAATTGTCTAACAGAGAAAACTTGTACTTTGGGTGGTGCTTAAAGGACAAACTATCACCTTTTTTCAGTTTTCTATTAGCATATGTTGTAATGTTCAATATTACAAGATGTTTTTATTTACTTTTGCTTGGATACATCTGCTTCCCTGTATGCTAAGTGAAGGCAAGGTTGTTAGTTATATTTTGGAGAAAAACCTGATAAAAATGTTAATTTTCTGTAAAGGCAGTATAGAATTAACCATCACCTAGCAATATCCAATTATTTGACATAGATTCTTGTCTGTTAGCATATTAAAACAACATTCCACTTTGTATTGAATGCAAGCCAAGTTTATTGCATTGTTACAAACCTTAATCTATAAAGGAAATTTTAAAGGAACCACTGGTCCCAGAAAAGAGTAAAAAAACAAAAAGAAAACAATGATAAATGTCTTAGCAAGTCATAACTGGTACACACGATTTCGGTACATGCATTCCATAAAATGTACTATCTTGGTGAAAGGGAAAGATCCAAATCGAAAAAACACTCTCGCAAAGTAGAGAATTGCATTTGTTGTGAAACAATTGATGTTCATAAATATGATGGCCGAGAGACATGTCGATGCTTGAATCGAGAGACCTTGTTTGAACAATTTCCTGTTGCTTTATTCCTTGCTGAAATACACACACTATTGTAATTTCCTGCCTATATTCTGCAGCTGTAATTTTCTGTCAGTGCATTAAAGAAAAGGTGCCATCTCTGACAATGCACTAAAGCTTTTGTATGAAGCAGAGCTTATAACTTGACACTTGATAGAATCACAGTTTCTATAATTAAGAATAAACAACTTCCTAGACCAATGAAGGCAAACTATATCCAAGCATATGGGAGGTTGAAAAAGGGTAGACATGCCCTCTCCCCGTCCTTTTCATATAAACAATTGTCAATGTGATTTTCAATCATGAGGTTATGTCCCTTCGACAAATCCTGATAGAAAAACTGATAGTGCCATTGATGAAGAATTTATTTTGAAGTATAAACTTAATGACGCAGTCTAGGATGAAAAGCTGGTGACTAATAAATGCCTGTTCATCTCACTTTGAGAATTCACGATATGCAGAGTATAAGTGCAGGAAATGAAGTAAATCTTTTTTGTAGTACTCCCATATCTACTGATCAATTTTAAAAATTTTTGTTGTGTGCAACATTTTAAATGACAAATTCTTGTTATCATCAATACTGGAACAAAAAAGGGATACTTTCGAAAAAAATTCTAATCTTATTATGTTTTTTAAATGTAGATCTCAATTTTTATATTTTTGTTATGTAGCCTGCTTATATTTTTTATTGATATGTTCGATGTCGAAAAGTGGTGATTGTTATGCAGTATTATTCGTCCATTTGATATTTTTTTTCGTTAGTTTTTATTCAGTCATCATTTTTAAATTAATATATATTTGAAAGCACTTACTCATCTGTTGTTGTAACGAGAAATATGTATTCAAATTATCGAAATATCGATGCATAAGTACCCCCACCACAGAAAAATTCTAAATTCCTGTCAGTGGGTTATAACTATTAGTAGCACGCTATTGAATTATATTTGTTATTGCTCGTTAAAATATATTGTTTTCTTTTCGTGTGTTGTGGTCTCTTCTCGTATCTAAAAGTTTACTGATTTCTAGTAAACTTTTATTAAGAGAAAGCGTTCCATTTTGGGGTGTTATGCATAATTTAAATTTCTGTACAACGAATTTCGTAACAAAATGTTTCTTGATAATATATACTACATACATATACATCTATATGTATACACTATATATAAATGTATTCTTGCATATATATATATATATATATATATATATATATTATTATATAGATATATTCTATATATATAGATATATATATATTATATATCTGAATGTGCTCATGCTAAATTTGGATGCTTAGGAAAACATTTGCTAACTTATTTGTACTCGGTATTTATGGTAATCACAAACATACCTGTGCGATAATAATTTGAAAATTATTTCTTCTTTGCAAATTGTTAAAATGGTGTTGTTTTTGAATTCCTCTACTGACATATGAATATCATAATTCAAATGTGTGTATATATATATATATATGCATGTATATGTGTGTGTAGGTATGTATGCTATATATATATATATATATATATATATATATATACTATATATATATATGCACATATATATATGCATATCTATATATATATACATTATCTTTCGAAATAAAACACATTTTCAATCATCTCTGAAGTCCTTACAAAATGCTAGCTTGGGTCTTTAAAAAGTTTTTAAGAACTCCTTATTTTTGAAAAGGAGTCCCTGTCTATGGTATTAAGTCTAATATTAATGTTGAATATTTATAATATATATATATATACATACATACACACACATATATCTATATGTATATATATATATAAACAAACTCACACAATACATGCTGTTTTACTGACAATAGTAGTTGCGAACAGTAGTTCTAATATGTATAAAACCTAACAGAATGGATCTGCGTTAAAGTGATTATAAGTGGAGGGGGGTCTTTAAAAAGTTTGAAAAAGCCATTGTCAAAAATTGCAGAAATATCGCTAAAGGAGTGGTCGCTCTCCCAAAAAAATCTAGTCAACCTGCAAAATGTTGAAATGTGCAAAACGTGAATTTATTTTCCTTGTGCAATTAAATGTTGTCTGGTTTCTTTTCCCCTCAATTCAATATATATATTTTTATGTGTAACATGTACATATTTTATGTATATATACTAATATATTTACAGTCATTCAGAAAAATAGCTCGAGAACGGACCCACAGCATTGCATGTATTGACTTTTCCTCTTCCATAATATGTAAGGACACATTTTCCATACGTATATCTATATTATATATATATATATATATTAATATATAATCTATATATACATACATATATACTTAAATACATTCTAGCAATTATAATGTACTGACCATTGTCCACAGAAACAATAGGTTTAAAAGTTTTTCAACGGTTTTATGTTATTCCTATCATCCCATTTCATTTCTGTTCAATTATGTTTCTTAGAAATATATATATATATAGAATATATATTTATATCCCTATATATGTTATATATACATGTATGTTGTTGTCGATCAAGACCATATATATATGATTACATATGTATACAAACATACATATATATATATGTATTAGTATATATATACATACACACACACACAACAGGGCACCCAAACTAGAGGTGGTACACCTTTCCATTTTCATGAATGTATACCCCTTCACAACTTGTGCGATGATCGTTTCCCTTTATGAAGTTTCTGACTATTTCCAAAGGGAAGGGTCGAGAATGCCTCTATGCAAATATCTTTAATCTAACTGGCTGCATCTATGTAGAGGTGCATATAAAAGTATATATTTATACGTATAAGTGATATACATATATATATGTGTGTGTATATATATATATGTATATACTCTTCATGACAGTGAAACTGCAGAACGTTTCCTGACCACTCTAGTGGCAATTTGTGTTGTGTTTTTCCCCTCTCCTGTCGTCATCCAAAATGACAGTTGTATTTGTCCGGTCATCATCACACGTTGTCCATTTATGACGATCCTGAGGAGAAAAGAATGGAAATGTGTCCGAGAATGGTTGAATGTCTCTCGGACCCTGTTTTCTCGATAGTCTAAAGTTGTAAATAAAGATGGATACTTTGAAAATGTGTCTCGTACTTCATTGCATTGTGCGAACTAACACTGACACACATAGTGTTTGAATGGATGTGCATATTATGTAAGTATTGTGTATATATATATATATATATATATATATATATATATATATAATTATATATACATATGTATGTATGTATTGTGTTTATAATACATATGTCTGTATGTAATGTGTTTATATATACATATGTATGTGTTTATATATACATATGTATGTATGTTTTTATATATACATTATGTATGTATGTGTTTATATATGTATATATATGTATGTGGTATATATATATGTATATGTGTAATATAATATGTATATATGTATGTATGTGTTTATATATGTATATATATGTATGTGTATATATATATGTATATGTGTATATATATCTGTATATGTATATGTATGTGTATGTATATATATGTATATTTCTTTTGATTTGTTAATTGGTTCATACATTTTTATTTTATTTTCTCATTGCTTTTACTCTGCTACTCTTATACTTTCTATTTGCATTGTATATTTATTATATTTTACTTAATATGTTGGTTCAATTGATCTTTTATACTTCATTCTTATCTTTTCATGAGTCATAGTAAACATTTATTAGCGACTAGCAAATTTGGCATGTCATACTAATGATGTCAAAGCTTGGTACATTGATACTATTGGGTATCAATGGATCGTTAAACCGTTACCAATCTTCCTCTTTCTCTGTGCCCTTCCATGTTATCAAGTCAGGCACAGACATTGGTTTTTGATAAATGGTCTAATAAGCTATGTAAAACTGCCCCTTTCAAACAATTCACAAATTCAAGTTATTCACGAAAACAAACATTCTGTAAAACTTGTAATTGCATTTATAAAATCACCTGCAGTAGTTGTCATATGGAATATATAGGACAAACCTCTAATCCGTTACATATTAGAATAAACTTACACAGATCTAATATTAAAAAATGTAACACACACAGTTGTCAACCTCAAAATATTGAATTTGAACATTTTAATAAACATAATTTTGATAATATCTCCATAGTTGATATCATTAAATCACCCTCTCATTCATTCATTCATCAATAGCTTAACAGTTCTGGTTGGACCCTGGCTTTCTCAAGAAGATGGAACAGTCCTTCCTTCTGTGCGCCACAGCTTTCCCAGTCTCTGACATTGATTGAGACAAAGTCGCTTTGAAGGCAGACCCAGACCCACCTCAGTCTGGGTCTGCCTCTCCTTTTGACTCCTGTTGGCTTCGCCAGAAAGATTCTTTTCATTGTTCAGTCATCATTCATTCTTAAAATGTGTCCGGCCCATTTCATGCATTGGATTTATGATACTTCAGAATGTCCGGTTTTCTGAATAACCTATAAAGTTCAGATGTTGGTTCTCCTTCTCCAAACTCCGTTATCACAAAAGCCACCAAAAACGGATCGGAGAATCTTCTTCTCAAAAATTGCGAGGATTCTCTTATCAGCCTGGAACAAGGTCCCCATTTCAGATGCATACATGAGAACTAGCCTGATTAAACTTGTGTATATCAACAACTTGGTGTTCCTTTTAATGTTGTCAGATTTCAGAAATTTTCTTAGACCATAAAGCATCTGTTGGCCGCAGTTATTCTCTTCCTTACTTCTGGGGACAAGAGATTTTCGGTGTTGGTTTTCACATCCAAGGTAGGTGAAGGAGTTCACCTTTCGAATTTGTATTCTCCAATCTTGATGTACATGGAGGAATCAGTGTAGGTAATAAATTGGCATATACTTAGTTTTACTCTGATTAATTGAGAGGTTCATTTTCTTAGCCTCTATTTCCAGATCCAGGAACGCTTACTTGAGATCTTTGGGGGTTTCTTGCTATGATATAAATATCATCAGCGTAAGCAATAATTTGAACAGATTTGGAAAAAATAGTTCCTCTTGTGTTGATTTTTTATTCTACTATTTTTTCAAGAGCAAGGTTGAAAAGAAGGCATGCTAACGCATCACCCTGCCGAACTCCGTTTTTTTATTTCAACAGGTTCGGATAGACTTCCTTGGAACTTTACTCTCATTTTGGTGTCAATTAATGTGAGGGATATTAGTTTCACAAGTGGTGTCAAGAATGTTGAACTGTCTCAAAGCGTCGATAAGCAGTTCTCTATTAAATGCTATCGTACGCCGTTTAAAATCAATAAAAAGATAGTGCGTATTGATTTGGAATACCTTAGTCTTTTCAAGGATTTGCCATAGATTAAATATTTGCTCAATTGTGGATCTATCCCTTCGAAACCCACACTGGTAGTCGCCAATGATGTTTTCGGCATATACAGACAGTCTGTTAAAAAGATATTTTGAAAAAATCTTATAAGTTAGTACACAGGAGGATAAGGGCCTGTTCACATAGGAGTCCGTTGCGTAGCGTTAAGGGAAAAAATGATGTTGAGACGAAAATAAACCAATCATAGGCGTTAAAAATTTCATTGCTAATCGTTTGGTGGCCTATGATTGGTTTATTTTCGTCTCAACGTCATCTTTTCCTTAACGCAACGGACTCCTATGTGAACAGGCCCTAATTCCTCTATAGTTGGAGCAGTCGAGGACATCTCCTTTTT
The DNA here is from genome assembly GCA_907164885.2 of Dolomedes plantarius. NCBI lineage: Eukaryota > Metazoa > Arthropoda > Arachnida > Araneae > Dolomedidae > Dolomedes > Dolomedes plantarius. The sequence continues at coordinate 136,494,435 of OU015499.1, read as the reverse complement.
TATGTATCAGAAATGAGTTTTTCCGCTTTTTTAAATTTTTTGACAAAAAGATCCACTTTGTCCGATATAGCTTCTACTACGTTCGCACCGGCAGTTTCAAGCGCGATCGAAGTGAAATAAGTGGATTGACAGAAGGATACATGTCGGTGTGTCGTCATCGTGACGTCACAGCAAATAAGAGAAACTCTCATTTGCGTGTCCCGACGTGCCTCTTTCCAGGAACTTGTTCCGTATCACGTGTGTTGCTCGTTGCTCACATGGCGTTGTATACTTTTGATTTTGTATGTGTTTTGCTTTAGTTTAATACTTTGGTGTAAGAAAATAGATTGGTTTTATTTTTCTAAATACTGTCGTTATGGCGACTGTTAGGGAAAATATAGTATGTCGATCAGATAAAATAAACCTTCGTGCGAACGACTTCAGCATTAAAAATTCATGACGCTGGGAATGTCTGGAGAAAAGTGTAGCAAACACATATTTAGGAGACGTTTTCTGGAAACTTGAAAAATCTGGAGTTGGCTATTGCATAATATGCTGCAAAGAGCTTAGTATACGCAACGAACTCCAAGGGGTGATTTTTCGCCAAATCTAATGGTGGTTTGGCGGTTTTTATATTCTGATTTTAAGATCGGATGATATTTTTTGAAGTTTTGTGCGATAAGCATTGTTTACTGACCGCTACAGCCAGCGGAAGCTTTTTTTTTTTTTTTTTTTTTTTTTACTGTACTACAGCCAGCGGTACATAGCGAAGCCACCGGGCTGGGGATTTTCTGCAATGTTTTTGGAGCAAGGGTATCTGAGCGAAGCGAAGATCCCGTGTGCGCCTACGAGTTTCATAAAGCCAGCAGTAAGTTTGTTTTCCAATTTATTTGTTCTTTCTTGGTCGCCACATTTGTTTACATTTCACAGTTTAAGCCTTACAGGTCTCCGAACGGGATTTTGGCGCCAACTTTTCGCAAATTGGCGATGGCACCGTCTATTGGGAATTAACCTCCGATTAAAAACATGTTTTTTTTTTAAATTTCAAGCTTAGTTGAAGAATTGGAAAAAAAAAAAAACGTGTTTTTACGGATTTTCAAGATGGCCTCCAACTTAGACTCCCGGAGACACACTGGAATTTGGCGACAAAAAAACCGCCCGTTGCGTATACTACATCTGTTCCGAAAAAGACATGCTAAAAGTGTAACAAAATATGTTTTAAATATCAAAAATGCAATGACTTAAGGGGGGCGAAGCCCCCCTCAAAGGGCGCTGCCCCTTCCAACCTCACGTATAAGTTTTCCAGAATCTGTTTTCAGATTTTTTTGCTTTTTTGCCAAAGTCATCCCTGATCTATGGGACAGATTGTGCTGAGCTTCCACTCTTGGGGGAGTGGTTTCAGTCTTCCTTACAGATAGAATAATGTTGTAGATGTCTTTGGTTACATCTGTTCCAGCATTTTTCAGAAATTCTGAAGGAATGGAGTCTGGGCCAGGGGCCTTATGGTTTTTTTAGCTTTTTAATTCCTTCTACAACCTCAGCAATCGAGGGTGGATCGATCAAATCTCAATTGATATTTTGATAAAGGTCAATAGCATACTGCGGGTGATCCATGTTCAGAAGGTCATGAAAATGTTCATTCCATCTATCCAAGAACTTAGTTTTATCACTCAAGATCTCCCCATTCTTATTTCTGCATAGAGCCGTTCTAGGTTTGAAATCTCTGCGGCCAGAATTGATCTCACGGAAGAATGCTCTGCTTTCATTTGATCCCTTGAGATGTTCAGCATCCCGTAGTAGATCCTCGTGAAATTTCCTCTTCTTGATTCTGTGAACTCTCTTCTAGCTGCTTTATATTCCTCTGCGGAGCGTCTTGAGTGCATTCTACCAAGCATTTTTTTTATATATGTGTCAATTTTGATTTTGGGTAACTGCGTGGCACTCAACGTCGAACCAGTCTTTTCTTTCAGCTTTTTTAACATTACCCACAACGTTTTTACTGGTTTCGACAACAGCTTTGGAGAACATGCTCCATATTTCGTCGATGCCTCCAATGTTCTCTATTTTTTTTTTTCTAAGAGCATCTGATAGCTGGGTTTGAAACTTACGTTTGATCGTCTCGTTCTTAGGCCGTCTGCACACGGGGCAACTCAAAAGAAACTGATAACTGACTCCAATCACAAACCATTCCGTGATGAGTCGTAACCTATGTAATTGAATGGAGCCACGCACACGGCGCAACTGGTTACCAAGTTGGTTACAACTTGGTTACCAGAACAAATTGGTTACAAACCCGTTCCCGGGACGGGTTTGTAACCAATTTTGTTTTGTAGACTAGTGCAGCCATCTATTGGCCGGGACGGGAACGAAAAGTTAAACGCAAGTTAACTTCCAATCAACTTCATTTTCTTTCAAATTGATGGGATAATTCATCAAACAAATTGTAAAAAAAGTATTTATTAATACATAGAATTGTCAAGTTTATATGATTCAACAGAAAATTTAAAAACATGGTATATGAAAAGTTCTTTTATCTTATAATTATTAAGTACTAAACTTAAGAATTATCATTTTCAGCATCTGGTATTTGATTTAATATTAACACGAGCTAATCATTTAAAAATAAATTTATTTAAAAAATATAACATAGCAACTAATACTTATTGTGTAATACACTTTACTAACACTAAATTAAATAATATAAATTTCAATAGTATTTTTGATAAACTACATGATATGTTTCCTGTAAAAGAAATAAAAATTAAATGTGTCTTTAAATATACACTGCCTATGGGTAGACGTATATTTAACTATAATCAGGTATCCACAAATTTTTCACATCTATCAATAAAAATTGTTTATGCCATCTGCCCAAATACAATAGTTATGTAGACACAGCACATGGACATGTTATAACTGACAATATGGAAATAGTTGAAAATTTAGCACTACGTGAGTTGATGAATTTGGGAACTAAATATAGATTACCTAACTCTTTTAATAATAAAAACATTATAAATTTCTTAATACTGGTTTGGATAAATTTATATATAAAATAGCTATTAATTATTCTATCTCAACAGAAGCCTTTAATCAATGGAAAATTAATTTACTTAAACTTGCACAGTCTAAACTACTTAATAATAGTTATTTCTTTAATAATTCCCATAAACACTTAAAAGAAGCTATAAAAAACTTACAAGAAATTTTTTTATAATTTATGTAGATAAAGCAGCCAATAATTATGCAATTATTTGTAAAATATATTTGCTATTTGTTTAAAAATACAGCTAGACAATGGTGATCTATTTCAGCCATTAAAAGATACTACCTGTATTATTATTAAGAAAATTATAGCTAAATATAACTTCTAGGTATAACAGCAGAAAACTATCACTTTCCTTATATCACTTTAGTTCCTAAATTTCATAAAGCACACACTGCTTTCAGAGCTGTAACCTGTGGTCACAACACTTATGCTACTAAAGCAAGTGTTTATATTATTAAATTACCTAAAATGAATTTATAAAATAATAACTTCTGGAATTTGTGGTATCATTGATAATAGCTTTAGTCTATTAGCAAACTACAAACAATTAATAATTGTAAATCATTAGTTACTTTTGATTTTAAAGATTTATTCAATAATATCACAATAAAGGATTTAAATAGAGTAACTATAACGTTAGTACATAATAATATTCATACTTAAACAAAGATTTTAATCTTACTCATTTCAATAGGCTTTTAGATTTTGTTATTAACATAATTTTATAATTCACAATAATAGTATATACTTACAGACTAAAGGTGTACCACAAGGGGAACAATGCTTCTAGTATGCTAGCCAATTTATACTTACATTTTTTGAAGTTGATAATATTGAAAATATTGATAATAGCAGTTACAAAGTATATAGATATATTGATGATATAATAGTAATTAATAAAAGTAGTAATAATATAGCCTTAAATTTTTACCCTCATAATCTGGAAACTAATACAAAGTAGCCAAAATAATATTAATGCAAACTTTTTAGATATTAACATAAAAGTAAATTCTCATAGCAATTATACTTTTGACTTATATGATAAAAGATCAGATTATGAATTTAATATTGTTAAATTTCAAAATTACCTAACTTGTTTACATAAATCTGTTTTCAATAACATTATTGTAAATTAGCTAGTATGTATAAATAGGCTTTGTTCTAAAGACAATAGGAATAAGCATATTTTAAACTTGTTAGTTGTGCTAAAACGTAATCATTACTCCGATAGTCTTTCCAAGCACATAATCGGTTGTTTTAGATTTAATGAATAGATTTTTCTGTTACAATTAATTAGTAATAAAATATAATAAGTCATAAGTTTATTTAGTGAAAATAACTACTAAAAAATAATACTCATTACTACTAAATAATACTCATTAATTATTAATAATAATTATATTAAGCAAAGATAATAATAATAATAAATAAAAATATTTTACTCTTAGTAATAATAATAATAATACACATTTTTTTTAGGATTATATATCCTATAACACAGTCTCCATAGTAAGTCTGCTTCTGTGTTTCTATTAACTCCATGGTTGCTAGGTTTGTGACGTCAGTCTTCTTGCGGTTTCCTACTCTTAACTTCATCTTTGTCTAGCGCCAGGCTTGGAGTTCTTTGACTGAGCAACTTTTTATTCAATTCTTCTGTTTCTTATGGATTGTACAGTGTCTAAGTATGTTTATTGGTTAGATCATACTTATCAGAAACAATCCATTGGTTTTTTAAATAGTATCGGCACCGCTGAGGAAGAGATGCTGTCTAAAACCGTTTTAATACTTATCTTTTCATGTTTTTAGTTCCTGGCTGCAAGTAGTAATAGAGCTTATGCTGGTTTTTCACTTTCAACTTTGTCTTATATATATATATATATATATATATATATATATATATATATATATATATATATATATATATATATATATATATATATATATATATATATGTATGTGTGTGTGTGTGTGTGTATATATATGTATACATATATATATATGTGTGTATATATATATATATATATGTATGTATATATGTATATATATGTATATATATATATGTATATATATATATGTATATATATATATATATTTATGTATATAATATATATATATATATATATATATATATATATATATATATATATATATATATATAAGATCTCGTCTGTTTGTTTGTTTGTCCGCTATAGAATCATGGACTGTTTCACCCAACGGGACCAAATTTGGCACAGTTAATGTTTAGGACCCGAGAAAGTTAACTCAACAAAAACGAAATTTGGGGGCTTAATTAGTTTTTTAAATTAATTTTTTTAATGATTTTTTGTGCCCCTAAGAGGTGCGCGTACCACTTAAATGTGGATACAGCCCCTTCAGCACAACACGTTATTAGTCAAATTCCTATGCGCGGGGGAGAAGAGGGTTGGTACAATAACCTTTGGCCCTGCCTCCCCAGATACACACTCCTCGCCTCGCCCCGCATTTACAGCCAACACAAGTCTCCCGGCTCTGCTTTGTGATATCTGCAGATGATTTTGATTACACATATCGTTTGGATGCTCATATGACGTCACATTCATTTTCATGCGGAAAGCGATGCAGACGATTTTTTGACGAAATTTTTAAACGGATGACGTTTTTAAAAAGTATAAAGGAATAAATGCATCTGGATGTTTAAAAGAATCTGGATGGCCAAAAGAAAGTCTTTTCTTTTGGCCTTGGGATGGAGGCGCCCTGGTGTTTGGTCTATGGTGTGAGAAGTTTCTGATTGCTGCAGTCTACACTGGCCGATGAGGGTTTCACCCACAAGGCAGAACTTCCTAGTGGTCTTAGGTCGGACCCCATCCAGTGAATGGAATGGTTCTAGTTACAAACGATTCGCGGTCGCCGCTTCCCCTACCCACTTCGAAAAGTATTGGGACGTTGCTGAGCGGTCAAACGTAGCGGCGCACGTCTGAGATTATCTCTTTAGTTTTTCGTAACTTTTACTATAGATATTTTTTTTAAACTTTCAAATGCATCGTTCAGAGAAAAAAAAGTACGTACTCTTCAAGAAAGATTAACAATTATTGAAGAACTACCTGTACCTTCGTTTTCAGAAACACGCTTGGCGGTGGAAAAATTGAAAAGTTTTTTATACTCTCACACAATAACCGATACCGGAAAGAATGAAATTTGCAACACATAAAAAAATATTGTTTACTTGTGGCGAGAAAACCACCAAAAAACAAACGAAGATTGAAGACTATTTTAATTGAATCAAAATTCCTGTGTATCTACGTGTATTTCTTTTTTCAGTATTATTATTATCTTGGATTTCAGTACAACTTTGTAATTTTAACTTCAGTTACACAACAGGTATGTATGCATTTATGTATGTGAGTAAATATATTTTAGGGATACCAAACTTTTAGGTATGTTAACACTTTTTTGTATGGTCCCGCATTCATCGTTTAGTTCAGTCAGTCCTTCTAAAACGATAGATCGGGATTCCACTGTATGTGCATATATATATATATATATATATATATATATATATATATATACAGTGGAATCTCAATCTATCGTTTTTCAAGGGACCGATTGAAATGAACGATAAATGCATGAAAACGATAGATGCGGAATCATAACAAAGTAATATGATCGTTGGGACTGGATAAAATGAACGACACATACGGAAAAACGATGGATCCGAAAACGATCGATCGAGATTCCACTGTATATATGTATGTGAATATATGTGTGTGTGTGTGTGTGTGTGTGTGAGAGAGAGAGAGAGAGAGAGTCAGAGTCAGTCAGTCAGTCAAATATTTTGCTGTGTACAAAATGCCGTTGATTCAGACGTAGAAATTTCTGTTATTGGACGTCAAAGAAAAGTCGAAATGTCCACCCAATTTAAACTAAAAATAATGATGAGACAATTATTAACTTTGAACAAATATCAGTAATTTTGTCCAATACTGAAATAAAGGAATTGGACAGATAAATTTTCTACGAGTTCCTTGTAAGTGTTTTTGTATTTGAAAAATAATGATAAAACTTTCGTATTATTCATTTGATGTGTTAGTTAATAAAATGTTTCTGTAGGTCTAAAGGCCTTATTTTTTATATTTTTTTTTGATAAAGTATCAGAAATATATTTTTTTGTATTTATTTTATCAACAATTTAGGATAATTCTAAACATGTGGGTGAGTTTTAAAACACAACATGAAGCAAAACAAAGTCAACTAATTTACAATCACCCCCATTTTTGTTTCTGTATTTTAAAGTATACAGAAAACACTTGTTTAGAATTACCTACATGTTGTTGGAATAATGTATTGTAAATGTATTGTTATTGTAAATTGCATTTTAGAGCACTTTAATATTGATATTTTACCATCATTTTTTTTAAAATGCATCATGAAGAAAAAGAATAAAATAACTATTATTGATAGTTATCCTAATATAAAACTCAAATCAAATTTTTTTACAAATTTAAATGTTTCGATCATTCATATAGTGTTTACAATTACCCCACCTGACCCTATACCTGCTGGCTGTAACAATTGTATTATTTTAATATTAAATCGGAATTTAGAATGATTTATCTTAGTTTGAATTTTTTGTATCTGCTGAAAGTTTTATTTTATATAAATTTATTTTACATCAAATTTCACTAAATGGTTCCTTACTTAGATGAGCATGAGTATTAGGCATGCTTACTAAGTTAGAAATTTTTTGGCTTGTGAACTCCATACAACTTTTGACTCGGAGTTTTAACACTTCCAGTTTCTTTATTACCTCCTTTTAATGTGTCTGCATTGGGTTCTTGCAGAGTCTTGCGCCTGTACGATGATCCGCCGCTGGCTCTACCTGTAAATGCATAGCATCAGTTTCTCTGCCCATCAGTGACGTTTCGAGCACTTGAGATGTAAACAAATGACGTACTGCGCTTCCTGAGTGCGTAGTAGTTCATAATGAGAAGGCGCTAGTTCTGTCTTTAGACGCTGATATCCAATGTATCTGTTCAATTTCTTCAGGAATGGATCCTCGGCCAGATGGCTCTGCAGTCGGATTTTTTCCGCGAAAAAGCGAACTTTTCGATCTCTCGACCTTGGAACGTAAGCGTTTCCGCCCGAAACGAAAACAGCGAAGAATGTTTCTCTCTTTTCTGAACCGCCTCGCTGCTTTTCTTTCTCTTTTTCTTCTCTCGGAATCAAAAGTATCGCGGTAGCAGCGGTGAAAACTTTTCTCTGTTAATTTTTGTTAAAAAGATTTTTGACAAGTGTATATATATATATATATATATATATATATATATATATATATATATATATATATATATATATATATACAGTTTATCTTTGGTCCGTCCGTTGAAAAAAGTGTCGCCGCAGGTAATAACTCATAAGAAATTTTTAAACTGACAAAAAAGAACGTGGCGGCATGGAAAAAGGTTTAAAAAATAAAAAGTTGGACGAAAAGTAAGTGAGAATAAAAGAGGACATGCCCTCTTTAAAAGAGATAGTTTTGATAATAATATGTAGGTGTATATCAGGGCTCCCAGTAAGAAAAAATATTGTAAAAACCCAGATTATAATTTTAAAAAACCCAGTTTTTTCAATAACATTATTTTAAATAAAAATCATGAAACATTACAAAAAATAGAATGCATACTTTATTTTCGAAGATTACTTGGAAGTTAAATTAAAGTTATTTAATTGTCAAAATTGTTCCATTTCATCAATCACTCCTAAATTTATTTTGTGAAGATCTTTTTGTATTGTTTTTATGCGTGCTTCTTATTGTCTCTACAATGTTCTTTCTATAAGGTCTTTCACAAGTTCTGTCTTAGATATCCAAGTATGGCAACGTTGATATCTGTTTATTGCCTGTTTTGTCGTCATAAGATGTGCTAGGCAGTGATTCAAAACCGGTGTGCCGCGAGATTTTTTGGGGAATATTATATATACGTGGGTGTGTGTGTGTGTGTGTGTGTGTGTGTACCATGAAACCTCTCTAGCCGGCCACCCCGCTAAACGGCCCTATTTTGTTCAAAACCGATTCAGTACACTCCACAAGGCCAATGTTATTTTACCCCCTTTTTCGCGACCCACCCCCAAAACGGTCACATGTTTTCGGAACCATGACTAGCCGCCTTAGAAAAGTTTCACTATATATATATATATATATTATAATGTACATATATATCTTTATCTTTATATATATGTTTCTTCTGTCCGTGTGTATGTCACTGAACTCCTCCTAAACGGCTGGACTGATTTTTATGAAATTTTGTGTGTGCGATTAAAATGATTCGAGAATGGTTTAGATTCACAATATGACACCACTAGCACCCCTAGGGGAGGGGGGGCAGGGGGCACATGTAAAAATAATCGAAAGTGACTGATATCACTGTCGAATCCATAGTTTTCGGGATCGCTGAGATTAATAGTGACACTCCCGATGTCGTTTAAGTGCAAGTTCAGCCCCCCCCCCCCATTACCATAGGGGGGAAGATGGGGGGAATATAAAATCTCCAAAATGACCGACAGTAGTGTCGAATCCATAGTTTTCGGGGTCGCTGAGAGGAACAGTGGCAATCCGAATGCCGTTTAAGTGTGAGAGTTCAGTAACACCCCCCCCCCCCCCCGCCATCAACGTTGGAGGGGGAGGGAGATAAAATGTTCAATATGACCGAGAGTAGTGTCGAATCCATAGTTTTCGGGGTCACTGAGACGAATAGTGACACAACTGATGCCGTTTAAGTGCACGTTAGCACCCCTCCCCATCAGCATTGGGGGAGGAGGGGGTAGGAGGGCAAATGAAATGTCCAAAATGTCTGAGAGTAGTGTCGAACCCATTGTTTTCGGACTCACCGAGATCAATATAGGAAACTAAAAGTGTTGTTTATAATCAATTTTTGAGTTAAATAATAGAGTGAATTTGTAATTTTATTTTATCATTTGTATACTGCACATATACTTTTAAATACCCGTAAATAAGATTACTTAGATTTTACTTAATAGGTAGAATTCATTCCTTTTTCTCTGTAGTAAAAAATTGACATTAATAAATATCTGGGCAACGCCGGGTGAACAGCTAGAATACATATATGTATATACAGTGGAATCTCGATCTATCGTTTTTCAAGGGACTGATTGAAATGAACGATAAATCCGGGAAAACGATCGATGCGGAAACATAACAAAGCAATATGATCTTTGGGACTGGATAAAATGAACGACACATACGGAAAAACGATCGATCTAGATTCCACTGTGTATATATATAAGAAATAAATGATAGAGAAAACCAGTAATAGCCCTAAAGCTACTTGCAGCCAGGAACAAATAACATGAAAAGAAAAGTACGAAAGAGGTTTTAGACAGCATCTCTTCATCAGCGGTGTCAATACTGTCTAAAAACCAATGGATTGTTTCCGATGAGTATGATCTATATATATATACATTGGAATCTCGATCGATCGTTTTCGGATCCATCGTTTTTCCGTATGTGTCGTTCATTTTATCCAGTCCCAACGATCATATTGCTTTATGTTTCCGCATCTAACGTTTTCCCGCATTTATCGTTAATTTCAATCGGTCTCTTGAAAAACGATAGATCGAGATTCCACTTTATATATATATATATATATATACATACATATATAGGTTTTGTTCTATGGACAATAGGAATAAGCATATTTTAGACTTGTTAGATGTGCTAAAACGTAATTATTACCCCCATAGTCTTTCCAAGCACATAATTGGTTGTTTTAGATTTAATGAATAGCTTGTTCTTTTGCAATTAATTAGTAGTACAAACTAATAAGATTAATACGATTAAAATTGTTTCCAATGAAAATTGTGAAAATCGACGGCTGGGACTGCTCTCTTGCGGCGTCGTTTTGCTTCACAACAAAGTTCGGCCTAACGTTGCGGCAAGAACAAAGACGCAACTTGACAATTTCCATTGGGAATTACTGGATCATCCACCATACAGTCTTGACTTAGCACCACCAGACTTTCATCTGTTTCCAAAACTTAAGGAATTTCTTGGTGGAAAGCGCTTGGAAAATGATGACGTGTTGAAAGAAACTGTTACTAACTGGTTTAACGGTCAGGCGGCAGATTTCTTGGATGAAGGGATGCAAAAGCTGGTGACACGACTTGACAAATGTTTAAATGTTAATGGTGACTACGTTGAAAAGTGAAAAAATGTTCATATTTTAGTTTGTGATACAATTTACGTTCATAACTGAAGTTTCTCTTACTCCATTACAAAACGGTTCGTACTTAAAAAATGACCCTCGTGTGTGTGTATATATATATATATATATATATATATATATATATATATATATATATATATATATATATATATAATTATATATATTAATATATATATATATATATTAATATATATATATATATATTAATATATATATATATATATAATATAAATATATATATTAATATATATATATATTTATAAATATATATATATTAATATATATATATATATATATATATATATATATATATATATATATATATATATATATATATATATATATATATATATATATATATATACAGAGCCGGTTCAACAGTTGAAGCGAGAAGGCGATTGCCTCAGGCGCCGAATTGAAATAGGCTCCAAAATGAGACGTAGTAAAAATACGAAATTTTTAACAAATAACGAAAAAAATATTAATGGTTTACTATGACGTCTTACGAAATTCGTAACAATACACTAATATGCGCGAATATTTAGACTATTTATATTATCTCAGAACACTAAAAATAAATTTTCTATGTCTATATCCAAACGTTGTTGAAGCTCTAAGAATGCAACTAACACTACCTGCCACTGTAGCGGCAGACGAGCGCCGTTTTTCTAAACTGAAAACTTCAGCGAATTATCTACGAGCAACCATAACACAAGAGCGGATGAATGAACCAGCAGTCATTTCAATAAAGAAGGCGGTACCTAAAACAATTCAGTATAGACACGCAATCGAGCCGTTTGCTGCCATAAAGGATAGAAGAAGGATTGGGGCATTACTTTTATTACATAAGAAATTATATTCACGTTTATTTACTTTTTCTGTTTTTTTTTTTAAGATCTGTTTTTTTTTAATAAATAAAACTTTTTAAAATAAATCCATATTGTTCCTAAAATTTCCGTTAATTCTATTAAGTAGACTATTTCTAACAGAGAGATATATTCATTACTTAGAGTCTGTCTGAAAATTTGAAAAGGCGCCGTCTTTAAAACTTGCATCAGGCGCCACAGTGCATCGGCTCGGCTTTGTGTGTGTGTTTATGTATGCATATATATATATATATATATATATATATATATATATATATATATATATACATATACAAAAGTTAGAAATAATATATTAAATAACTGTACTCAATTAAAATACCATCAGGCGCTATGCTGCACTACATTAGTATTTCAAATATTTCTATCATTAAAAAAAGTGTGAATCAGAAAACTAGTGGATTGCTAATCCAGGGAAACTACATCCAAATCCTGAAACTGAAGTTTCGAATGGCTGGGGGGAGTTGTGACCCCCCTGCTCCGGTTAAACTAGTTTTGTGCCGCGGCAACACTCCCGGAAGCCCGAAACCTCAGTGCGACCTAGACTTTCGTCAAATATTATTAAAAAGTGAATCAATAATCAAAACAACATTTAAAACATCAAATCTCATAAAACCCATTTAAACACATTGTGTAAACTTCAACTATTATATTCATGTAAAATTATAACCAACCTACTGTGTTTCTCACATACCTGTATATTGCTACAATGTCAGGATGTACCCTATTCAAATATCTTTTATACTGTATCCCAATCTCAAATAATTAACATACCGTTACGGTTAAAGAAAACGGTGTTTATATTCGGTTTTACTGATATTTAAAAATTTTTTTATATTAGACATTAAAAAAGACTTAGGGAAACCCATCTCTAAAGCAAAATTTATAAACTGTTTAATTTTAAAATCCATATCTATATTATTAGTATTGAGACGTTTACATCTTGTTAAAAAATTAGTGATTACATTTCTTTTGATGTTTAGGTGTATGCATGTTGTCCATGACATAATACGATTTGGTTTAAAACTATAGTCATCTCGTTTATCATACATTTTTGTAATTATTGAGCCATTGCTAACTATAATACTTAAATCTAAAAAGTTCAAAAAACCTTCCTTATTGCACGAAGATTCAATTAAATTTAAATTACTAGGGTAAAAACTAAAGTCCAATCCTGTGTTATTTACGAAGCATACCAAAATGTCATCAACATACCTAAAAAACTTAACTTCATTTAATAAACTTGTACCTGTTTCGTAATAATGTAAATAGATATCTGCAAGAATTGAAGAGCATCCCCCTCCCATAGGGATACCATGTATCTGCTTATATATATCTCTTCCATTGTGTAAATAAGTTTCTTTTAAAACAAGTTGTAACAATGATTTATATCGGTTATAAGTAATAAACTCTTGTATATCGTATCGTTCATATAGATTTAAAATGATATTATGTAAGTCATCTAAGTTAATAGAGTTAAATAAATCCGAAAAGTCATAACTAGAAATTCCCACAATATCCTCCATGTAACTAATACTTTTTACCACTTCATAACTATTATTAACAATATATGTGCCTTCTTTTTTAATTTTTATCATAACGTTTTTGAGTAATTGTAAAAGACGGTTATTTGCAATAGTAAGATAAGTGTTACAGCCTATTGTTACGGCTCTAAATTTTATAGGCACCTTATGAAACTTGGGGATTAGTACTATGTATGGAAATTTAATTTTATTAATGCCTATTTTGAAACCTATACGTAGATATAACGCGTTTATTTTATTCTTAATTTCGTCAGTGGTTATTTCTATATTTTGATATACTGAAGTATCTCTGTAAATAGCAATTAATTTATTACAGTAAAAAGATATATATATAAAAAGAGATATATATAAGCAGATACATGGTATCCCTATGGGAGGGGGATGCTCTTCAATTCTTGCAGATATCTATTTACATTATTACGAAACAGGTACAAGTTTATTAAATGAAGTTAAGTTTTTTAGGTATGTTGATGACATTTTGGTATGCTTCGTAAATAACACAGGATTGGACTTTAGTTTTTACCCTAGTAATTTAAATTTAATTGAATCTTCGTGCAATAAGGAAGGTTTTTTGAACTTTTTAGATTTAAGTATTATAGTTAGCAATGGCTCAATAATTACAAAAATGTATGATAAACGAGATGACTATAGTTTTAAACCAAATCGTATTATGTCATGGACAACATGCATACACCTAAACATCAAAAGAAATGTAATCACTAATTTTTTAACAAGATGTAAACGTCTCAATACTAATAATATAGATATGGATTTTAAAATTAAACAGTTTATAAATTTTGCTTTAGAGATGGGTTTCCCTAAGTCTTTTTTAATGTCTAATATAAAAAAATTTTTAAATATCAGTAAAACCGAATATAAACACCGTTTTCTTTAACCGTAACGGTATGTTAATTATTTGAGATTGGGATACAGTATAAAAGATATTTGAATAGGGTACATCCTGACATTGTAGCAATATACAGGTATGTGAGAAACACAGTAGGTTGGTTATAATTTTACATGAATATAATAGTTGAAGTTTACACAATGTGTTTAAATGGGTTTTATGAGATTTGATGTTTTAAATGTTGTTTTGATTATTGATTCACCTTTTAATAATATTTGACGAAAGTCTAGGTCGCACTGAGGTTTCGGGCTTCCGGGAGTGTTGCCGCGGCACAAAACTAGTTTAACCGGAGCAGGGGGGTCACAACTCCCCCCAGCCATTCGAAACTTCAGTTTCAGGATTTGGATGTAGTTTCCCTGGATTAGCAATCCACTAGTTTTCTGATTCACACTTTTTTTAATGATAGATATATATATATATATATATACAGTCAAACCTCCATATATCGAAGTAGCAAAATGCCGTAAAAAAATTCGATATATAGAAATTTCGATATATAGAATTGATCTTAGTTTTATCATAATTCTCCTAAAATATTAAAATTAAAGCTAATTTTCGTATACGAATCTCCATTTCCAATTTTTATGCGAATCACATTAAATGAAAGTTAACTAAAAAATGAATTAATATGAAAGATTTATTGAGTACTATATACCTTTAAAAAAACAATAATCCAGACAGTGGTTACAGTGTTCACAGTTACATTCGCTTAAAAATCTACGAATATCTTGCTGAACAGCCAGTTTTGCGGAAAGTTCATCAAAGAAATGCTCGCATTTATTCAGTCCATTAAAAACTTTATCAGGGGTCCACGAAGTATTGTTTCAAACGCCAAAAATTGGGAGATTTTATTCTAAAGTGGAATAAAATCTCCCATTATGTCGTGAAAAAAATTTCGATATATAGAAACAGTTTTTCTATGTAATGAACAGGGAGATTTGCTAAAAGTTCGATATATAGAAAATTTCGATATAGGGAAGTTCGATATATGGAGGTTCAACTGTATATACACACACTGCTCAGAAAAATTAAGGGAGCAAGCAAAGAAGTTAAGAAAACCGTGCGAGACAGCCACGTATTGGCATAAAGTGGATAGTACACGCGTATCAATGCTCAATACAGAAAGAAAGACTTAAAAAAATTTGTAATTAAGCTTTAATTCTTTGAAAATATGGAAAAAACATGAAAAGATGATTTAGGGCAACAATTTGGTTACATGTAAGCGATAAAAAAAAGTATTGTTTAGAAATGATGCAAGATTTTTAATATGGCGTGTGGTCTCCTCGAACAGCTAAGACTGCTGCACACCT